>JAOVVA010000001.1:28223465-28236210 GCA_028565275.1 Leiocassis micropogon
ACTGCAAAAGTTCCATTAAATTCCATCCAGACAGTTTTGCGTGATGCCGTGACAAAATCTGGCTGGACAGACGTACAGACAGACAGACGGACACACAGACAGAAAATTTTTCTGAGACTGGTTTCAGGTCCTTCAATTTATGAAACGTAGAGATATATGATTGAAAGATTCGGGTTCTGACCCAATGTACAGACAAACCCTTTCTTTTATTTATATAGATAAAGATTTATTTTAAGGGTTAAGCCAATTTTAACCAGAACTCTCTTACAAAAGAGATATTGCTAAATTTTTAGACAACTGTTGTCTAGTTTGTGTGTGTGTGTGTGTGTGTGTGTGTGTGGGTTGTTGGGAGGAGTTTGTTGTATTTTTGTGTTTGTATTTTTGTACTTGGCAGGTAAGTACACTATAATCATGCATTAAACATTACAGTAAATGCAGTCATAGTAATAGGAAAGGTATGTAGGTCTGGAATGCCGCCTGGAGCCACTGGTTAAAAATCGAACATGCAAACTATGCATCAGAAATGACTCAGTCTGAAACTATAAATGCCACATACCTGCCTAAATACTGGTTACTAACAGTATTAACACAAAGACTACAACTGTATGGAAAATATCTACACCGATTTGGAACACGTTCTCGAATCTCATGTAGTTTTACAACAGAGCAAAGCATTATATTCTCACTGCTGTTGTAAGACATCCTGAGATGCTTTTCTGCTCACCACGGTTGTATGGAGTAATTATTTGAGTTACCCTCCTAGTCTTCCTGTCCGCTCAAATCAGCCTGGTCTTTCTTTCTCATCGTACAACTGTCTGACTAGATAATAAATACGCATAAAGTGGATGGTCTTGATGTTCTGATCTTGCTCTATTATATTCAGGTTTCAGATACTGTCTGTAGGTCTCCAAGCCTTGACCTCCATCAGGGCAGCCAGCTGACAATCAAACGGGAAGAGAAGAGCTCGGTCGACTCAGGGGCTTATTCCATTGGACATTAGGTGTGAATCTGTCGAATAGCTTATTCAGTATCCATCCTGAACCTCGCCACTTTTACACCAAAGGACATCACATTTACAGCTATTGTCAATTTCCCCTCCTGAATCTGAATATGATTACCTGATAACAAAAAAAGCACATTTGCTGAAAAATTGGGAATGTATTTTATAAAAAATAATAATAATAATAATAAAAATATAAGCATATGCTGAATTTCAGAAATATTCACATCCGGATTTAAAGAAGATTTTACAAAGTCATAAAGGAAAGCCATGTTATCAGCGATATTAAACTTTTTCCTTCCGCGGCCGCTTTAACTGTAAGTCTTTACTATAAGTATCGAATTATTTTATGATCAAGCTACTTAGCAAACTATAGTAGGTCTCTCTCTCATCTCGCTGTATTATATTATAATAAGCAGTTTATTTCTTTATACCATCCTCGCTAACATTTCACGATCCACACTAACTGCATGTTCAGTCTGGTAGATGTGCCATATTTAAACATCCAGTCATGTTAACTGATATTTTAATCTCCAGGCTCTTATAATGTTTGGGTTTTATTGAAGCTCAAATAATAAAACACTATATATAACCAACCACATTTACCAAATACATATAGAACACACTGTAAACACAATATATGTAAACACAATGAAATAAATAAAATAAAAAAAAATTATACAATTTAAATCAAAAGTAATACAAACTTCATGTTCATCATTTTTTACAATGTAAGATTTTTTACTGTACTTTGTGTTAAATTGTTTTCTTTGGCATTTCAGTGTGTTTCAGTTATTCATGTCGCATAATTACTATTTCAACGAATGTGGTTTATATACACACCAGTTAATAAATTGTTTAATCTCTCATGCTTTCCTCCTACATTATTCCATGTTTCATTTGTTTCAAAACAGTTATTTTAAAGGGTCCTTAACTGTATATCCAAATGGTGAACACTTACATTAAGTGAAGTTAAGTTTCTGAAAGAGTAAATTTTACAAGATTACCTACGAATATAGGTTAAGGTACGAAACGTATTAAATTATACTTATAATAACTTGCGTATGTCACTCTGAGTCTGTGACTCCTAATGTATCGTGTATCAGCAGCTCGGGTATAAGTAATGTTCACTTCAAACATCAGTATGGAGAAATCTCACTGACTTAGACTGGTTGTTTAACCAGACTTTTAACCAATCGACATCTGTTTCAACAACAGTTTCTGAAATTCTCAAACCGTACCCACCTAGCACCAACAACCATGTCAAAGTCAGTAAATTTGCAGGTGTATCTGTGTTCCTAATAAACTGGCTGATTAGTGTATATACTATATGCACTTTGTATTTCATTTTTATTTTATTAACTATATATAAGCATTGACAGGAGAAGCCAAGAGAAAGTTTATATGTATATTAAACTTAATATATATATATAATATATATTAAAGCATTAATATTGTTAGCTACATTTACAGATATAGCAAGTTATCTTTACATGTATTATCACATAGTACAGAAGTACTGTATGTTGTCATAACAGTGTTATTCAGGTTTAGGTAGTGGTTATAGTTTATTGTATATCACACAAAACGATATTTTTTAGTCCTAATGCGTGGAAGTTTAAATTTGGTCTTACTCCTAGTCTTACTCCTAAGTGCCTCAATCCATCTGGGGACAGGCAGCAGGCGAGATGGAGACTCTTCTTCACGAACATCATTGGCCGTGTTGTCATGATGACTGTAATCTTCATCATCAGCATCACCATCATCGTCAGTCAGAACAAGGGGTGGTACATAGGTCACCACTTCTGAAAATCGGACACGACGTGTGTTCTCCACCCGCCTCTGAAAATAAAATAAAAAATAATTAAAGTTTAAGCTTTCTGGTTTCTCAGTAAAGTAAAAAGCTGTGTCTTAGTATTTCCATCCATCTAAGAACCTCTAGTCCAACTAGGGACCGTGGAGGGCAATGGTAACCATTGTATATATTTATTCCCATTTGTACAACCGTGGCAGGACCTCTGGTCTACAATACATTCACAAGCACACACTACAGGCAATTTGGAAATGCCAATTAGCCTAATCTGCATTAGCTTAAGCCTAATTTTGGACTGTGGGAGACTGGGGACTTGGAGGAACCTGGAGAAAACCCACCAAGCACGGGTAGAACTTGCACACAGACCCAACGCAAGAATCGACCCTAGGACCTGGAGGTGCAAGGCGACATTGCTAACCACTAAACCACCGTGCCACCCTGTTTTAGTATATTTACCCTGTTTAAATTACAATTGTAATCAGTAGGATTAACTGCTGAAGTTTTACAGGAAAAAAAACAGTTCTTGCCATGCAGTTATTTGAAAAACAAAAAAGCAACAACTTTGGTATGTTGACAACGTAACGTTACTTTGGTTGTATTTCAACGTAACGTTACTTTGGTTGTATTTCCTAATGTCTAATGTAATCCAATAAGAATTGTGAAAAAGCGAAGAACAATTCTTTGGTTGTGTCCAATTCCTAATTAATCCTAAACCACACCTATAACTCTAACCGAATTTACAGATCAAGGTTTTAATGAACAGTTTAGTCTCATGAACTGCCTCACCTTTTTGATCACAATTTCTGTAGAAACTGACAAATCCGACTCCTCGGATAAAGAGTGCTGGAGAGACGAGGTAGAGGAGGCCGGGGAAAGGCTTGGTGTTGGATCAGAAGCGGGCGGATTATGTCTCCACTCGTGCATTTCCTCTGTCTCTGTCCTCCATCTCTCCTTTGAACCTCTCCTCTCTGTGGAGTAGCTTCGCTTACGGTTCAGGAGTGTTTTCTTCTTCAGAGACGAGTTATCTTCTCTGGACTGAGATAAGACAAAAAAAAAATCATGCACATGCTGAACAGACTCACCCCCAAAGAAAAAAAACACATTATGTTTGATTGGTACAACAATTTTTTTTATGTATTTTTTTGTACTTGTACTTCTTGTAATGTGTGTCTGTAGAATTCCTCTGACAGACCACAAATGAATACTAAAATAGGTATTTAGCGTTATAAATGTCCTCTCATGGCTCTATATAGTAATACAAATCTACAAACATGACACGTGTCAAATGAAGACAGAAATGTTGGCTTTTTTATGTTGCGGGGGCATTTATTTATCTTCAGGGCATGGACTGGGTTCCCTTCTCCTCTTACGAGGAAGCGTCACTGAAAATCAAGACAAAGTTCTTCTGATTGACCGTTGTCCTATCCTATGGGAGGGGTCTCTTAAAGTTTGACTCCGCCCTCCATTCCCAGAGAACAAGGGCGAGAACCTATAGAATGGTAGGTAGAAGAGAACCTATAACTGAATGGTTTTAGGATGATGGAAACGATTTATAACCTCAATCATCAATGCAAATGACCTTCACAAAAAATAAATACGAACCCAACTGAACACCTTATGACGTGTTCAATAGATCTCTTCATTACCATTGTTGAAACATTAAATGATGGAATATCTTGCGTTCATCAGTCCATTTCCAGAACTTTTACCAAGGACCACTGAAGCTCTTTTGACAGCTTTCCCTGAACATCTAACTATTTTTGGCTTCCTTTAATATGTTATACATCCCTTTCTCAATAAATAAAACTACTTTCTTTTGCAGTTACTGTTCTTACCTGAACATATGATAAATCCACCAGGTGGAGAACATCATGCTCATTTTCAGATTGGCTGTGGTTTATTCCCGGTGTTTGTGACTGAGCCATCATTTGGTCATTGGATTCTACATTTAGTTCTACATGTTTTAATTGATTATATGGATAAATATGCACTTGATCTCTGATTGGATGATTGTTTCCCAGTCCGCTGACACTCAGATCCATACTCTCCAAATGGTTTGATCCTGAATCAGACAGTCCATACTGACCATTGTGTAACTCAGACATAGAAGGCGCGTCAAAACCTGAAGTTTTTGTTTCGTTAAGGTGGTACTCAGTGGTGTGAAATCCTCCAGAGTTCATTTGTGATTGTGTCAATCCCAATTCAGGGCCTCTGTAATTCCACTGGTTGAGCCTGGTTTGTTCATTTGGGTGTGATTGGTTAATACTGCTTGTTAATCCCAGTCCTTGGTCTTGTGTGATGAAGCTGGATGCTGATTGGTTGCTGGTGCTGGATGGGAGGTACTTGGCCCATTCCCGGCCAGTGAAGATTTCGTCCATCAGGTTAAACGTGCCTGGTGAAAACAAAGTCTCACTGTGGGATAAAGGGGGGGAGGAAGGGGGAGGGGATAAGGGGGGGGGTTGAACAGTATGAATTCGGTAATCATTTTCAGCGATTATCATTTGGGGTGATATGAAATGATCACTCCATAGGGGTGCTAACAATGTAAAGATTCTTTGCTAATATATTTTTTTAGAACTTTAGCAGAAAACTTACTTAATCTTCTTTGCAAGCTATGAATCTTGGCACATTATAAACACTATTATATTTCCTCATCCAGTGCTTTTAAGTGTAATTCCTTAACGCCAGTCACATTTTCATTTTTGTCCACTCTTAGGGTGTGTTAGTTCAGTACATGAGTTAGACAACATTCCCAAAGGTGACAGACATGCTACGATAACTACAAGGTTCTTATTTCATCTACCTCATGTGATCCAGTGGACTGGGAATTGGCTGGTGCTGGAGACTCTCTTCCAGTCTTCCATTATAGACGGTAGTTGTGTTGTTGTCATGGGACATAAGACGTTGGACAGGAATTGGAGACCCGATGCTCTACGTGGAGTATAGAATAAAAGTTAACAGGCTGAAATGAAATGCTGCAAGTTTAAAACTGAATGTATGGAATTATTAGTTTTGTTAAAAAAAAATTACCACTTGGCTTTGTTCTTGTGTCCCTTTGTCGTCTCCTTCTTCTCTGGAAATGTTTTTGTGTCTCTCCTTCCATTTTTCCTTCACCTTCTGCGTCCATTTCCTCTCTCCAACCTCCTGACCCTGGATGTTTAATTCCAAGGATTTTTGATTTCTGTCTTGCTTAGGCATCACAACATCATCTGGGTGTGTACTAACATCACCGTTCCCTCCTGCTACAGTGTGGTTGCTCATAAACACCTGATTTGGCGTTCTCTGTTGTGGTGTAGATGACATTCCTGATTTGTCAATTCCTTTGGCGAATTCTTCCGAAAAAGATGCTCTTACACCAGGAGAACCCGGATTCAGTGATCCGGACCCTGTGCTCGTAATAGATCTGTCCGTAGAAATATTAAAATTGTACATTGGCGGGGTTTGAGGTGACCTCTCAGCACCACCGCCATTTTGCTCGGACGATGTTGTACTATACTGTACTCCTGCTTGAGTGCGTGTGCCGAAGCTCTCCGGTCTCGGTTGAAGCTTCAGCTTTTGAAGCATGGACTGCAGCAAGATCTGAGTGTCCGATACAGGGTTTGCGTCCTCCATTTACACACATTGAAAGTGAAAGATTAGATTAGACATGCCATATAACTAAGGAAGACATTAATACGCTCATACTCACAAACACACAGCATTTAATTTCTATCCAAAGCCAGAGGTAAAATTCCAACAAATCCTGGATTGCAGTAGATCCAAATCTTTTAATTCTTTGAAGTTTTCAGTTCATTTCCAAGTGAGTTTATCTCATGGTCTGATGATACTTCCACATCACACAAATCCATGCATTTTTCTTTACCTTCTGAGTAAGTGCCGATATTATATCTATTTGAACGATACGCACACGTCCCGAGGAAAGTCGCAGAGGTGTGTTCGGCTGTGACACGGATCCAGGCAGACCTGAAAGACAAGTGTGTCGAGTTGATGTCTTCACTAGGAAGCATAGTTTTCTCTGCATACTCTCTGTCCACTTTCACACTTGGGTAAACTTGCGTCTGTTATACATTTTGCACGACAGTGAAATAATCTGACTGTCGTCACTAAGGGTTGTAAAGTGGTTTGTCTGATATACAGTATTAAAACAAAAAAAAACAATGGAATCCTACATGTTACTGAAACACACAGGAGATTTTTTTGCTGTTGTTCTTCAAATGTTCTCCAGAATGCAAATGAAACTAAAATAATACGTATATGAATAAATATGTACATAACCAAACGAATGAATAAATCAATTTGACACCATAATTTACGAAGTGAGAAAGGATTACCAATCATTTCATGTGACCTTGTGATTAACAGATCACTATCAATGAACTATTATTCAGTTATTGTTTATAGTTTATGAAAGTACGTATAGGGTGGCATGGTGCCACGTTGGTTTGTGTTGTTTACCCAAAAACATGGTAGTTGGGCTGGGCTGAGATAAATTGCCCCAGTAAGTGTGTTTGTGTGTGTGTGTGTGTTTGTGTGTGTGCATAATGTCTCATCCAGAATGTATTTCTGTCCCACACCCAGGGATTCAGGGATAGTTAGCAGGTGCAGCCGTGACTAAGATACAGTAAATCGGTAACTGAAGATAAAAGAATCACGTGAACGAGTTTAGAATTATGCCAGTCACATAGGTTAAATGTGTTTTTATATTCTCTTGTTCATTTTCTAATCTAAAGCTCAGTAGCTTGCACATATTTCTATATGTATAATATTTTTATATGTAACCCCCTGTTCTCTACAGAATGTCCTGTTAACTATTATATCATTATTCAAATGTCTCAGGAACCGTGTAGTAAACAACAATGACTCACAGAATGTCTCCCTAATGTTCTTGAAATCTTGACTTCTTTTGAACCTCTTTGGACCTTCCAGTAACCCATAATGTTTCAGAGTACATTGTTGTTCTAATGTTAAGTGAACATGTTTTAAACTGATTCTTTTGCAATTTCCTTTTGGGATAAATAAAGTGCTCTATCTATATTTTTGGTGGCATGGTGGCTAGCGGTTAGCACAGTTGCCTTGCACCTACAGGGTCTGGGTTCAAATCCAGCCTTGGGGTCTGTGTGCATGTAGTTTGCATGTTCTCTCCGTGCTTAGTGTGTTGCCCAGTTTCCTCACACAGTTCAAAGACATGCAGCTTAGACTAACTGGTTTCCGAAATTGCCCATAGTGTGTGAATGTTGACTGGTGGTCCTACCACAGTCGTGAAAACAGGAATAAATACAATGGCTATTGGCACCCACTGTCCCTAGTTGAACTAAAGAGTTTCCTAGGTCTGTCTGTCTGTCTATCTATCTATCTATCTATCTATCTATCTATCCTAAACAAAACCTGTTACTGAAATCATATTATTTTGCTAAAAACAATAACACACAATCCAAACAACACAGAAAATTAAAAAAAAACACACAAAAAACTCACAATAAAAAAAATTAATAAAAACTCATCTGGGAGTGGAAAAAACACTGTAAAGGGGCACCAGAAATAGGAACTAAAAATGTATCCCATATATTTCACATTAATATAAAATTCTTGAACATAATACTTTCTATCCATCCATCCATCTAGGAACCTCTGTAGTCATTTATTCTCAAATATTGATCAAAAATAAGGAAACTAAATTTGAATAAAAGCAAGAATATTCGACCAAATTTTTCCGTATGATCACAGGTCCAAAACAAATGCGCAATCGTTTCAGGAGGAGCTGGTGTCAATGTCCTTTTTAAATCTCAAAGAAATAAAAGATTTGACAAGATAATATTTATATAATAATTTACATGAGACTTGGCTTATCCTGTTAATTAAAGTATATTTATAAGGTGCAGTCTAGACTTTTCCCCCACAAAATATTGTTAAGAAAACCATCATTGTGTGACATCACATGAGGTACAGTGACGGTAAATTATTTAATCTTTAATTGTTGTGACGAGCATCTGAAAAACATATTTGGCCTACAATTGTTTTGCTGGAATGAATGTCTGAAACGGAAAACTCTCTTAACAGCATAATCACACCTGCAGAAACGGCATCAAATACAATGGAGAATTCCTCTGCAGATACAGGAATAGAATAAACAGAGAGAAATTCAGTGCAAGTATTACAGTATATGTTATATGTACTGTATATATAATTGACCATTTGGTTTATTGACCAACTAAGATAATGTTACTGTTAAACCAATTCCTGTTGTTCCAGATAAGGTATATGTGGAATAAAATGATGCTTAAAAATATGAGACCAGGAGAGAAATGTCTGTCTGTGAAACTTAGAAGATTTAATGGGGAGCTTTTTTATTATTATTATTATTATTATTATTATTATTATTTTACTTTAGTACAAAATCTGAATACAACAAAATGGCATTCGATATTATACTGTCTGATATTCAATGTATTTGTTTTTGTTGTTTTTTTTTTAAACAGAAAAAAAATAGGCTCAGCACAGTAGATCCATAATAAAACCAGATCAAATATCAAACATTTCCACCTTTGGGCCACTGTCCTGTGTGAGCCGTTTGAGATTACAACGACATCAGTATGCGACGGCAATTCCGGGCGCGTTTATATGACGTAGCGCGATTGGATTGGTTGTGCTTAGCGCGCGACATGGCGAAGTGTTAAAGTAAACAGCTTAAAAGGTTTTTTTTATTTGTCTAATTAATGAAGGATGCTTGGCGTAAAAAAAAAAAGGAATAATGTCTAGTTAATGCGTTTTATTTAGAGTTCATTCTGTGCAAGTGTGTGAGGATGGACTGCGTTGCAACTGGAGGAAACGTCAAAGGTGAAGGGAACTGTATATATACACTATTAAATACACTATTATATTCACTGTATGAGTAACTGAACCAGTAACTAACATTAAATATCCACAATATGTTTATATTCCCCTTATTACATCGCCTTTTATCCAGAGCTAGCCATCACTGCTTCCCAGTACTTTTATTTAGAACTGTTAAGCATCTGCTTGGATTCCCATCAAGTTATCTTTATGGAAATGTAATTTAAAACCCTTAAAATGTCCCTTTAAATTGTTGAGCTACCTGAATGATTAGGAGAACGTTCTTCTAATGTTCGGGAAACAATGTGTAAATAGTCCTTAGACAGACCTGGTACAAACCTAGCTGGTTGTCATCAAACCAGTATGTAATGTGGTACAGTGGTGTAGTAGGTATCACTGTCGCCTGGCACAACCAGCGCCAAAAGTCCGATTCTGTGTATGTAGAGTTTGCATGTTCTTCCCGTGCTTGCTCTGGTTTCCTCCCACAGTTTAAAAACATACAGAGTAGGTGTTTCCAAATTGCCCATAGTGTGTGAGCAAGTGTGTGCTTGTGTGCCATGTGATGGATTGGTACCCTGTCCAAACGGGACCCCGCCTAGTGCCCAAAGTCTCCTGGGAAACGCTCCAGGAACCCGTGACCCTGTACATTAAAAGTGGTATAGAAGATGAATAAACGAATGGTGTAGTGGTTAGCACTGTGGTGCCAGGGTCAAGGGTCCAACTCCCACCTCAGGTCTGTATGTGTGTGCATGGTGTTTGCATGTTCACCCTGTGCTTGGTGGGTTTTCTCTGGGTACTCCGATTGCCCATAGTGTGAGTGTGAATGTGTGCTTGGATTGGCAACCCTTTCCCAGGTGTGCCCTGGACTGAAATATTATCTGTAGCCAAATATATTTATTGCTGGTGTTGCAGCATATTGCAGTATATTTTAAAACTTGTATTTCCTTTTGACCAGCAAAATTGTGTCTGTGTTTTGATTAAACGTCTGCCTGATATTAGTTTGTAGATTTAATAAAAAGGCCAAAATATATGCAACCTTTGGCAAACTTTGTAGGGGAATAAAAGTCAAACGTTTTTCAGCGAATAGTTCAAGATCGGTTCCTGCTTTGTTGCAGGCAATATGATATTCTCAAAACATTATGAAATAGTTTTGTTGTGTTATTGTTTGTATCTTACAGTGCTGGCCAAAGCAATCCACTCCCTGTCAAGGATTGGAGAGGAACTTTACTTGGAGCCCACTGACGATGGGGTTAGTGTTCATGCCTGTGGTTCTCATTTTGATATCTATACATCATGTATATGTATGTCCATGTTTATGCATATCCTTTGGTCACGTTTTGCAGCTCACCTTGCGTGCAGTGAACTCATCCCGGTCAGCATTTGCCTACTTCCTGATGTCTCCGCTCTTCTTCCAGAAATACCAGGCTCCTCCGGACCAAACCTTCCGCTGCAAAATGCCAATCAAGGTAACAGACAGTCTTTCGGAGCGTTCTCCCAGTTTGTTTTTTCTTGAACTTCGTCGTATTAATTAACTGTGTCACTGTTATTGTTTTAAGATTTATAATGTCATATTTTGCATGTGGTTGGTTTCTTTCCACCCTCAGTAGGTGGGTTAGACTCTAAACGTTCCCTAGGTCCTGGGTGGGAATGTGTGTATGAGAACTGATTGAAAACAATGCATTTTGACACCTCTAGTGTTGCCTTCCGTCATTCAATGTGTTTCTGTTTCTCTCCCTCTCTCTCTCTCTCTCTCTCTCTCTCTCTCTCTCTATCAGAGTGTACAGACGGTGTTCAGGTCTTTGTCGTCTCTCGAGCGCTCTGTGGAGAAGTGCCGAATCGAGATGAACACGGAGAAGAGTCGCCTGAGAATCACGCTGCACTGCAAATATGGTAAAAGCAAGCTTGATTATACAGTGGATATAGTGCAGCTTTTACAAAGGAATCATTTGTGCTTTGTAACAGTCCGTATTTTGTTCCCCAGTTATGTAATAAACATATAAGGACATGCCACATTGAGGGAAAAGCAAAGCTTTCTGTGGTAAGAGTAAGTCTGCATTACACCACGCAGTCGCTGATTATGGCCTCAATTAGGGAGTCGTTTATTGGGAAGGAAAACTGGAATGTGAAGGGAATGGAAAGGGGGGAAAGGAGGAAAAGTTGATATGGAGTATGAAAGAAGAGGAAATATGACAAGTAAACAAAAAGGAAGAACAAAAGGAGCAAGAAGATGAAAAAAAGGAGATAGGAATGAGTGACAGAGGATGGTATAAAAAGGAAAAGCCAAAAGAGAGAAATGTAAGGAAGTGTGAAGTAAGAAGGAAATATGTGAAGGAAATAAGGTGACCAGGAAGGACAATATCAGAGACAGTGAGACAAAAGGGAGTGAGACAATGATAAAAAGAAAGAATAGATTTTAAAAGATTAATTTCTCTCCTTATAAGATTGTGTGCGTGTTTTTCAGGGCTTTTAAAGACACACAACCTATCCTTTCAGGACTGCGAGAGCTTGCAAGCAGTGTTTGACAAGGACAACTGCACCAACGTACTCCGAGCCCAACCCAGGTCCTTCTTCTTTCCTCCATCCTTTTAAAAAAATTTTTTTTTAACTTTTATGTTTCAGTTTGTGTCGCTCGTACTTCTATAGTGCCTCCTCTGGTGTGTGTGTGCAGGTTGTGGGTAGATACAGTTCTGCATTTCCCCCCCTCTCTGGAGGAAGTGTGTGTATCAGTGAGCGGCGATCGAGTTTGGCTCAGGAACCACGTAGAAGACGCTGCAGGTGATGACGTCTCGGGTTTCTTCATGTTTTTCTGTTCTGTAAAATACACACAATACACTGTTCTTCTTTACTGAGCCGGATATCGGTAACGATGTAATCATGGTCATTGTGGCTTTCCAACTGGCAGCAGGTTTCAAATGCATCAGGTGATTTTAAAACTCACTACAGGCTTTCTTTCTTCCTCCGTCTCTCATCTCACCAGACTCCTCCTCCAAAGCCATGATGACCGAGTTGTGTTTGAGCTCAGAAGAGTTTGATCATTTTGCTATTGGCTCTCAGACCAGCATCACCTTCTGCCTCAAAGAGCTCAGGGTAAACCTGCACAC
>JAOVVA010000001.1:28256610-28264110 GCA_028565275.1 Leiocassis micropogon
TATATATATATATATATATATATATATATATATATATATCGCATGGAATTCAATTGCACTCTCATAAGTGTGTTTTTAAAAATGTACAGCGCCATCTATTGAATTTTGAAATATTTCTTCCAAGGTTGATTTTTTTTATGATATGAGGGCGTTTTCCATTAGCATATCTTCTCTTCCCGTGGGCCCACTGCGATGAAACAAAGCCTATATGTTACCTCAAGCTCGGACAAATACATCTGTAAAAACCCCATTAAAATTTGTTTAGTAGTTCTTATGTGATGCGTGCACAAACAAAACAGACAAAAATTCCTAAAACCATCTTGATGTGCTTTATGACTCATCACCCAAAATTATTTTTTCACAAATATCTTCAATGTACAGACACAATAACTTTATAGTTTTTATTACGTAATGACAAAAAATATTTTATTTTTACGATTTTTTTATAAAAGCGTGTCACAGGCGTTCCTCATCAGCTATAACAATAGACACTTAGGTAGGTACTTCAGGCTAAACTCATAGCTACTGAAACCCCAGATCTGACTGCAGAGCGTCTACAGTGACAGCGCATACGACAGGTAGAAGTGAAGGCTGTGGAAACATTGGAGCAGTGTGAGAAGTGACGGTGAGTTCACCACACACTCCATTCGCAGGTGATGGTAGCACGCGGGTGTCAGGATCTGCACACAGGCGGAGACGCAGGTACCCTCTAGTATATATATATATAGATAGAGTCCCATCACGTGTAACAGTAGGCAGTGTCATCATCACCTTTTATGTCATATTGTGAGGTAATAATTTATCTGCCAAATCATTGGGGCAGAGTGAGGAGCGTCTTCCCTTTTCGGGTTCCCTCTACTGTGTATGTATGTATGTTTGTATTATGTATTGTATGTATATTATGTATTTCCAAATATTTTTGAAAGCCGTGCTTAGTCACGTGACTAGCGCTCATTATAATTTTTGAGACAGACGCAAAAAATAAATGATCCTGCAAATAAGTGACCTAAAGTGGCACCAAACACTTGTATTCTTTAGTCAGTGTACGGATCATACACGACAGCAGGTTGAAAAACACACTCCGCATAAATTTGAGTAACTTTCTACAGTACATTTATTTATTTATTCAATTTTATTTCATTGTAACTAAAGTAGTAGATTTAGATTTTAGTAGTTCGGTGCACTATCAGCACTGGCCACGGGACGGCGATATAAATTCAATTGCCCCCCCCCTTACCTTTCTCCCTCCCTCAAGCTTGGCGGTGTCACGTGGCGAGGGCGGAAGCGTTTATGTGACCGGCGCGCGCTGAATCCCGCGCGTGCGCTGCCATTTGCTCTTTTCTTCATATCGCGTCGCGCGGAGCACAAAGTGCTAAGATGTAAGAGAGGTTTTTTTACGTGTTTTCCATTTTTTCTAGAAATTTTTAAACGTAATACACCAAATATAAAGTTTAACATATTAGCCGGGACCGTGACTAACTCTAATGGCGTGTTTTATATTTAAGTGGCGTGCTTGTATTTGTTAAAAGGCATGGCTAGGCGTTGTGTGCGTTAGAGCTGCTAGCATGGCGTTAGCATGGATGTAGCGTAGCCGCAGCTTAGCACGTTGGGAAAATGTATTATTTTTTATAATTTTAGGTTGTATATTAACTTGTAATTTTTATTTTTATAGTTTTAATTTGAAATATATAGCGATTCGAGTCTTTTAGGACAAACAGAAGTGTTCAGGGCCTGGCGTGTGTGTGTTTTTCAGGGCAGAGCCCGTTAGCGTTAGCATCAGTGTTAGCATGATTAGCGCGTTAGCATCGGGGAAGCGGGTTTTGTTCCAGTTGAAACTAGAAAAGTGCGGGGAAAGCCTCGTCGTCAGCCTGATCGCTCTGTACAACATTCAGGCTTGATTTTAGATAAAGTTGGGATATGTTTCACTGTTGAGGGCCTGGAAAAATCATCCTGCGTATTTTCTGATTTTAACACGCATTTCTTTAATAGTTTGTGAGGGAGAGGGAGAAAGTGTGTGGTGCCCTGTGCGCCTTTTAGTCCACGCTGTTTGTGTAATCTTGGGCATTTTTTTTAGAAAGGTTTGTGTGTAGAATTGTATTTCCTGTCCATTTTCTTTGCCCTTCGTAACCATCCCGCCATCCCTCTCTCTCTCTCACACACACTCTCTCTCCCTCTCTCTCTCTTCAGAGTCCCGCTGCTGAGTCACAGTTTAACACACAACCATGGCAGAGAACGACCCACAAGTTCAGTTTAAGGTAAACCTGACATTTTTTTTGTTTATACTCGTGCACTATTATGAATAGTCAGCTTGTGAAAAGTGAAGGAAAAAACATGACTTGTGCATCTCAAATTAAGGCTTCCTGCCTGAGATCTAGAAGGTTTTTTTTTCTTTTTTTCTGCTTTTATTGTCTTGGTGTGAGTAAAGATGGTTCAGTTGAGTATGGCATCTTGCTCCATCTTCCTCCAAGCTATCCCCCCCAATATTCTGCATCGGCACTGGGTAAAATGTCCTAGTTTATATTTTTTCACATGTTTGACAAGAACCGCATCAATCCCTAATTCATGCTCATAACCTTTTCTGCAGTTCGCATAGCAGATTCAACCTTGCAACAAGGGCTATTGTAGTTTATACGGGTAAACCAGGGATCGTCCCTGCTTGGAAAATCTGTTCCTACATGGCATGGATGACCTGGAAATCAAGTTTTCATTTTCTTCACCAAGTCATAACATGCAGCACTCTGATTTCCAACTTCATACCTTCATTTCCATGCTGTGTAACACAAGTATATCTGTAAAATAAATTTTTCTTTTTGCAGCTGGTTCTTGTAGGAGACGGAGGCACGGGGAAGACCACCTTTGTGAAAAGACACTTGACAGGAGAGTTTGAAAAGAAATATGTTGGTACGTGGGTAAAATGGCACTTTAGGTTTGTCTTGAACAGTGTATTGTGTATGCACAAAAGCTACTTGCATTGTGTTAATTTAACTTTATTGCAGCAATATAAAAAAATGCATTGTGGCTGTTTTCCTGCAGCTACTCTGGGTGTTGAAGTGCATCCCTTGGTCTTCCACACTAACAGAGGCGCTATCAAATACAACGTGTGGGACACAGCCGGACAGGAGAAGTTCGGAGGCCTGCGAGACGGATACTACATTCAAGGTATGGTTCGGGTTCTTCTATCGAGTGATGTAGTGTCAGTGTTCGGGTATGTGTGCCGCATAAAGCTAATCTTGTTCATCTTCGTCTCCAGCTCAATGTGCGATCATCATGTTCGATGTGACCTCTCGAGTGACTTATAAGAATGTTCCCAACTGGCATCGTGATCTGGTGCGCGTGTGCGAGAACATTCCCATAGTGCTGTGCGGCAACAAAGTGGACATCAAGGACAGGAAGGTGAAAGCTAAGAGCATCGTGTTCCATCGCAAGAAGAACTTGCAGGTATAGGATGTGCTGTATTGGTTTATTCTTTCTTCACTGTACGTATTGGGTGTAGTTTTTAAGTATTGTCTGTTTCCTGTTTCAGTACTACGACATTTCCGCCAAGAGTAATTATAACTTTGAGAAGCCGTTCCTGTGGCTTGCACGAAAGCTGATCGGAGATCCCAACTTGGAGTTTGTCGAGATGCCTGCCCTTGCCCCACCTGAAATCGCCATGGACCCATCACTTGCTGCACAGTACGAGCATGACCTGAAAGTAAGTGCATCTTCCTGAAATAGTACCGGTCTATATATACAGTATGCTTGGAACCCTTTTTGAGTATGATTCACTTTAACACTAATATAATACTTTAACTTGTTTTTATTTGTCCTGTCATTTTAGGTGGCATCAGAAACAGCTCTCCCAGACGAGGATGACGACCTCTAACCTGTTACCCTTTGACCTTTTTTTTTTTTTTTTTTTTCCCCCCCCTCCTTGTGGCGTTGCTGGGTTTCCTCAGCAATCGGAGTTTGCCGCTCCCTCTCCCTTCCCAATTTTCCTTTTACTGTAAAACCGCCCCCCCCCCCTGCTCAGATATTTTTATTTTTCAAATTGTTTTGTTCTGTGTCAGACTGAATAAACAGTGAAGTGATCTACTTGTAGACATGCTTACATTGACTTCACCATTCACACTCACTCTAGGACATGTTTGTGTTCACTTACAGAAATCCGCATACACTCAGTGAGATCGAGTGTCCCAGTGCTTACTCTCCCTTTCTGTGTGGCTCTAAGCACTTAGCGATCTTTGAATAAAAACATTCTCAGTACATCTTTTGGCTGGACTTTTTGTTTGTTTTTTATTTAAAGAAATGTTAAACCTTTACATAGCTCTAATTAAAACTGTTCTACTGTATATGTTGAGGTTTTTTTTTTTTCTTTGATTTTATAGACACTGTAATAACAGCTGCTTGTCAATTGTTATTTTTAGGCTCATGGTTTAATTGTTTGGATATAGTTCATGTGCAGAACTGCCTAGTAACGGATGTTTTATTGGAGTTCATAAGAATTATTTAGGCTTTGTATCAGTAACCACAGAGCTTATGCAAATCAAATTTGCATACCCATGAATGTGGCATGGATTCTGTATATAGGTTTAGGAACATTTAAAGAATACTGATGTTTTTATTTCATATTTTTCCTCTTTGCTGTATGTTAAGTACCTCTGTCTACCAGCATAGTGGTAGGTAGCTCACCAGTTAACTGCTCTGTGCTAATGCTAGAAAACGTGAGGATAACTACCTTAAGTATGTGCTTGAAACATGTTCTAACAGCGATTAAAGTCACCAAATGTTCTTAAAGAGTTAATAAAACAATTACAAAAGGAAGTACATGATCCAACCGGCACCACAGTAATATCTAAACTTGATTCCTAAGAAAACTGGTGTATGATTTCATTCATTTTGCTATGCCAGTGTTTTTGTGTGAAAAAACTTGATGTTTTCTTTTGCAGGCTTATCATTCTGATTTTGTTGAGTGCAGTGAAGGTGTGTTTGGCAATAGAATCATGACTTACCTGATTGGCAACTTATTTGACTTCTGATGAGTCAGATAAAATTTATATTTTGAAACCAATTATAATGTCTTGCTGGATATAAAAGCTTGTTCCTGACATTTAGAGGGACAATAGCTTAATTATTTTCTTTTTTTTTTTTTTTGCAGAAGCATTGACTTAAACATCTTAGTTAAACTTCAAAATTTTTGCATCAAAATGTTGACTTCTGATCGGGCTAAGCAAATGTATCAGAGGTCAAAATATTAAGTTACAGAAGTTGATCTTTAAAATTGTTTTCTAAATAAAGTCCAAAATAATTCTAAATAATTTAAGTTTTGATGTAATTTTTCAAATAAGTCAAAACTTTTTTTTTGACATGCTGACATTTTTAATTATTTCAATTACCCATCTACATAAGCTTTTCAGTTACTGAATAAAAACTGATCTAATTCAGATGCTGGTGTAGTCTCTAATCTTATTTTGAGAGTACCTGTACAAATCCTTTTGTATGAACAGGTTCTCCCATATTGCATTCTCACCACTGGCTCGGTGTAGTATTAAAGCCAAAAAATCTGCATCAATGTGTGGCCCAGGTTCTGGTACCCAGGTGGTATAGACTGAACTGCCCCTGGCTTCAAGAACAGCTGCATACTGAAGAAGTATGGCTATAATATTGTATAGCTAGTATCGGCATGTGGATGAAA
Organism: Leiocassis micropogon; assembly: GCA_028565275.1. Lineage (NCBI taxonomy): Eukaryota > Metazoa > Chordata > Actinopteri > Siluriformes > Bagridae > Leiocassis > Leiocassis micropogon. The sequence continues at coordinate 28,262,285 of JAOVVA010000001.1, forward strand.
TTAGGTTACCTGCCTTGTTAAATGGCAATGCTGTGGAAGAAATCAGGAATTACTTTGCAATTTGGCATTTTGGACGTCCTGACATCATGCTGACCAGATTTAGTTTTAATCTAATGGGGACACTTAAAAGTTTAAAATGTGTCAAAATCCAAAATGGCCAACTTACCATTGGGTGGAATCAGGGCGGAAAAATACTTGCCGTTAAACCATGTGCTTGTGTAGTCAATGAACTTATTTGTTCACATACTGTACTTGCCCATGTACTACGCATGTTACCAGAGGATTCCAATAGGGGGCACACTGGAGATCAGACAGGTTTGGATGAAGTAAACAAACATTGAGGAGCTTAGTTTCCATGATAGCATCCGCAGTGCTGTGGTAAAGACACATCATTCAGATGGGGGTAAGTGCAGACCTGCAGAACTGGTCACACAACATCCAGCAATTATTGTCGTGCCGGCTGACTTCGCTGCCCCCACTGTTTATAACGTGTTAACTTCTGAGGATGTGCATATCTGATAATATATGCACATAATGAATGCAGGCTACGCAAGGCAGCCATCAGGCACGTGCTAAATTTTGTCCTGAGCAGAACCGTCCATTCTTTCATTCATTCATTCAATCATTGTCCATACCATTTACCCCATGTAGGGTTGCAGTGGGATCTCGGGACACAAGGCAGGGAACACCCTAGACAGGGTTCCAATCCATCACAGAGGATCGACACGCACACACTTACACACCATTTGTACACTACAGATGAACTGTAAACAATCAGTATACACTGCATGTCTTTGGATTGTGCTTGGAAACCTAAGTACAGGGAGAACATGTAAACTCCATGCACATAGACACCAGATACAAGATTTGAGCCCTGTACCCTAAAGGTGTGGGTCAACAGTGGTGATCAATAAGCCATGATGCCTCCGTCAGATTAATTCTTCATCTTTTTAGGAAAATGACAAGCACCTCAGAAATGAGCCAGGTATTAGATAAAAATATCCAAAAGCCTGAATGTCCTTTGTACCATGTGTGCTTGGACTCTTAAAATCCAGGACTTAACAGGATGAAGCATTACATTATTACCAGATCACAATCATGATCAGTGTCTATAAGCACTAGCATAATAATAATAATAATAATAATAATGCATTATATTTAAAAACACGTTTAAAAACAAATGATGATTCAAAAGGAGACTTAAGTGGAGATTTGAGTGCAGCCTTACATCATGTAGGATTCTGAATAAATGGGTCTTAGAGTGAGATGTGAATTTGGTTGGAGAATCTGTTACAGATTCTTTCGGGAAGAGAATTCCAAAGACGTGAAGCAGTACGGCTGAAGGCTCTAGAGCCCATGGTGGTCAGGCGGGAAGAGGGTGTAAAAAGGAGCCTTGATGAAGAAGAGCGAAGAGTGCGAGAGGGCGTGTAGAACTGAATGAGCTCTGATAAGTAAGGCGGAGCAAGCTTTAAATGTGAGGAAGAGAATTTTAAACTCTATACGGGATTTATTGGGGAGCCAGTGAAGTTGTTGAAGGGTGGGGGTAATGTGATGCATTATGGGTATTTACAATACAGGTAGCAGAGTTCTGGATAAGTTGGAGTTTATGTAAGAGTTTTTGTGGTAGACCAGTTAGGTGAATTAAGGATACTGTATCTACTTAAACATTGATGGAGACCAAGTACACACCTTCATGGCACGTGGTATTCCTTAAAGGCATTGGCCTCTTTCAGCGCCCAAAATGTGCCCTGACACACTGCAAAAAACGGTTCAGGAATGATTTGAGAAACATGACGGGTCAAGGTCTTGACTTTGCCTCCAAAGTC
>JAOVVA010000001.1:28271129-28298997 GCA_028565275.1 Leiocassis micropogon
GCTTATTACAACTGCGTCATTCAATCGACAGTTCAGGCATTTAAGTGGCACCGAAATGAGGCACCGAAATTCGCGTTCTGTTTCGGTCCAGTACATACCGGTTATATACGGCACCGGTTTTCGGTACCCAACCCTATTCATAAGTCGGTGATTACCAGTACCTGGTCTAAAAAATAAAAACAGCCACCTCTCTTGCATTTGTTCCCTATGGCAGTGTTTCGATAACCTTATACAACATCATAACCCTTTTTTCCATCCAGAGTTGTGTTCAGTTTGGGCCGAGATCTTGTATTGATTTTTTTTTTTTTTCCCCACATTGATTCAATTTCCAAACATTTAAGATCTCGGTTGTTTTCTTTGCTCAATGCAGAACAATAATTTCATTCTTCTGAAAGAAAGTAAGATCTTTTCCAAAAGGCATGGGATACGTCTTCCGACGTGGTGTTTTAATAAATGATAAGCTGCATCAGTTAGCATCAGAGACTTGTTGCCCGGCTGAAACATATTAGTAATAATCTAATCTAATGATCTTAAATATTCACTTATTCACATCCAAGTGGTGACTTTTTTTTCATTGCTCGAGTTCCGTATGTAATATATTGTTTTTCTGATCGCGTGTGTGTGTTTGTATTCACGCTTTTGTGTTACAGGGTGACACCATCAATAACATAGAGGCGAATGTTTCTAAAGCAGTGGATCATGTTGCAGTTGCTAAGATTGAAACAAAGAAAGCAGTCAGGTATCAGAGCAAAGCGCGGAAGGTATGAAACACACACACACACCCTTATCACACGATAACATTACTGCTCCTGCTGTCTCTTCCCCTTTTCCTGTTCTCTCTCTCTCTCTCTCTCTACCTCTTTTTTTTTTTGGACTCGTCACCTGTCAGGGCGGAATGATTGACAGGATCGAGAGCAACATGGACCAATCGGTGGGCTTTGTCGAGCGGGCGGTAGCCGACACTAAAAAAGCCGCCAAATATCAGCAGGAGGCGCAGCGCGTGAGTGGCTGAGAAACCCCCGACCCCGCCCACTCTGCCCTGGTCCGATCCTCAGCCTTCTCATCCCTTCGCTACATCTGTCTATTGTGAATAAACCTCGTGACGTTGCGTTTAAACCAAGCTCTGCATTGTCTCTTTGAAATGGGACGCACATTCCTTCGACCCGCACCTTTTATCCAGAGCCACACAAACCTGTTGCACTCAGTGAAAGTGTGCTCAATGAGAGAACACGCCCTCCTGTGGTGGAAACTCGCAACAACACGAATGCAACAATACGAGGAAAGGCTTTACATGTAGCTACGGAATGTCTTCACAGGACCCCCTTAGAGAAGGTTTATTTTTTCTAAACAGAACCCAACCATTCTACTGAGTGCGCAGGATGTGGATTGGGACGCAGCCATGAGTTCCATCTATATGGTTAAACAATGATAAACGAATGCAGCAGTTTGAGTTGCAGTGAATAATTAAGCAACATCACATGATAGTAAGTGCTGTTGTACTACTGTACAGTACATTATCAAGATATCACAGCCGTCCTAATATTCAGTACAATGGCACGACCTCAAGTGCGATTTTGCTTTTATAGAACAGTTACAGAAACACCATTTATTATCAACAGATTATGATTTAACCAGTTAATTTGCTTCACAAATACACATCCTCCTGGCTACCTAAAGTTAGTGTAATTAACAGTGGTGAAAGTTTTAAATTCATTCTCGTACTGTGTGCCCAAACGGTGAGGAGAATAAACCATGGAGGTGTTGAACAGTCCTGAGAAACTTACCAGATTTACTTTATATTTCCACTTTTCTGCTTTAAAATATCAGCTCTGTTTGCTTCCGGGTTTCGGTGTTAAATCCCAAATATCATAAAATGGAAAGCTAGTGGACTGTATAGAGTGAACAATCCATTGTTACACACACACACACCAAGTAGTGCCCTTGATCAGCAGTTAGTGAGGGATTTGGAATTTTCAGTCTAGTGTTAGACGCGAATTAGCTTTGTAGCTAGTGTTAGCTGTAAACAGAACAACACGGACGGTTCAGTGGCGATTCAGAATGATTAAGCAGCAATTAGTTATGAAACAATGTGTTGTTTAAGATGAGACAACGTGTTTTCTTGATGAAAGTGCTTCCGTGACTGGTTTTGAATGTGGGTTTTGGCAGGCAGCTGCTCTCTCCTCTTTCCAATACAGGGAATCTCCAACTTACGAACATTCGAGTTAAGAATTTCTGCAGATTTATATATATAATAATATAATTGTAAATATTGGTATCTGGTGCATACCAAATATGCTATATATTAGCATATTAATACTACTAATACTATTAGCAACTATATATTATAGTTTATATTACTATATTATTAAACAAAAATGTAAGTGTGTAATTGAATGTATAAAACGTTTATAAAGTCCGGTATATTATATGTGTGCGTGTGTGGGGTTGTGGGAGAAATGAGTCGGCCTCACCGGTTTCACTGAATCAGTCCGGGGAGCACCATGATAGAAAACGGCTGTCTTGTAAAGCAGTCTTTAAGTTAAATAATCCCTATTTCAAAAAATCCTCAACAAAACACAGTTCACAGTCCAATACAGTGGAAAACAGCTCTGAGACAAAATGGAGACAACACGTTACATTTGACATGAGATTCATTTCCTTAGGCGCGATTGCGGTTTTTGGCCACATGATGGCAGTGGGGGGAAAGGGGACAGAGATTTAGCCAAGTGGATTGGTATGCTTCACATTGTATATTCGTGTCAAAGGCTCATTTGGTCAGACTTAAGAACAAATTGGACTTATAAACATGCTCCCGGAACGCAACTCGTTCGTAAGTCAGGGACTACCAGTACTGCAGATCGTACAGACCTACTTTCACTACTGGAGACCAAGAGTTAGTGTAATTAACGAGTGGTAGAACACCTGTGACGTGTAGTGATACATATGCAGTAGTTGAACGTCCCAGTGATGTGATGCTCTATATCAGCACTCATGGAACACCTCTCATCCAATTAGATTACTCAGTGGGAACTCAATCTCTACATTTCCGTTAAAGAAGCACACTCTGATTATCTTTTCTCCCCTTCCATGTTTCTTTCTATTCTATTGAACTACACATTTTATTTACACTTATAAGAGACAATTTATGTATCTTTTCTATACACATTTGTGTAGAGCTGTGTATTATTGTGACTCTACACACTCAGTTTATTTTGTTAAAATGAGTTATTTGTGGTTAATCCGAGACATGTTACAATAGTAAGCAGAGGATCTGAAACTAATTCACTTTAGTCTGTGTGTGTTTTTGCAGAAAACGGTGATTATAGTGTGTACTGTTGTGGTGTTACTTGCCATTATTGCTCTGATAATAGGGCTGGCTGTAGGACTCGGTAAAAAATAGCTGGTGAGTAAATAAAGTAAAGATGTACGCGTGTGTGTGTGTGGGGGGCGCGAAAGATAAAACGGGTGTGGTGTGGTGTGTGTGTGTGAGATTTAAGGGTGGTAATGTATCAGGTGAGGGTGAGGATTTAGATCGTGGTGTTAGTTCTCTAGGTTTCTTCCTGCCTCCTTTCTTTTCTAAAATTAGGTTCACTCTAGGCTTGGGTAACTTTATATTAAGACTCAATCTCACACACATACACACTTACAGTGTATATATATATATATATATATATATACTGTAAGTCTGGTAATGTCTAAAACTGTGTGTGTGTTGATTTAATTCACGATGTCTTATTTGTGATATTAACTGCGGACCTCATTTCTAAAAAGTGCTTTAATAATAATTTTCCTTAATTATTCACAACACACTAATTACAGACCGTCCTGGAATATAATATTGTAGAATGCAGGTAGAATTAATCTGGTTAATTAATTATGTATAATTATTTTATTAATCGTGTAATTGTAAGGATGTCCATGAGACAGGTTAGTTCCTATCATCTCTTACATTGTCTAATCTTTTATAAATTTATAAATGAGGCCCCATATGTGCTCACTAACTGCTAAAAGCAATTAGAAATCTTTCCTTATATATCCTAAATGTTACAGTATCATGAGTGTTTAGTGTCATTTTTTCTTTTTAACATTTAAGTTAAAAAGAAAAAAAAAGTCTGCTTAGTAAACCCATAAAACATCATCAGTTCCTGCTGTTTATTTATACGCATTTAAAGTTGTAACCACAAAAAAGGAAGATGGATTAAACATATAATTCACTACCAATTCAGAAAATGCTGATCATAGAACTAAAGCTGCATTAGGATTAGAATTATATTTAAGATGGATGTAATTTGGAGAAAAGTCCAGTTTAGTCCAAATTCAATTTATCTTCTTGAATGTTTGAGATTTCATTAGTCATTAGTGCATTTTATTATTAGCTGGGTTCGAGGCACTGAGTTTATAGCTCCAGTTTGCCCCCTAGTGGAATAACTAGAAACATACTAGCTCCTTTTTTATTATTAGTATTTAATCTTTCATTATTACACTCAGTCTATTGCTTTAATCTAGAACATGGACAATCTTTAATCTTGTACCAGATATACATCCAGCAACCCTGCCCTACATCTTTACCTTAAAGATATGCTTGAAATATAAATCTCCCCAAGCCTAGCTCAGGCACTTTCTACTTGTCTCCCTTTCCTCTCGCTGTGGCGTTGATGGGTGACCTACTCTCATCTTTATTTGCTCTTCATATATCATTAGTTATTGTTGTTTAAACTGACCGTACTGTTGTTTCTTCTCTCTCTCTCTCTTTCTCTATCTGGTAGAAAATGATCATCTTGGGTGTGATCGGCGTGGTGGTTTTGATCATCATCGTTATCATCATACTCACACAAACACTCTGAGACCACACCCATCTTTGTGACTCCTCCCATTCTAGTTATTTTATCCATCTGTCACATTGCCGGTCCCTCTTTTACCCCACCTCCTGTGGCTGCCGGAGAAACGACGCAGACGACAAATACCCTGCCCCCCTGCCCTTCTCTGACCAACGGACAGTGACCCCTGCATTCAACTCCTGCAATGCAAATCTGTTTTGTGTAAAATGGACAGGACTATTTTGTTGAAGTATGGACCGTACCGAGAAATAGACCTCCATTTTTCTTGCCTTAATATTTTTTTAATAGGGGCCGCTCGCACCAAAGACTCGACTAATCATCTGTGGAAGCTAAAGTGGTCTTACTGTATTTTGTAATTTATAATAGTTATTATTATCGTTATTATTATTTAACTTCTTCCTTCAACACCTTTTAAACCCTTGTTCATCCTGTCATATTTCACATGTGCCATCTTGTATACCTCTGTCTGAAAATTGACGTCCTGATCCTGTCATGGTGAACGGAAATGCCCAGTCGGCAGATCATTGATAATTTACCTGCATTTGTTTCTTAAAACACTCGTTGTTGTTTTTTTAACCAACCTCCATATACTATATGGTGAGGTGTGATCATTTGCACTATCATGCACTGGAATATGTTTATTAATAATAATTATAATAATAATAAGGGAACTTATTATTTAATGGGATTGTTGGATGTTCATTCTTCAACGGACCCACAGATAGGAAGGATAAAGTGCAATGAAGTTTAAGTGTTTTTAAATCTTCATACTGTCCTGTAAAAAAAAAAACACCACCACCACATCTCTACTGTCACTTAAGGAATAAATGAGTTTATATTTTTTAACTACTGAAGGAGGAGTGAGTACTTGAATATGTCCAGGCATACTGTATAATAACCTACAGTCATTGTCTGAAAAATTGTAAATTTTTTGTTGTGAAAATAAATATCATAAATATTCAGTATCTGTTGAGTAGCTGCTAGCGGGTAGTAACTCTACACCTGGATTACAAACGGCCATCCGTGTGTGATTGAGGCTTGTGTGAAGGATGTTTAAGTCAAACCGGGACTTTATATTGTATAGTATATCAGAACACGGTTATGAGAGTTAAAAACTCCTTTTATTTCTCTCTATAATCCCCTGCTACACTTATCCACTTATCCCAGTGTTTCAATAGTGCTTGGATACCATAAAAGTTTAAAGTTTTCTCAGTTCAAAACTCAGATTCTCAGACTGCCTGGCCTCCCAGGAATTCTTTTAACGGCCCGAACATGTGGAAATGAGATCAGGACCGTACAGGTGATGTGGCAATAACTACCAGCCAGATTTCCTGTAACGTGCAAGTGGTGCAGTGGGAAGTATACATTGTCCTGCAAAAACTATGTTTTTTGGTCATCAAACCAGGCTGTTTTTCTTTTTTTTTCTTTTTTTTATTCACAATAAATTTCATCACAAGTCCTGGTTTTACTTGAACACCCATTCGTGTGTGTGTGTGTATATATATATATATATATATATATATATACACACGCATTATAGCTTATGTCAAACTAAACCTGCTAATTATTTTGCAGCTGATGCTGTGTACATACAGTATTGTGTTGATCTTGAGTCACTCGCTGAAGTCAGAAGAAACTGATATGTATTCCGACTTGAGGAGTGTTTTCTTGTGTTTTTCCTGGGCGGATGTCAGGAACCTCTAGTCAAATGCAGCATTTCCATGAGCTGACCTGAGCAAATTGATTTATAGGACAATCAATCATGCATAGCAGGGAACTCCCGTGCTGTAAAGTCACACAGTGACAAAATGAGTGATACGTGATCAGTAATGATGAAGAGAAGTAGAAACATTTTTTAAGTGAAGAAGAATTGAGCTCCTTCCGTTCAAGCTTGTCTGAACGAAGTTCGTAATTGGAAACCCTATTTGAAGGTGGGGAAAGTTAGAATATGAGTTTTGATTAAGCATTTACACCTGCCTTGTATTTATGTGCTTATTATGTAGAGGAAAATTAGAGCATTATACTGTGTGCAGATCGTTTGAATTTATAGCATGTAGACTAATTGTAGTAGGGAGTTTATTGCTGACTTTTGCTGCTTCTCTTACTTTTTTTTTACGCACACACACACACACACACACACACATCTTCTGTTGGTGTTCCTGTTTTATTCCATTCCTTTACTTGTCCCCCCTTTGGTGCCTGATTTTATAAAATTCTATATACAATACCATGCAAAAATCTTGCGCCATCCCTGATTTCTTCATATTTTGCTTCCTTTTTAATGCAGTCTTGAGGAATAGTTCTCCAGACTTCCTGAAGGACTTTTTTGTCTCTTATTTTCAGTCCCAGCATCTGAGCAGTTTCAGAGAAATTCCTTTTGTTTGTTAAGCTATTAATCATTCAAGCATTAAAAAACATCTAATTTAAGGCATGAACAAGTGAGAAACAGGTGCAGATGATGACAGATGATCAGGTCGGTGATTATTAAACTGCTGATGCTGAATGCTGAGTGGTTGGAACAGACGAGAGGGGAAATGAGGTCGCTGCTGAGGTTAATACATACAGTAAACAACCATTTTTAAAAGTTTATCTTGAGGCTCTTTTCCAGCCTGTCTCAGTAAAACATCTTTAATTTAATTAACATCATTTAAGTAAATTTAATATGAAGAAATGAGAGAGACTCAAGACTTTTATGTATGTGTACGTCATATACTGTATATAAAATTCCAAATGAATTTAACAAAGTAACAGATTCGATCAGACTGCATGTACATGTAATTATTGATTCTTATTTTAGGCATGCATTTTCCATTCACTCTTTCTGAGTCTATTCTTTTTTTTTTCCTCCCAATTATCTGCTTTCCTTTTTCTAGAAGAAAATGATGATCATGTTGTGTTGTATCATCCTGGGGATAGTTGTCTTTTCCTCTCTCTACAGCTTCTTCTCGTAAACGTGCAAACAGGTAGAGTGTTGTGTACGTTTGCAGCACATGTGTGTTTAATAGTTATGCATAAAAGTGCAATAATAATCTGACATGAAAGATTGGAATTCCTGTTATAGGGATTTATTATAAAATGAATGAAAATAAGTTAAAACTGTATCATCTTAGTATATGTTGGTCAAAAGTATATTCTACCAAAAAGAGAGTCTAACTAATTTTATAGCATATTTTTTTATGTTCTTTTTTTAAATTATTTAATTAATAATGAATTTTTTATAATAAATTCTTTTTTTTTTTTCTTCTTTTTTTCCAGGAGCACCGGGTTCACACCAGAACACTGTCAGACACAATGTTTTCTGTGTTTTCTCTTTCCTTTTCCTTAAACTTTTTGGGGCTTTGTGGTTAAAATATTTTTATCGTCATCAAACCCCTAGAACCAAACATCTGTCTAAGTCAGGATATTCACTTCTTGTAATAATAGAAAGCCAGAATAAATCTTAAAGACGACCCCCCCCCCCCCCACCACCACACACTTTCTGTGTATAATACTATTCCGATATATAGGTCCTTTTAAAAAATATAAGGTTGCCATGTTGTTGGTGTTTTTGTGAGTGCTATCCATTACTGTGCATTAAATAATGTATTAAATTCACATGAATATAAACTTAATAATGCTTTGTCTTTCTGCTCAGTAGGGGAGAGTGGGGTCAAGTTTAACAAAACTAACTAGCTCATGGTGACGATTATGCTGCGTCTGGCTCAAAAGGAAAATTTAATCTATGTTTAAGCTATAAATCGGGCATAAAAAACATGTTCTAGCTAAGTATGAGGATGAGTGTATGTACTGTATCTCACTGAAGCATTTAGATGTATTTAGATGTATATTCAGTGTTTTAGATTTAAAGGTTCCATATACATGACTAGGACTATGTCTTTAACCAAGAGAGCGAAGGTCTTAAGGGTCCTCCATAGTGTGTCCAGCTGAAATGCCCTCAGATAATGTTTTTTTTTTTTTTTTACCTCAAGCTTCCTCTGTTTCACTCCTCTTCCATATGAGTGTGGTATCTTCTGGGATCTTCTCATATGACATCATAGAAGGTGGAAACTTCAACCAACCAATAGATAAAACTGGGAAAATGACAAAAATGTTGTATTTTTTTCCCTCTCTCTCTCTCTCTCTCTCTCTCTTTACACTAGAGAGACATCTGAATGTCTAAACATGACTAAAAAGTGAATTTCGCATAATGGGTTCTCTTTAAATCAGGAATAGGGCAGTTTCAAAGTTATGGATGTGGAGCGTAGATAAGCTTAGTATCAGTGATTTTAATTTGCATGAAGTTTAATGAAATGTCATAAAATAACACAAATCCTAAAAACAAATTAAGATAAAATAATTTTCAAAAATGCTAAAACTAATTAAACTAGAAAAATCCTCAGAACAGTATTGAGTCAAATGCATTTGCAAAACCCATCAAGCACCATGATGAAACTTCCCAGGAAAGCAAGACCAAAACTTCTCAGAAATCATCAATAAACAAACAGCACCTCAGATTAGAGCCGTTATTAAAGCTTTACAGATCATAAGCAGCAGATACAATCTCAATAGTAACTAACAAATGGGATTATTGTATATTTTGGATGCCTTCAGCATTGTTTTACTTTTATTTTTAAGAAATAGAAATTAGGAAAGGCCATGGAAATAGACGGTGTGTCCAAACTTTTGACTGGTCGTGTACTGAATATATACAGCGTTTTATCAGTGTTATGGACGTGACATTAAACAGACAAACTGTTATGAGAATGCAGAGGTTTTCTACAAACCTTTTAAAGACACCTCCAGAAAGTGTTCCACTTGTACCATGAAAGAGACTTGAATGAACACAAAAGTGTAGATTTTGAAATGGTTTTCATGTTGGAATAAATAGTTTGGGATAAACTGGTGTTACAGAGTGACGTGTCTATAAACTCTATAAAGAGTATGCTTGAATAGCTGACTTTAATACAAAATATTTGAAAAAGTCATTATGAAAAAAATGCTGTCATTTTTCCTGTACTTTCCTCTCTCTTTTACTGTGTAGTTCTCATTATTTTTGTTTCTTAGTGAAGTTTTTCACACTCATCAATGTTTAATTCACAAGTATAAGTATATTTGTTGTTCTTCGTGTATCCGTATGGTTTGGTAGGAACCCTATGATAAGTACTGTATAATAATTAAGCTCAATTTTGTTTGGTGTTGTATGCAAATCAAAAATAATAATTCATCACGGTCGGGTAGCATGCTTGATGTTTAACAATTCAAACCAGCATATCTAGCTGAATTTCTTGACTGCGTGGCATTATTTACAATAGTATCACTATTACTTAAGATGTTTAACAAAAAATAAACAAGGTTCCATATGGAAATTAAACGTGCTCATTCTTATGACTGAAGAATTCGCAATTCACCTCCAGGGTCCAAGTTCGAATCCCGTCTTGGGTCTGTGTGCATGGAGTTTGCATGCTTCGAGTGAGTGAGTAAATATGTTTGCATTTGAGGTGGTAAAATTTTACAATTCCTTTATAATCCTACAGGCATCCTGTGTGATTGGTAATTGTTTACAAAGTTGTTTAGAATACTAACCAAGAATCAGGATATTTTTAAATCATGATGCTTATGATGGCGGCACAGTGGCTTAGTGGTTAGCACTATTGCCTTGCACCTCCAGGGTCTGGGTTTGATTCCCGTCCAGGTTCGATTTCTGCCTCTTTGTGCATGGAGTTTGCATGTTCTCCCTGTGCTTGGTGGGTTTCCTCCGGGTACTCCGGTTTCCTCCCACAGTCCGAAGACATGCAGGTTAGACTAAGTGGCACTATTACCCGTAGTGTGTGAATAAGCATGTGACTGAGAGTGTGTGTGCCCTGTGATGGATTGGCGCCCCGCCCTGTGCCATATGTCTCCTGGGACAGGCTCCAGCCCCCCCGCCCCCGTACCGTATACAGGATAAGGCGGTATAGACAGTAAGAAGATGAGATACTGATGATACTCATAGAATCACAATACAGATGGAATCAGCACTGAGGTATCATGATAATATGGAATTATGCTGAGGTCTGATGATTCTCATCCTTACTTTAATTGTATTTTTATTCGAAACCAAATGCGTTTATATCTGCTTCGTATAATCCAGTCCACTTTGATTGATTTTCAGTTCATTTTTGTCTTTCAGCTTTGAATCAACTTCACACGTTAAACCTGCAGTCTCTGATAAAACTACACGAGGCGTGTTTAACCAGAGAACCATACACGACGCAGGCGTGGGTGTTGACCAATCAGCGCCTTCTAATTTACATCCCGACTCTCTGATTGGTCGGGATTGTATAGAGGGCGGGGTTGGGACAGACGCTCACGCCGTTTGTGTGTGTGTGTGTGATGACAATCTGCAAATGGCGGATGGAAGCGGACTCCTTTAACTTTGTCGTATACAATAATAAGCAGAATAAGTGGGCGACATTAGGAATAGGACAAGATGAATTTCGGCTGCAGTTAAGGAAATACATGTTGTTTCTTCGCATTAAACCGAAAAAACACAGCATTATTACTGCTAAGAGGAGAAAAAAAGCAGAAGCTGAACGCTAGGTATGTTTAAAGGTCTGAAGATTGCTAGCTTGTTTTGTTCCTAGGCAGCTAACATTGTGTGTTTTGCTAACGCTAATGCTAGCTGGGTGTCAATGGAAATGCTAATTGGCTAGTTTGAGTTTATTAGCTGTGCGGGTTACATTTCTGGTTCTGGATAGAAAACTGGTTGAGTTTTTTGTTCGAACGTGTCTGAATGAAATGTGAAATAATTGTGAAATGTCTTGGGCTGTGTTTGTGTTCAAGACGGCTAACACTGTGAGTTAGCTCCGGATGCTAGCGAGCTGCCTGTCACTCAGATCAACCGCGCTGTCTCTCATAAACCGAACGATAACCGGATAACTTTCAGTTAAAACTTATAGTCAATTAAACACGTTCGCTTGAGTTTTTCCTGTGCGTCTCTGATCAATGTGATTGTTGTATAAAACCGTGAATCAGATCTACAAAGCTGATCATGTCTGTCTTTCTACTTTTCAGAAGTTGAGTGTTTTTTCATCTAAAGTTTAATAATCTCAGATCATTCCTATTTATATCTCTTATTTATTTTTATATGTCGTGTATGCGGGTTATATATATATTTTTTAAAGCAGACCTGCCTGTTCAAGCCCAGTGATGAATTGCTATCTAGTCAGATTATTGGGTGTTCTTTTCTTTTCTTTTTTTTATCGTTGTAATGCCTTGGACATCTCCTGAAATTTTCTCAAACTCACTCTTGTGTTCCTGTTTTTTTTTTTTTGTTTTAGTTTTTTTTAGGCGATGGAGGAGACCCGCTACAGCAAGCGCCTGGTGAGTTCAAGCACAACACCTGGTCTGTCATATTCTCAATACCCACACTGTACAGCCAAGTTTTTATTTTTTATTTTATTTATTTGTCCCCATGATGATAACGCACACATGTATCGTGTGTATATATATCGAACGCCCCATTCTGGATTTAATCCCCCTTTATGTTTGTTAATCTCCCGTCGAGGGGCGACCATCCGATCCGCACACAACTTTAGTGCAGGTTTAACGTTCCTGACACAACCCTCCTGTTTTATCCGGGCTTCGGACCGGCACTGCATCATCACCTGGTGGATGGGGTTTAGGCATTGGGTGGGAATTCAACCCGGGCCCTATGTATGGCAGGCGAGAAATCTACCAAAAAGTTATATTACGTCTTTCTGTCTAGCCATTGTGCTATATTGAGGTGTTCCATGATCAGGCCTGAGGTGCAGTCGGTGTTCAGTGTGGAAGTGGACAGGGTCATGTGCAGGACGCTCCAGTACTTAAACTCCGTTTTCACATTTGTATGCATGATTGATTCGATTTGTACCGTGCCCAGGAACGAGTGCTTCCTCTCCTCTCGTTTTTTTTTTTATTATTATTTTTTTAATTATTATTTACATTAAACGCAAACGAGGAAGAGAAATGTGGACGTTAACCTTAGCCGGATGACTAATGTTGTTGATATTTCGGAAGAACAAACTGTCGAGCAGCACCCCCTCGTGCCTTCCTACCATATCAGCTATGGCTGTGTAGGTCAGAAGATGAGATTGGCACGTGCTATTTTGGAGGAGATGGAAGAAGTCGCAGCGAGCTACCTCCGTTCTCATGTACAATTGGCTTCCGTATCTGGGTTGATCCTTGCCTGAGTACGGTGCATCGTTCTCGAGACCACCTCTTCAAGCGGACCCAGGCACAGTTCCCGAGCACGGAACGATCGTGTTCTCACTGATAAAAATGAGCAAGACTGTCCGGGGTGTACCCTGTCTGTACATGATGAGTCTTATAGAAGAGGAATGAATGAATGAGAGTAGTATAAAGGCTTTATTTTGTTATGTATCATGACCAGAAGGGTCAGATCACGACACTCAAATGAAAAAGACAAGAAGAGTTAACTTAAATTATGAAACGCTGTTTTTTTTGCGAGCTGGAGCTATGTATGTATGTTTTAGATGATTATTATGCCAAGTACAGACAATTACTGCCAGAAAAAAAAGCAAAGTATAAATGGGTTGTTTTGTTTAGACCATGTCTACTTGAGATTACAGATTTGAATAGCTATAGCCGTAAAAAAACAAATACGGATACCTTCCTCTGAAATACAGATTTAGAACTGATAGTAGGTATGAACGAATTTGTCGTTGAAACTTACATAGAGCAATGTTTTTTGTTTATTATTTTTTTTCCACCAACAAATTATTCACAGATACACTTTATGCCTTGAACATATGTGGTGATCAGTGAAGTGCCCGCACCCAGGACACAACACAGCCTCGCTGCATTCGTACCTCTGATGTGTCACACAAGCTTATATAGAAACACCTCAGCTGTCATTAATACTCTGTGATGTCAGTATTGTATAGAAAATTCCATTAATCAATGAAAAGTACATAAGTTTGTGTTTATTACATGTGTTTTAAAAAGTTAGTCAGTCAGCTTCTTCTATGCGTCTGTGATGCAGCAACAAACGACAAACAAAAATTCCAAAAAACGTCTTGATGTGTTTTAGTACTCATCTCGTGTCCCCCAAATAATTTTTTCACCAATATTTTCAGTGTACAGACGCCATCATTACAGTTTCATTATTCATATATATATATATATATGACTAAAGGTGCATAATTTTGAAACAAAACAAAAAAACAACACACGCAGCGATTATTTCGACACACATTGCGATTGAGATATTTGTGATATTGAACTATTAAACATACCATTTTGTATTTAAGCATGTTTATCTAGGTTAACACCAAATAATTGGACAAACGATCTCATTAAAAGAATATTTGTCTATTTATCAGCACAAAATTTTAAGTATTGAAAAACTCGACCTATGCTTTACCTACCTGTGATAAATTTCATTCAATAATTAGTTTAGATAATTGTACAGATCGTATTGTGATTTCGATGTTAATGAGATTAATTGTACTGCACTATCTGTGTATGTACAGTATGTGTGTGTGTGTGTGTGTGTGTGTGTGTGTGTATATATATATATATATATATATATATATATAATACACACTCTCTCTTCTGTCTGTCTAGTTATAACCATGACTGTTCTGTTTAGTTGGGTTGAACTGAGCTTTGTGTTAAAACTGTGTTTTTAGCGGACAGGAACACGCCGGCGCTACCAGGACGATGGCATCTCAGATGACGAAATCGAGGGGAAGACGACTTTTGACCTGGAAGAAAAGCTTGAAAGCGACTACTTCAATTCAGACCTGGTCAAAATCATGGACGGGAAAGGTAAACGTTGAACATATCACTCTGAACATTACAATCTGTGATCCATTCAAGGGCATTTGTAACTGTGTGTGTGCGTGTGTGTGGCATTTTTTAATAAATTTTTTCCTGCAGACTTCACTTTTGAGTACATCCAGCGGGAAGGGCTTCGAGACCCCATCATCTTTACTAAAGCAGACGGACTTGGCATTCAGTATGTCTCTCATCTCGCCGCTTATGGCTTCCTCTTTCTTTTTTTATGTCATTCTCTGTCTTTCTTTTTCTTTGCTGTCGTTTATGCTCAGCCATATTCTTTTGTCAAAGCCGTTTTTGTCTCCTTGCGTTCTCAGGATGCCAGATCCAGACTTTAGCGTGAGTGATGTGAAACTGTTTGTAGGTAAGCATTTACCCTGCTGTTATCATTTCTTTAAACCATAACTCCTTTTAAGTCCCACAAGCATGGTTCAAATCCACACCGTTTTCGATAGGCAGTCGAAGGATGATCGACGTGATGGACGTAAGCACTCAAAAGGGCATGGAGATGTCAATGGGGCAGTGGAGGCGCTATTATGAAACCCCGGCCTCGGAAAGGGAAAAGCTGTACAACGTCATCAGCCTCGAGTTCAGTCACACCAAACTGGAGCATCTCGTCAAGAGACCTGCCTCGGTAGGATTTGAAATTTAAAAAAAAAAAAAAAAATTATTTTATGTATAAACACATGATCTAGACTCACTCTGTGATAAATCCCTGACGTTTGATTTGCTGCTTCTAGGTGGATCTGATCGACTGGGTCGATATCATGTGGCCTCGGCACCTGAAGGAGAGACAGAGAGACTCAACCAACGTCATTACTGACATGCATTACCCCAAAGTACAAAAGTGAGTTACAGACGCATAGAGGTCATGGCCAAATGATGAGTTTATGAGCTAGCGACAGGGTGGGACTGAGTCACATGATCAATTCATCCAATTCCTAATCCATAGGGTTGATGTTGTCAGCTGTTTGCAGCTAGAACAGCTTCAACTCTTCTGTAAAGGCTTTCCACAAGGTTTAGTGTGTTTATGGGAATTTTTTACCTTTCCTCCAGAAGTGCATTTGTGAGGTCAGACACGTTTGTGTCTTTTTCACAGAAGGTTAGCAAGTCGTTGACCAAAACTTATTGCTCACAGCCTGGTGTGTTTCTGATTGTGAAAAGATGTTCTCTCTCATCTGTGTATGATATTTAATAAGTGTGATAAACTTTTTAACCACCATGTTCATTCGCTTTAAATTTGTGCTGGTTTTTCTTTTTTAAACATGAGCACCAAATTAAGGAGCAATATTGTGGTAGGGTAAGTCAGTAGGGAGTAGGGGACATAGGGTTATACTTTACCGTGAGGTAAAAAAAATCTGCTTAATCCTGATCACAGAGGAAATATTTGCCCCTATATACTGTACATGCGCACATCGTTATTAACACAGGCTGTTTGCGGTTTATCTTTCTGTGACAGTAAACCTTTGTTCTCTCTGTCTAGGTACTGTCTGATGAGTGTGAAGGGCTGCTTTACAGACTTCCATATTGACTTTGGTGGCACGTCAGTATGGTATCACATCCTGAGGGGACGCAAGGTGAGAAACGCACACGTCGTCGTTCTTCTCTGCTTCTGGGAGAGCGTTAACGCTTTGAACCCTGCCTGTGATATACTCACACCAGTTTTCCTGACTGCCTCCAGGTTCTCATTAGCACCTCAAGTTGCATTTTGCATGTAAAAACAAGTTGTTTTTACATCTTTCGTCTATGTAACTCTGGTGTAAAAAAATTTTTTTGACAGTGCTGGAAGCTCTTTAGCATCTTTTTAAAAGCACAGAGTATAATATTAAACGTTACACCAGGGTGGATGTTGTGTTGGCGTACACACTTGTTTGGAAATAAATAAGAGTTTGCCAGCACACCGCGTCCTACATGTAAAAGGTGATTTAAGGACGTGCTTTTTCTACTTCTTATTGTTGGCGAAGACAAAAATCCTTCAGGCTTACAAAAGCAAATTCAGCATTTCAGCCTTAGATTTATGATGTGTTAGATGAGCCCATGGCTTAGTTCACATGGAATTTAATCGCATACTCATAACCTCGTTTAAAAAGAAAATGACGAATACTTTAAATTTTAAAATGAATTAATGATTTTTTTAAAAATATGATATAAGGACGTTTTCCATTTAAATTTCAAATTAGCATATCTTGTCTTCCTGTGGGCCGATTCTGATAAAACAAAGCCTGTCTGTTACCTCAAGCTCGGCCAAATACCTCTTTAAAAACCCCATTAAAATTAGTTCAGGAATTTTTACGTGATGCGTGCACAAACAAACAGACGGACAAAATTTCCAAAAAAAAAACATTCGTTCTATTGCAACGTTCTCTTGCTTGTCTTACCCTCCTCCTCCCCCCCTCCCCCAAGTTATTTTTTCACAAATATCTTCAATGTATAGACACGCCAACTTTACAGTATTATTATATGTATAGATTTTGTTGTTTAATAATGAACTTTCTTGCGCAGTTCCTTTTACTTCTTTATGTTGCAGTAGGTTGTTGTTGTTGTTGTTCACTACATCTCGTGCTTGTTGTTAATCCTTAGGTGTTCTGGCTGATCCCGCCGACTCCACACAACCTGGAGCTCTATGAGAACTGGGTGTTGTCAGGAAAACAGGGTGACATCTTCCTCGGGGACAAGGCCACCACATGCCAGCGCATTGAGCTAAAACAGGGTTACACTTTTATGATTCCCTCAGGTACGTGTAGTTCAATGGCGTGTTCATCTAAGAAATATGTTGCATAATGTTGATGGTAAAAATTGAAATGCAGAAAAAGGAGTTATAGGCCAGTTTTGTTTTTTTTTGTAAAATTAATAGTATATTTGATATGTGTGTGTTTGTAGGTTGGATCCATGCAGTATACACTCCCGAGGATACTCTGGTGTTCGGAGGGAACTTCCTGCACAGTTTTAACATTCCTATGCAGCTGAACATCTACAACATCGAGGACCGCACACGGGTGGGTTGAGAAATACATGTTGACTGATACAGATCCAGTTTTGCACAAAATTTCATTTCTGAGACACTATTAATATAGGAAAGATTTAACTTCAACCAAAGGAAGTAAAACCAGTAAAAATGACGCTTTCGAGATTTTCCAAAGGAAGCCAGGAGTGCTTAGGAGAGCCTTGGGCAAGAGGGTTAGTGTGGATTTTAAATGGCACAGAGTTAGGAGAGAAAAGAGATGTTTAAAGTCCAATAGAAGTCAAACTTAAAAGCAAGCAACTTTCCTTGGGATTGTATTTCAGTTTATCAGATTCTTGTGTGCATGCAGGGTAAAAGAAAAAAAAAACTCCTGCCCCTTTTGATATGCCCCGTGGCGAATTGCGATTAATTCTTTCGATTCATCCATAAACACGTTTTTTCATGGCGTTGATGCACTTGTGTGTATTTGACATATGGTGTATAACGAAGTTACTGTATACTGTAGTTGGCTGTAGGTGTTCAAAATGCACAGGTGATGTTTATTATTTGTTAGTTCTTTTTATTACTGTTAACATTCTGTTTATGGTTAACAGCTTTTAAGTGAGCACGCCAAGGCTCCTAAAATAAAGTGAAGCAACTTTTTTTGTTTAAAATACCTGTCTAGACAGCACTTTTTTTTGTTTTGTTTTATTTTTAAATTACTCGAATGCAACACAGGTTTTGGTCGACCAAAAAAAAGTATCGTGATCTCAGTCTTCCCATGGAGAGAAATTGTTATTCACATTTTAGCAAGAATCGTGCAGCCTTACTCCACATTATTTTGATGAGCATTGATAAATAACAAAAATTAAGCCCCAACGTCTAAATAACTATGGTTATAGAGTGTTTGTTATTGGCTGTGCAGTAAAAAGATTGTCTTATGTTAGTTAAGCCTTTGTCACATATAGATTACTGCAGAGTGAAATTGTTATCTTTACATATTCTCCCTTATGAAAGTTAAACAATTATTATATTACCATTAGAGCTGGGTGTCCTATAAATTGAATCTCAGATTTTTTTTTAACAAAATTAGATATTTTTATTTAAAATTAATTATATATATATATATATATATATATATATAAATAAAAATTTTTATAATTAAAAATGAATATGGTAGGGTATAGGATTTAAGCAAAAACAATATAACCAAAACATGAACTGCTTATATGGACTAAAAGTGCAAACTTGCTTTAACTAACAAGTTTTAACTAACTTGGTTTAGAAAAACAGTAATCAGTAAAACAACATACCTACCTACCTCTTTTTGGGATTAATAAAAGCGCAAATTTTCAACAGTCTTTACAAGTTCTGGTTATTTTTTTAGCTAAATATGAGGGACTGGTAAAGTGCAAGCTGCAGACCTAAATTACTTTTTTATAAAATAAACAGTTGTGAAAAACAATTTTGTAAACCACATGACATGACCAAATCGACATAAAACATAAATTCGAAAACATTAATTGCGCAGCTCTAATTAACATATTAATATAAATTAGGTGACATTCTTGTGACATGCCTCCACAATTAATAGGCTACACATGTATAATGTATGTGGGCTTAAAGGATTGTGTTCATGTTGATTAAAAAAAATTTTTAACCCCCCCGTCGCAGGTCCCATCGAAGTTTCGCTACCCGTTCTATTACGAGATGTGTTGGTACGTGTTGGAGCGTTACCTGTACTGTCTGACCAACACCTCTCATTTAACGCCAGAGTTCCAGAGACACTCGCTGGGCATCGGTTTGTACACACACGAGCACGCACACACACACACACACACACACACACACACACACACACACACAAAAATTGCTGCATTAACAGGGACGACCTGTATTGAGTTTAATTTTACGCACACAGGGTTGAAAAAAGACGACTTTGTCAAACCAGACAGCGAGGGTAAAGAGGAACAGGGAGAGGTTAAACAAGAGCCAGACGAGCAGGAAGACGAAGCTGCTTCTCCTCCGGCTCGTCCCGGGGTAAAGGTCCATCTGACGCCATTGGAGCTAGAAGGAATGTGGCAGCTGCTGCACAAACTGGAGCAGCTCCCTGCTCACAAGAAGTGTGTACCAGTAGGGATCCGAAACGCTCCAGCGCTCCTCAACGACATGCGGGTGCGTAAACATAGTCGTGAATGGATTACCGCTTTGGATTATTATGTATTAAATATTTCTTTGACATTCGCACTGAGACAGAATAATTGTTTAAAGAGTTTGTCATGAGATGCTTTTTGGTGTTCACAGGCCCTGCTAGAAGAGCATGCCAATGATGATCCAAAATTGTCTTACACTGGAATACCCATTGTCACATGGCCCAAAAGGGTAAGCTCTGAGCTGGAATGGGTCACATGACAACACCTGATGATGATGATGATAGGGTCATTTTTATTGTATAAGCCAAAATGTAATAAGTGCATGTAGTAGCAATGTTTCTGTAAGTGATCTTATTTATATCTGACGTATTGCAATACCCAGTATATTAAACACGAGTTGTTAGAGGCAGTCAAAAGGTTAAAAAAAAATCTGATCAGCTTTAATGTAATCAGTGATATTATTATTTTAAGTTGAAGCCCCACGTACAGGTCTGTCGGTCTTTCTGTATGGCAGAACTCTCTGTCTAACTTTTTAAATTTTGTAGGGTTGAGCATCTTGCAGCCAAATACACTTCCTGTTCGGTAATCGGAGATGAGAATCACAGATGAGAGATCGAAAAAGGAGATCAGATAAAGATTAAGTTTTGTCTTAAAACAAGTCCAGCGTGTTAATTCACTTGTACCACTTCAGCGCTGTTATTTCAGCTGTAAAAATATTCGGTTTAGCATTTCTAATTAATATCTATTGGTGCAGGTGTTTGTTTACATTGAGTAAGTAGCTTATTTTAAAGTAGATTATTAAATCTGGCACAAAACTATTCGTAAAATTCGCTTGAGGTTAAACGTCAGGCAGATATCTAAGTACTGCAAAAGTTTGATTGAATTCTGTCCAGCCAGTTTTTTGTAATGCTGTGACATAATCTGGCTGGACAGACAGACACAATTTTTGAGACTGGTTTCCTCCAGTATATGAAACGTGAAAAGAGATCATTGAAATGTGGAGATCAACAAATTTGTAGACACAACCTTTCTATTATTTATATAGATTTTTTTTCCTTCCCATGTTTGCAGCCCTCGTGGTATACGCCACGTCCTCCCTCCCCTTCTGTAATGTACCGGCCACGCCCTTCAGTCTCGGGCCCCACGATGGCCCCGGTACCGCGGCCGGCCAAGCCAGCATCGTCCATCTCGGCTCTGAAGCGGCGGCGTGTGCGCTGTAAACGCTGCGAGGCCTGCAGGCGCTCAGAGTGTGGAGATTGTACCTACTGCAGGGACATGAAGAAGTTCGGCGGTCCGGGTCGACTCAAGAAGTCCTGCATCCTCAGACAGTGCCTGACTGTGAGTACTTGTCCCAACGGCCACGTCTCCGTTCTTCACGTGTCGCGTTACAAGCTCTAACTCGTGTGCTTCCTCTAGCCGGCGCTGCCTCTGACTGCCGTCTGCGCCATATGTAAAGAAGGGAGCCAGGAGGACTCGGAAGGCACCGCGACCACCCAGACGCTCATGGAGTGCTCCGAGTGCGGTCAGATCACACACCCAGAATGTATACAGGTAAACACGCAAGCATGCACTCGAAAGTGGTTTAGCTGATTCAGTGTGTAGATGATGATGATGATGATTGTGTGTCCTGAAGGTCCCAGGGGAGGGTGTGATCAATAAGGATCTTCCCAGTTGCTGGGAGTGTCCCAAATGTGTCCAGGATAAGAACACAGAGGTACGTTGCATCTGATCATAATCATGCAAATAGATATAAATAATATACAGCTCTGGAAAAACAAAACAAAAGGAGACGACTTGGAGTTTACTTTAAGAGATCACTGAAGTTACAGTTTACCATCAAGTAAAGCTGAGCTTTGCAAAAAGAGTTAGAGGTATAAAGTTACCCAACAGTAATGTGAAAAACAGGTGAAGAGCATGCCAAAACGCATGAAAGTGTGTAATTACAAATCAGGGTTATTACTCCATCAAATACTGATTTCTTGATGTTATTTAGCAGAAGCATTAACACAGTTTGTTTACAAATTATTTGCATTTTGTTTTGAGTTATTAAAGCTCTGCAAAAACCGCATGATCATGGGTTATTTTTATGTGTTGTGATGTCATTTCATTTAAATATACATTGTAAATAACAATAATTATATTTTAAATATTATCAGCAGTTGAGGGGGAAAAAAGTGAAACAAAACTCAAAAAAAAAAATCTTACCCAAAAAAAACCCACTTTTTTGTTTGTTGCTGGATTTTTATGATTATACATACATACATTTGGATTTTTATTAAAGCTTTATTTATTTTATTGTGTTCCTGCAGTCTTCCAGCAGTAATTCAGAGGAGGACAGTAAAAGCACCATTACGTCCAGCGCGCCGTCCGCTCCTCCTGCTAAGCGGGCGTACAGAGAGGGCATCGGGGTGGGCGGGCTGCGTTTGGGGCGCAGGGGTCAGCCTCTTCCGTCCCCCCCGTCCCTGCCTCTGACGCGCTCCCGCCGCCAACCCCCACCGTCACAGAGAATCCTGCTGCAGCACCAACAGAGCCGCAAGAGAGCCGGGGCGCTGGAGCTACAGCACCGCAAGAGGGTAAGACCACAGGACGGGCATGTAAACATATAAACATGTAAACACTCACACATACCTGTGCTCTGTTTGCACTGACCTTGTTTTTGTGTTTATTTTTCATTGCAGATCAAATTGGAGAGGAGCAAACTCTTCCAGTCAGTAAGTCTTCATCGCTCTTGATGCTGGTACAAAAGTGTGTTCACAGCTTCAACCTTTTTTTTTTCCCCCTCTTGATCAGAATGGTTTAGATGGACAGGGAGGATTTGGTATTTGTAGAAACAGACTGGCACAGAGAAGGGGTTTCGTTTATAGTTTTTAAATTGAATAAAGATAATTATTGATGTGTCGAGATGAGCCTTTCTCTAAGGAAAGCGTGATGAGATTACAGGACAGTGTTGGGTATAGTAGTAGTGAGTGATGAGATCATTATCCTTTGATCTTTTCTTTTGTTTTTCCGAAGCACACCACATCACATACCCAAAAGTGTCCTTGTGCAAACCCCACTCATTGTCCTCACTTTCTCTGTCGCTTTTCGCTCTCTGCTCCTTTGCCTTCCTCGTTTGTGTCTCTTGTGTTCTCTCGTTCCCCTTTTTTCCACCCATTCTGTCTCTCAGACACGGACGTCTGTCTCTGTTTCCCCAAAGCTCCTACGTCAGCGGAGTTTGGAGAGGGCGAGCATGATCAGGGCGGGACTCAGCAGGGGCTTGTCCCGCCGGAGAAGCATAGCGTCCTATCAGGGAAGAGAAGTGCGGCTCAGAAGCCAAGCGAGAAGCGGAGCTCTGAGAGGAAGGACGGAGAGAGAAGAGGGCGGAGCCGACAACGACAAGGAGGAAGAGACCGAGAAGACGGAAAGGAGAGAGAACGGGCTGGGAGGTAAAGAGAACCGGCCACAGAGATACGGAGCGCGGCAGACGGAAGACGAGAACGGAGACGGTCAACAGAACGGAGAGCGCAACACCGAAAGAGAGGAGGGCGGAGGAGATCAGACGCGGACGGACTCGTCCGGGGCGCTCGCCGACGACACCAGAGATCAGGGTTCATGCGTGACCGTCACGCTGCAGCCATCGCGAGGCAGACGGGACCCTAGCACTATCGTCCCCAAGCTAGAAGCGAACGTATCCTCTGTAAGCCACACCCAAAGCAACAGCGACTTCCAGGGCAAGTCCCTTCTCCGC
The DNA here is from genome assembly GCA_028565275.1 of Leiocassis micropogon. Taxonomy (NCBI): domain Eukaryota; kingdom Metazoa; phylum Chordata; class Actinopteri; order Siluriformes; family Bagridae; genus Leiocassis; species Leiocassis micropogon. The sequence continues at coordinate 28,294,587 of JAOVVA010000001.1, forward strand.
CCACCACTCCGGGGCGATTCCCGCCGAACGGATAAAGCCCACGCTCACACACACACGCATACGCCCAGGTCGCAACTCCAGCCTGCTACTCTCACCAGGAGCTCTTCTAAACACGCTCACGTCAGTCAGAGCTTAAAGTGCAGCTCCAGAGAGTCTCATCACAACACCACACGAGAGAGGAACGGGAAAAACGTGCGGCCGGAGAGAGGGAAGCCTCCCGCGTCCTGCACGTCACCCGAGCAGAGCGGGGCGAGTGAACCAGGCTGGGGCAGGCTGGTATGGGTGTCTGTCTTCCGCTACTTAACACGAACCGAGCTGTGCGTCTGCATGGCTGTGTGCAAGAGCTGGTACAAATGGTAAGGACGGGAATGTATAATTGCAAATAAATACAGAGTCAGCCAAAAAAAAATTTATACACGCTTCAGGAAAAGGAAAAACTTGATAATATGATATTAACATAGCATTAATAATATCATATTATCATCAGCGTGTATACATTTCATTTGGCTGTATATATAATTTATGTGGTTTGAATTTAAAGAAATACTCGTTTAAACTAACACTGGCATCGCTCGATATCAGATTTTGCTACTTGCGTAACTGAATTGATTAGCTTTCTGTGCATTCAGCAACAACTATGCTTTACTTGTGTAATAGGGGTTGCGATAAGCGATTGTGGACGCATATCAGCCTGAGCCGCTGCCAGTCCATCAGCCCACAGGCCCTCTCCGGCATCATCAAGCGCCAGCCGGTTACACTGGACCTGTCCTGGGCCAAAATATCCAAGAAACAGCTCACGTGGCTCATCAACCGGTTACCAGGTAGTAATATTGCTGCTCGCTCAAACCTGAATTTTATTTATTTATTTTTTTTTTTGATGCCACAATCCTTACCTTCTTTCCTTTATCTTTAGGGTTGAAAGATCTGGTGCTTTCAGGGTGTAACTGGACTTCTGTGTCTGCTCTGAGCTCTCCCAGCTGTCCTTTACTTCGCTCGTTAGACCTCCGCTGGGCAGACGGCGTCAAAGACACGCAGATCAGAGAGCTCCTCAGCCCACCAGGTAACCTCACATAGACCTGTCTGTAAAAAAAAAATAAAAATAAAAAAATAAACTGGTAGAAATGGTGCAGGTTTATGATAAAGTTTTAGACATGAATCATCGAGGTATAAGGATATACTGGATGTTGTGTGTGTTTGTGCAGGAAGTAATAACCGTTCCCAGCTGAGAAACATGCAGTGCTTGAGGCTGTGTGGTCTGGAGGTGACGGAGGCCACGCTGAGGCTGATCATCAGGCACATGCCTCAGCTGACGAGGCTGGAGCTCTCACACTGCCCTCTGACCGACAACGCTCTCAACCTCCTCACCGCCGTGGGCTCGTCAACACGCAACACACTCACACACCTCAATCTAGCAGGTGACCCGAACAATACTTGAGAAGATGAAACGAGATCACAATTAAGCGTCTTGGTGGTAAACATTTAAATAACGTGTCTCGACGTTTTTCTCTCTCTCTCTCTTTCTCGCTCCCAGGGTGCAGCCGTCTGACGGACCACTGTCTGGTGTACCTGCAGCGTTTGTCCTGTGTCTCCGTACTGGACCTGCGCAGCTGTAAAGGAATCTCTCGGCAAGCCTGCGAGAAATTCATCTCCGAGCTGTCCGTCAACGCCCTCTACTGCCTATCAGACGATAAACTCATCCAGAGAATATCCTAGAGCCCGTCCTTCTCCAGGAGAACACACACACACATGGACTGTTCAGGTGGAGGCAGTGTCGGTTTGTACGTTTCTGTGCGTGTGAAAGAGAATCTCGCGGCGTGTGTTACGTGTAGGAAGGTCAGACTGTGTACAGAACACAATGATGGAGGAGCTCAGAACACTTAGGAGATTTATGTAAAAGACTCAGCGATGGCTACACCCCCCCTAATTTGTACTTCAATTCCTTTTTCCCCCCATCGGTCCAAGTTCACACAGGTGCAGCAGCCGGCAGTCACGGCATCACAGGCCCGAGAACCCTCATGAGCTCTTCCAATAAGAGTTGTAAACAGGTGCTATTGCTCAAAAGACAGACTTTTTTTCTTTCTTTTTTTCCCTTTTTTTTTTTCCTATTCCAGGGCAGGTCCGTAACTTGCATGCCTCTCCTGATCCCATCCTCCTCCTTTTCCACTCTTTCTAACTTCTCCGTCGAATTTACTCCAAGGCTTCTGTTGTTTGTAGCAGCGTAAGGGTGTCGCATTTGGTTTCACTCCTGTGCTTTAACCTCTCAATTTATTTTTCAGGAGGAATACTTTTCAGTTCTTAATTCCGTTCTCTCTAGTTACAGAGTACAGATATATATAAATATAAAAATATATACACACACCCTTGTGTAAATGTATTCCTCTCCAATAGTATGCCAGAAGAAGAGTCTGTAGCGTTGTAATTATTTTTGGAAGTTCTTTTTTTTTTTTTTTCACTTTTTTTTTTGTTTTTCAGAAAAATAAAGAAATACACAAATGTTGTATACTTGTCTGTTTACATTCACATGAGTGCACAGTTATTTAAGTACATTTTCAAAAGTTCAAGCACAAAATGTTAAAGTACATGTACATTTAATAAGTACAGGTACTTAAATAATTAAGGTTTGAGTTATGAGAGTCCTTTTTGTAGAACATCTAAGCTGTTGTGTTTGTGCTTCTTAAGTAAATGACCTCACCAAATCAGACTCCATGAACTACAGGCCGAGTGTGATGAATTGGTCAGCAGTGTAAGATGTAGTGTGTGAGTTGTTATAATAGGATTTGCCTCAGAAAATAATCTGTGCTGCAGAAAAAAGAGCTAAAGTCAATTATGTGCCAAAATGTTGAAATGCACTTGTTAAAAGATAATGATTACGATTAAGATTATGATTTGATAACAATTAAAATCTCTGCACTTTAGAAATCTTTAGAGACATTTTTAGAGAATGTATTTAATTTTTATTTTATTTTGTTTTTACTGACAGCAGCTTGACAGATTTGCCGGCTGTAATTGAAATCACAGGTGTATAGGTTCTCTGGGGGGGGGGAGTCACGCACACTAACATTTAACTGGCTCATACTTTAAGAGAATCATCCTTTTAACTGAATTTTAACAATGGTAAATGTTGCAAAGCAGCTTTACAGAATCAAAAGAACACTACGGAAATATGTGGCAAAATATGTAGGAATCAAAATGATCAGATTGTCCAAAATGAGCAAGCCAAGGGCGACGGTGGCAAGTAAAAACTCCCTGAGATTGCAATAGAAAGAAACCTTGAGAGGAACCAGACTCAACAGGGAACCCATCCTCAGTTGGGTGATAACGGATAGCAGGAATTGTTGTGCAGTCTTAATGTGTGTTAGGCAGCTGAAAGTTCAATATTACATGATATATGGAGTCCAGTTCATTATTGAAGGCTCCAGTAAAATGAGGGAAATTCCAGTCCTGAACTATTGAGTGACAGGTTACAAGTAGTTACAAGTCCTCAAGGACAGCTGTCTGAATCAGCCGAGGCTAGGACCGTCTCCATGGTAAAAGTGGAATCGTCCGAGTCACCACATGGGGCCTCCTTGCAACGAGATCTCCAACCAGAAACGGGGCACCAGGACGAGTCAGACATGTCCAGAGGACAGAGAGATCAGGATATCTGGCAGCTTAGGAGTGGTATATATAGCTCGATCGAGAGAGAGCAGAAGAGAATGAGAGATAACAGTTCCCTCACGTACTGCAGTGCGAGACCACTTAATGCTTTATACGTCAAAAGTAATGTTTTAAAATAAAAGCAAAATTTCCTTGGGAGATAATGTAGTGAGGATAAGATAGGGGTGATGTCTTCTGGTCTCTCGCTGCTGTATTCTGAACTAAATGAAGCTTGTTGATGCACTTAAATGCTTTGTGAAGTTGCATGGTAAAAAAAAAAAAAAGTTCAGGAAGAAAAATAAGAGAGCACTGCAATTTACTCCAGAAAACTTCAGGAATGTCATCAAGAGGAAGATGGATGGTCACAAACCATTAAGCAAGGCTGAGCTTTGCTTTTTTGCAAAAGAGGGGTATAAAGTTACCCAACAACAATGTGAAAAACTGATGGAGAAAATCCCAAAAGGCATGAAAGCTGTAATTGCAAATCGGGGTTTATTATTCCACCAAATACTGATTTCTTAATGTTATTTAGCCAAAACATTAATACAATTTGTTTACAAATTATTTGCAGTTTGTTTTATTTTAGTTATTAAAGCTCTGCAAATACTGTATGATCTTGGGTTATTTTGATGTGTTGTGATGTCATTTATATATATATATATATATATATATATATATATACACTGAACAAAAATATAAACACTTTTATTTTTGCTCCCATTTTTCATGAGCTGAACTCAAAGATCTGTAACATTTTCTACATACACAAAAGACC
>JAOVVA010000001.1:28319264-28330501 GCA_028565275.1 Leiocassis micropogon
GAGGGAGGGGTTTGTGGGCCCTCTGAATGAGGGAGGGAGGGGTTTGTGGGCCCTCTGAAGGAGGGAGGGAGGGGTTTGTGGGCCCTCTGGAGGAGGGAGGGAGAGAGGGAGGGGTTTGCGGGGAAAAGCCATCCATGCATTTATACAGTTAAGAAACAATTGACAATTTTTTTGGAAAATTACTGTTGGGTAAAGGAATAAGGCACTTTGGTATGTGCCATCAGTAAAAATAATTGATTCTGCTTTAGTTTTTTTCTGTTTTAAAGTCCATGATGTTAACAGACTGCTTTTTCTTTACCCAGGTACTTTTTAAAGGTGTTGATTGATTTGCCTCAGGTGAGTGTAATTTTTATAATCTCAAATTGTTTTATTTGTATGTTTTTAGTGTTTGTATGAACGTGCTTGTTCATTTCAGTTTTCCTCTTGGATTTGATTGCAGGTTGGGTGAGTGTTTTCTCTCCTGTTGTGGACGAACCCGGACTCAGTTCTGTGATTTTATTTATCCCCACCCCCCACCCCCCTTTTGTTTTTCCCTTGACGTGGCCGTAGCCGGTTCTTGTAAAGAACCACCAGTCGATAGCTCTGATGGACAAACACAAAGTCAAGCGGCAGAGACTCGACCGCATCTGTGAAGGTGAGTTCAGACTGTTACACACACACTCACTCAGAGCTCGATATAACGGTTATGGGTGCATTATGATGATGGTGGTGATTATGGAGGATGAAATAAACATCAGAAATGTTTTGCTCAGTAATGACATTTTTCAGAAACTTTCATTTAGGGTGATTTGCCTTCCCTGGAAACAAATGTTTTATCTTTGATATTTTTGTCTCAGTATTGTTTAAATCTCTGAATGAAAAGTTTGACCCTCTAAATTGATTCTTAATCTCATAGATAATACACATACTGTAGATGAATTAATTAATATAATTAAGTTCTCAAGTCTCTTTCATCTGCTCCCTCAGTGGCTGGGAAATGATCAGAGCACCAGATGTTTGTTTAAAAACTGCTTGTTCATATGGTTATGGTTTTAATTAATTGATGAGCTTATATACACTGTATGGCCAGATATTTTGTGAGTACTCGACACCTATTGAACTGGAACGGGACCTCCTGACATCAACTAATGCGCTTGTCGCTTATTACACACACACACACACACACACACACACACACACACACACACACACACAATTCCTACAGGATCTAGTGGAGAGCTTTCCCAAGAGTGGAGCTTAATACAACATTATAAAGAGATTAAATCGGATGGTTACAAAGCTGATACGTCAGGCCTTGATGAAGTTTAGGCCGTGTAGTGCTTTCTAATTCACGGATACGTCTTTAATGCAGTGTATGAACATATATGACAGTTTGCTAGGAAATAAGCAACTTGCTCTTTACCCTTTTTGTGAGTGTGTGTGTGTGTGTATGTGTATATATATAGTATATTTTGTCAATTAGTATATTTTGTCAATTAAATTCTTTTTATTAAGACTTTTTCCCCCATCTTCCCCATATATAAATAAAATAATGCATACACTGTATTGTGTATATTTTGTGAATTAAATGTTTTAAGTTGAGAAGACGGGGAAAAAATATTTTTTTTCCCTCAACTTAACAAAGAATTTAATTCACAAAAGATGCACACTATACATTGTGTGTGTGTGTATATACATTCAGAGTCAACCAAAAATGTATACACGCTCCAGGTAAAGAAAAATGTATCACTATTTTAATATAAATTTTATTTCTTTGCTATATATTGATATATATAATTAATATTTATAGTGTTATTAGATATAGTATATATTATATTAATACTAATTAATAATAAAAAAAAATTCCTGAAGGGTCTGAAATGACTGACTGTGTGTGTGTGTGTATATATGTGTATATTTGTGTGTGTGTGTGTGTGTGTGTGTGTGTGTGTGTGTGTGTGTGTATGTAAATAAAAAAAAAAATATATATAAATATATAAATTTAGTTTGGGATCACTTGCAAAAGAAAACACATTTTCAATTGCAATTCACAAACAATTAAAGTTAGCCATAATTCTGACTGTAATGTCCACATGGTCCCTGGATCTTATCCGTATTAAGGTGTTGTGGGAGCCAGTCCATCTTGTGGGAGATGCGCCGGGAAGCATGCGCTGAAATCTCATCTCATTAGATTATCTTGAAAAAATTGCCAGCTAGAATGCCTGTGGCTTCCCAGGCTGTAATTGCTGCAAAAGTTGTTTGTGTTCCTAAAAAAAAAAAATAATAATCATCATTGCCATCAAATTATTTCTAACTCTGACAGTGTCAGCATGTTTATTTTTTTTTGTTATTTTTTTTTTGTTATATTTTCTATTTAGACTAATTTTGGGTGTGTTTCCTTGGAAAACAACAAAATTTCTAACTGATCCCAAAAGAGACCCCAAACTTTTAAGTGTGTGTGTCTGAATATATTTTGTGAATATATTTTCAGAATTAAAAGGCTGGATGCATCCAGTTTCAGTTCTGCTGTGTTTTCCAGAACGAATGTGTTCAGATGTCTGCGCTTTCACTCGAACGCCCTGGGGCTCTGTTCTGAACATGACCCTGTGCTTGTACATCAAAGTCTTTCCCATAAGTGAAGAGCGTGTAGTAGTGTGTGTGTAAGCAGTGTAAGAAGTAGTGTAGTAGTAAAGTATACTTATCACACACCGAACATGAAACACTTGAGTCAGAAGTAAGAACTGCTGTTGATTTTCCTGATTTATATAAAGGTATGGTGTTAAAATCAGATTAAACATTTGTATACGTTTGTGTCTTGCGGTGTTCATAGCTTGTTTGTAATTTTCATGCAGTTTCACAGCGTTAAGTAAATATAGTGTTTTAATTTATTCAGTCAGGATATTCACGTTTTAACCGCCTTTTAAGAGCTCTAGAAGTGGATGGGTTATGTTATGAAAACAAGAAAAAATGTTAAATTATTCGACTAAATGAACCTGTTGTCATTTACTTATTTGTAATGGTTTGACTGTGTAACGTCAAATATTAATGTTGTAATGTAATGTTCAGACATAATCTCGGTTCACATGGTTATACACGGCCTTCCCAAAAAATAACAAGGCGTGTGCGCGCTAATAGGAGGCGTGGTGGCGTAGCGTGGTTAGCGTTGTGGCCTCGTGTCTCCAGGGTCAAGGGTTCGATCCCCACCTTGGGTGTGTGTGTTTGGAGTTTTCATGTTCTTTCTGTGCTTGGTGGGTTTCCTCTGGGTACTCCGGTTTCCTCCAGAGACTTGTACAGTGGCTCGTGAGTTCTCATCACGTTGTGTGTGTTTAGAAGTGCTCTAACTTTCACTATTAAACATGGCACGAATTTCTTCGGTCATTTGTGTTCATCAAGCGTTTTTTTTCTGTTCATGGTCAGTGACTTCTTCTGTTAATCACTGTGCGGATTATCCAGTCAAAGGTTTTTAAATGTATGAACATGTTTAAATCCAAATGCTGACTTTCGTTTGTTTGTTTGTTTATTTATTTAAATTTAAGCAGGTCAGTGTGTTTATAGTCGAACCCCAAAATTTGCGGGAGTTGCGTTCCTAGAGCGAATTTTGTATGTGGGGGGGCATAAAAAAGCATATAAATACATATTTTTATGGTGTAAACCCTAAATATACCCCCAAAACACTTTTATTTCGTTTCTAACTCGGCTTAATACATTAAATCTTTTTTTTTTTTTTAGGGTAAAGGTAAACCCGTATACTGTACACCGTATACAGATGTTACCCCTATATGTACTGTAATTCATGCAGGCATGTTTTCTTTGGTATGCGCTGTCGTGTTCTTTGGTATCAGTACTGTAGAGTAAATACAGTAATAATTCACCGTCCCAAGCCATGTTTTCCTCTACTGTCGCTTTGTGTTCTTTCTGCAGTACTAAATAAATGTATGCAGTATTATATTTTATATGGAAATTTAGCTGAATTTACATTAATATTTGTTACAAAATTATATTGTTCTTAATAGTTTAGCGTTAAAACATGAGAATCTATATATTGCCATGAAAACAATTGCGGAGGATATTTGTGGTTGAAATTGAAATTGTGGGGGTTTTTGTGAACAATCTTTAGTTAGGTTCAAAGGAAAAATCCGCGAACGACTGAGGCTGCAGACTCAGAACCCGACTTCACAGGGGTTGCATTGTTCTATATGAATCTCTGATGTTTACTATGTATCACAACATGTAGGTTTTATAAGTGATGTAAATAACTAATAAATAATAAATTATTAAATATTACTAAAATGTTAATAAATATGTAAAGCTAAAACAAGTTTTTTGTTTTGTTGTTTTAAGAAATGTATAAAAGGCATCAGTAAAACCATGATATTTTGATGTATTCTCAAATATCATTTTCCATATCTTCTAGTTCTTACTGGTTTACTATTATTCATCAGTGAGGAAAGTCACCAAATATTTCATTCAGCTCTGTTTACGTTTCCCTGTTTTACACGCGTGTGTTCATTAAAAAAAAAAAAAAAATCAAGACAAAAGAGTATATTTTTCATCAACAAAAGATTTAATGCGCATTCAGGCTAGTACAAATGTTGCTTCATGATCAGAAAACGCTCAGAGTGTGCAAAGAAAGTAAATGAATAGAAATTGTATTTGTGTCAAAGGTCCTCCTGCGTTCCCCTTCATAAACACTGTACTTAAGTAATTGGGTTTATTATGTAAAACCTGTTTAAAAAAAACAACAAAAAAAAAAAGACAGCCAGCACTTGACGCTCGGCAAGTGGCGCCAGGTGTGTTAAATCGAGCTTGCACTTTAAATGTGCAGGTGGGTAGATCTCCAGGGGGGGCGGTCTCAGGCAGTTTGCCGAGAGCAACAAGAACAACAGGATCAAGGAAACGGCTTTCAACATGAAATTGGTGAGCCTTCATAAACCTGAAGAGGGACATCCGGGAAATATCTTGAGAATGAAGGCGTGAAACCAGTTACTTCAAGCTCAGTATGGTGATGAGACTGTAGACACAGTAAAACATTTCATTAAAGAAAGCAGTTTAAACAGTTCTGGAGGCGAGTTCTTAAGGCGAAATTTTATGTATTTATATTTTGTAAAAACTAATGTAAATATTTAGAAAAGACATGTAAATTAAGTAAAATATGAAATAGACACTTTTTGTTTTTCAATTTATATAATTACTCTCGGCACCGGCAGCTTTTAAAAACGAAACTGAAAGTGGCTCCGTTTTCTTCTCGCTACTTTTTTGTTTCTTGCACACAAAAAAAACCCACAATAAACTTGCATTGCTTTCCACTGACTGAGTTTTGAAAGGCCCCCGGTGCGTGCAACGTAGATGAAAGTTGGTGTTCAGCTCGTTTGTCATTCATGTGCTGAAAGTCTTCGCACGCCGATGCAAATTAGTTTGGTTCTTAAGGCAGGGTGTTTGTATGCATTTTATAAAGTGGGATGAAAACTTTTGTTCTGATATAATTTTCATTATTTTGCTGTAGTTCCTTAACCGTTTTTTTCCCCGGAAACTTTCTGTATTGTATCTGTTCTATCTGAATGTGCATTAAATATTTTATTGAATATTTTTTGAGTCTTCATTCTGCAGGAATTCCTCGTCGTTAACGCTCGATAGTCAGTTGCTCCTTATCATGAACAGCATACTGGGTCGGCGCTTAAGTAAGAGCGAGTTATTTTCACTCTGCTAGTCATTGATTTCTCGCCTGTTAGACTTTGCTGATGAGTCAGTTTCTGTCTGACTGCCTTGTGCTGAGGTTGAAGATTTTATTTTTTCCTTAAGTTACTTATATTCCAGGAAGATGCTGCAGTGGTTCATCAGTATTCTCTCAGAACACAGTCGTCCAGATGAACGGTTGACACAATATGATTGATCTGATTGATCAGTGGTACTGGTTATGATCTCATCAATAAAATAAGCAGTACAGACATATACCAGTGTTCGTATCACTCTGTATGTAATGTCACGTCACATCTTTGATCTGATTATTGTTCGAGTGGTGTGTTGGTGTAAAGATAAAGCTCTTGTGCAGACTATCGGAGATGCAGAGCTCTCGTCTTTATCTGCACTCCTTCCTGTTCTTCAGTTCGTCGAGGGGCCTCTCGCTCAGCGCCGCTGAAGTGCTGTAGTCCGCAGGAACAATAAGGACCTAAATGCGGCGCTCCAGCTATTTCTGGAGCTCTCAACACCCCGTTCCCTACAGCAGGCTATGTTTCTGCATTTAAATGTCCTGCTGAAATTCTAGGCAGCGTAAAGGAATCCGCGCGCTTCATGACAGGGACACGGCGTACACCCAGCTCCTCACCCATCACCTCGAGTCATCTCCGAGCCAGCAGGTGATGAAATAATATTGTGCACGACATTCGATCTGTAGTCATGCTCAGGGAAAAATAACAGCAGCCCATGATGGTTGATGGTTGCAAAATCAGGAAGGAGTAATATCACACAATGTTGTCGGGAGGAACGGGCAATAAATACGCCTCGCTTTTTCAGTCCAGAGATAATCCTAAGGCAGTGTCTCAAGTCACGCCAGAGATCTTGTCCGATAGTCTTTTAATGCGAGAGTCTTGGCAAATCCTCAGAGCTTAACAGGAGTTACAGGTCGCCACGCCACAGCTTCTGTTATTAGTAGACCGAATCGCCACACTGACTCTGAAATAAATGGAGATATAATGGAGATGAACCGGTCGATAGTTCAGTACCGAGCGCAGAAGCTCACGGAAGTGGCACAACAGAAACAAGCGCATTTTTATGCCGTTTCGTTATCAAAAACCATGCGTGTTTAAAAGCCTCCGATCTTCCGTTTTCTCCAAACATTAAGCGAATTAGTCTCAAACCCACTCAAAATACAGCGAGTGCAAATTAGTGGAAAATCATGTGCATCAAAAGTCCCACATGCCCATGTTGGAAGCAGCACACGCCCGTAACAAAATTGTTAGAAAATCGGGGGGGAATCTACTATTGGGTCGGATGCCTGTTGATTCCCGTCCCTAGTCATTAGCCACAAAATGTCCACCTTAAAGTTTTGCTCCTCGTTTGTGTGTCCTGTCCTGACATTCTACCGTTATGTGTCAGCTGCTTAGGAAAAAAAATAATAATAATAAAAAACACCCTGCATGTGGTTTTCCTTTCTCCATGGTGCAGCTGTTTGTCACAGGGGTCCAGTAGATTTTGTTAAATTTTCAGTCTTGTCTGGTGTTGACTTTGATCAATACTTGACAGCTCTGATTTTATCTCATCACCAAGTTATCTTGGGGAAAATGTGTTGGATTAGGGATGGAACTAAAAGTGGACAAGGGTCAACTCAAACCCATCAAAAAAAAATGTCCCTTATCCTAAAGTAAATCTCACTTTGTGCACTAGCATGAGAAGTCCATACTTATTTTGGTGAATATTTACGCTTGGATCAATAATATTCCTTCAGTCTGATTAAAATCATTTAGATTGGAGACTTTACTGTATCTATTTGCATGGACTCTGATCTGATGACTTTTTTTTTTCTTTTTGGTGTCTGCAAAGTGGTCCTGCTCACTGTGAAGAGTTTAATCTGTAGAAAATCTTTGTCGGACAAATCCCACCCTCTGTCTTGTGATTGCTTACAAGAATTATCGGTTAGATGATTTACAATGTATGAAACGCGAGACAATCGGTGCTTCTTCTTCTTCCGACAAAGACCAAGAAGGAGTGGACAGGTGCGGGACAGTTGTTCTCATGGGTCAGGAACAGGAGCAAAATTTCCCTCCTTGGAAACTCATCACAGCACCTAATGATGTGCCCCTCCCCATGTGGGGCAATATCACGCAGAAATAATAGATTTATTTCAGCACGATAGAAATCAATCAAAACGTTTAGATAAGACATGTAAATGAGGTAAAATATAAACATTAAACCTTACTTGACCTTTAATTTATGATTCCTCTTGGCACCAGCTGCTTTTAAAAAAAAACAAACTGAAAGTGGCTTACTTTTTCCTTCTCGCTACCGTCCTTGCTAACATTATTGAGACCCGTGGTGCTAAATCTTGCACAAAATGCAAAAGGAAAAAAAAATTTAATCCCGATTTGGAATAAATTTGGAACATCTCCTGGGCGTTAGCACAAGCTGCCGTTCTGTTTGTTCGCTTGAATGCTGAATGCTTCGTATGCCTAAGTAAATTCCTTGCAAATTTCTTGAACGAGTCTTTATGCCGAGGTACCACTTGTACGTATCGACATACGTATGATGCCATTGGATCTTTAGTAAATCCATCTTAAGTCCGTATCTCGAGGGTGGAGCTTATTGCAGTGAATACATGTACACAATGATGCTGTGTGTGTGTGTCCCAAGTTCCTTTGGCGCTCTGATGTTCTAGACACTTTTCTGGAGAATTAGCACTGACTTATTTTCTTACAGCAGTCAGTTGTGTTTATAACCTACAGAAAAGTTTTGTGTGCCTTTTGTTTCATAGATCAATTTTATTGTTTTATTAAGTTGTAGCTCCTTTTTTTATTAAAGAAACTTTGTCTCTCCCAGAATAGCGGATGTAGCTTCGTTTTAATGCTCAACTTGGAAATATTATTATTATTATTTTTTCCTTGATGTATTTCGGATTCTCAGGCGAGGACGGTTTATTTCCTGATAGGTCCTGCCTGTTTTCTAAATTTGACCAATGTTCCACCGAACAAACAGTTGAAAAGTCAGAGAATGAAAAAAATACCCTTGTAGGCCTTAAATCTGAAGCAGGGCAGGTTTTCATTTTGCACTCAAGCGGTTTGAACGGTCGTGTAGTGAAAAAGCGAAAAGGTTGAGTAACGTGTGTGGGATTATGATGTGGTTTTATGATTCTTATGATCAGGTCATGAATAGTATCTGCTGAGGCAGAATGTTGCTGATTGTCAAGTTTTTTTAAAATGTTTTTATGTTGTTTCTTAGCCATGTTATATATATATTTTTTATTATTATTATTTAAAAGTCAAAAAGTTCATACACATAAAGTTGTTAATAGGCTTCAGTGCCAGTTTGTACAGCAAAGGAAGGCGGAGCTTTTCAAATTAAAACGCATCTCGATCTCGACTTTTGTCCACGCGCGTTACAAAACGCGCAAACAAGCGGTACGCGTCAGAGCGTGAGATCGAGCCGCTGTCTCTTTAAAAACAACAATAACTGCCGGTCTCCTTCCGAGCCGCTCGCCTATGCTAATGACGTTAATGCCGGTTGGTCGGTTCTCAAAGCCCGCATCTTGTGATTGGTCGGTGTTCGTGAGGGAGGAGCCTGGTGTGCATGACAGCTGGGTGCCTGCCAGGCAAAAACAGCCTGACACTGATTGTAGAGGGAGGAGAAAGAGTGATAGAGCGGTAAAGGAGAGAGAGAGAGAGAGGGGGAGAGAGAGAAGACAGGCGTGCTTACTTCATGATGCAAGGTTAGGATGTTTTGTGTATGTGTGTGTTTTGTGGGATGTGGAGTCTTGAGGGGGGGTGGGGTTGGTTTGGGTGCGGTATTTCGAGCGGTAATTTTTTTTTTTTTTTTTTTTAAGACAGTACGAATAAAGGCGTCCGTGTGGTTGAGCAAGCGTCTGTGTGTGTGTGTGTTTGCGTCTGGCAGGCAGGAGGTTGGGTGTGGTGCTAATGTATTATCATCATCATTCCACCCCACCCCCCCTTCTTTGTGTGTGTGTGTTGGAGCAGCGGAGTAAGAAAGTGAGGTGGAGGGGTGGCAGACAAGGAGGTTTGGGACGAGAGGGGGGGTGGATGGTGGGGGGGAGGAGGAGGAGGAGGAGGAAAAGGACCGGGCTGTGAATGAATGGCATTGTTTGCCGGGCCATGCCTCTTCTGCTGCGCTCTCATTTTCATACCCGCTGGCTCAACCTCAACACACAGCATCTGTGCGCGGAACGGCGAGACGCTCCCTCGCTGACCTCGGAGGAATAAGCGTCCGCATTGTTCACGCAAAAAAAAAAAAGCTTTATTATTATCGTTTCCCTCTTCTTTTTTTCCTTTTTTTTTCCTCCTTCCCTTTCCACTGTTTAAACCGGGCCTGCGTTGATCTATCATATCTCGGCAGCCATGTTTCGTCATTCGTGTGTGTGTGTGTGTGTGTGTGCGCGCGCACGCGTGCTGTAGAAAAGGCCTGACGTGAACAGAATAGAATTAAACAAATATTCGTATTGTAAGCCTCCTAGTGTTACACTCGTCAATCAGCTGCTTAGGGTTTTAGCGAGACTGAAATGGAGACGTGTTCTCCGGCGCTGGTCAAGCAGATAGCCGAGTCGACACCTGTCACCCGGGCAGAAGGGCAGTGCGGTTCCTCCTGGATCAGAAATAAAATGTGTCTGTAGAGTCCTACACTAAATATTAAGATCATTTATATTCGCCATTTTTTACCCATAGGCTTCTCAAAAAAATTATTTTAATTAATTCATTTATTTATCTCCTACACATGCCTATGTACACATATCTATATATATATATGTGTGTGTGTGTGTGTGTAAAATGTTCATGCCTATAAAAAAAAAATGGCAAAGATAAGTTATCCTTGATTAATATTTAGTGTCGGACTTTAGACACATTGTATGTATGTTTGTGTGTATATAAAATTTTATTATTATGATGTCCTAAATATTAATTAAGGATAATTTATCTTTGCCATTTTTTTTCATAGGCATGAACATGGGAAGAGGGGTAAAAAAAAAAAGTTTTTTATTTCTCGCCCACACGTGTGCGTGTGTATGTATATATTTGTGTGTATATGTAATATATATAATGTTCATGCTCAAGTGTGTATAATATATATAAAATATTATGCATATTATACACACACACACACACATTCATAGACATGTGGAAGAGATAAATAAATAAGAAAAACATCTATATAAATTTGTAATACGTAATGTATGTACGTCCTTTTTTAAAAAAAATTTTAAGCTGTTTGTATCAGCTGTAATTTTTTATTACGCTTCGTATTTGTCATTATATAATGAGCATGCATTTTTTAATTATTATAATTTTTTTCCTCCATGATCCTAGCACTTTATCCAAAATAAATCTTATCCACAAGATTGAATCTCGGACCGACTTGGATTTCTCTGTGCAGGTGTGGGTTCTCGCATCGTATCAAACCGGTGAATGCGCTTTAATGCACACGTTGTTCTCAGAGGTGGAGTGTAAAGAGAGAGTTTGTCCTTACATACTCTCACAGTCACCAAAATCCTGCAGTCATATTAAGAGCCCCCACCCCAGCCACTCGGAGCCCAAATACCCCCC
>JAOVVA010000001.1:28330601-28349886 GCA_028565275.1 Leiocassis micropogon
TTCTTTTTCTTCTTCTTCTGTCCACTTCTTTGTCGACCCCTTCGTCTGTTTATCCTGCCCCGGAGGTCTGGAAATGGACAGGGGCCAGCGATGATGTGATTCCTGTTACGCCCATGTGTGGGCTGAAACGGGATACGCTTTTGTGTCTACACGCAGCTGCACTTCTTCCATGCCCTTGGAGTTACACGATCTCGACATGGCGGACGTAGGCGTGATATTTTAGCATAAATTCTGTCAAAAGTGGGCGAGCCAACTGTAAGACCGGGTTAGCGTCCAGGTTTACACTGTGGGAGGAAATGAAGTGGGGGGGGGCAAAATTAAGGAAACAACGCGTTAGGTGATGAAATAGAAGCCTATTTAAATGCAAATTACGATTGGAGCAGTTAAATAGATTTTAGAGAAGCTTAATTGCCTTTTTTTTTTTTATTAAGGAGCTTAATGAAATGCTACGTTTGCAAATGCCTGAAAGCAACAATAGTGCATGGGGGCGATGGTCCCACTGGGAAGTTCCAGTATCTGATATGATAGATCCCCACGGCCCAGTGCATTAAACTGTGTCTGATAAATAAATCATGGCGGTCTGTATTCTGTTTGAATTTGAATGATCTTATTAAAGTCTGGCTTGTAGGTTTATAAAGATTTCTTCAATCTGAAGTGGTAAAATATTTGTTACATTTTTTTTTTTGTTGTTGTTGAGGGTGAGTCCAAAATTATCCGCACTCTGGCTGTAGGATTTATTGTAATCAACTTTTAGAAAAGACAAACACAACTTTCCGACCTTGCTTTTTTTAAATACACTTTCGAGCCGAGATCAGGTCTATAGGGAGGGGATGCTTTAACACATCAAAAC
The DNA here is from genome assembly GCA_028565275.1 of Leiocassis micropogon. Taxonomy (NCBI): domain Eukaryota; kingdom Metazoa; phylum Chordata; class Actinopteri; order Siluriformes; family Bagridae; genus Leiocassis; species Leiocassis micropogon. The sequence continues at coordinate 28,331,452 of JAOVVA010000001.1, forward strand.
GAATTCGACAATTTGAGCAGAAGTGTTCGTGCACGCATTAAGATCACGACGCCCTCGGACAGCGCCACTCTGCGTTTAATCCTAAATAATGCGTTTAGGCTTCAGCTCTTCAATAAGCGTCTCGCTGTTGATTGTTGAACTCCGAATGTTCCAATACTTCTGGCCCTTGAGAATCCCAGAAAACTGTAAGCCTTGATGAATTTCCCAGCTGATGGTTGACTTTTTGAACTTTTTCTCAGTCGGCGATTGAGGATGTTTTTCCGTTCCACACTCTGCAGTTTACTCTCGTAGTGATAAATCTGCGTCTCATCACCAGTAATAATCCTCTTTTAAGAAACTTTTAACTTCCTAAGAGTATCGCTCTAAATTTCGTTGGCAGATAGACAAACACTTGTGTTTTGTTTTTTGGCACCAGGTACATTTACAGGCTGCAAAAAAATCACCCCAAATCACTGCACACTGTTGCAAATCGCAAGCGGGGCGTCCATTTTTGCTCACACCGCTGTTACAAATGAACTGACGTAACACACAGCAGTGACTGGGGAAACGGTAGCCTTGAACAGAAAAGCTCTAATAAGACAGTGTTGCCAACAGAAGTTTTAATATAACCAGATTGCGGATAATTTTTGATTAACCCTTGTACTTGATCCATCCTTCCTCAAGCAAAGTTGTATTGTGCAGACAATGAGTATTTTATTTATTTAAATTTTTTTTGTTTATTTATATCTGTACCAGAATAATTTCTGACATTATAAATCCTATCAAGGCATGCCGAGCGTATTTCTCTCAGCTGGAGCCCAGGTGTGTAACGCCTTGTCTCTGTCTTACAGGCATTCGCCCACCCATCTTAAACGGGCCCATGCACCCTCGTCCTCTGGTGGCGCTCCTGGACGGCCGGGACTGCACGGTGGAGATGCCCATCCTGAAGGACGTGGCCACCGTGGCCTTCTGTGACGCCCAGTCCACTCAGGAGATCCACGAAAAGGTAGGTTTAATACACTGAAAAATGCTCTGCAGTCCAGCTGATCACGATTAACGGTTATAATAAGCGTCCCCGATGTCCTCGGTCCAGGTTCTTAACGAAGCTGTCGCCGCTTTACTGTATCACACCATCTCACTGTCACGAGACGACCTCGACAAGTTCAAAGGGCTCCGTGTCATCGTGAGGATCGGCAGCGGATTCGACAACGTGGACGTCAAAGCCGCGGCAGAGCTCGGTGAGTCCGGGGCTCCGCCTCACGCTCGACCGTCTGGACGGACGGCCCCTTTTTGAGACGTACTCGTAGATATAAATGACACCACATCATCGTTATTCTTCACCAGGCATCGCCGTGTGTAACGTGCCGGCTGCGTCCGTGGAGGAGACGGCGGACACGTCAATGTGCTTGATCTTGAACCTGTACCGCCGGGTCACCTGGATGCACCAGGCCCTGCGCGAGGGCACCCGAGCCTCCAGCGTCGAGCAGATCAGAGAAGTGGCGGGAGGAGCCGCTCGCATCCGAGGGGAGACGCTGGGCATCATCGGCCTCGGTGAGACGCTAAAATCCATAAGGACGTTCTCGGGTTCAAGCTGTCTGGGTTCTAGGGTTTTTCTTGTCTTGGCAATCTTCTTCAATAATAATATTGCAATGTGCAGGAATATCAGATAATCGCTGTTGATAACCGTAAGAATAACATCATAAAACAATATGATTATTTCCTCTTTTTATAGTATTATTCTTTTACTGTTAATATACTTTTAAAGCAGTATTTAATTTTCTCGTTCATGCTGAGTGACATAATGAAATGCATTAACATCCTGGCTTATCATAATTTGCAATTCTCAGATTCTGAGAATGATATGAATATCTTAAATCTATTTTTTTAAATATTTATTTTCTTAAATTGGTTAAAATTCCCCTTGGTCTTGTTATATTGAGGAGTTCTTGAGGAGTCACTGCACTGTGTAGCGTCCTGATCTCTGATGCTGGCCTCCGTTTCAGGACGTATCGGCCAAGCAGTGGCTTTGAGGGCGATGGTGTTTGGTTTTGGGGTGATTTTCTACGACCCGTACCTGCCCGAGGGGGTAGAAAAATCACTGGGGCTCCAGCGCATGGCCACGCTACAGGACCTGCTCATCCACTCAGACTGTGTGTCCCTTCACTGCAGCCTGAACGAACACAACCACCACCTCATCAACGACTTCACTATCAAACAGGTAGCTCAAACCAGGTCTCACACACACACACACACACACACACACACAGTCACTCTCACAGGAGCGTGCATATCCAGTTCCTTGACGTTTAGAATCCAGCCAAAAAAAAAAAAAAGAAACTCTCACTTTTGCCAAATCCAGAGTTTTACCCCTTTAGACAGGAAAAGTGCAGCATTATGGTCCGACACAAACTTCACAGATTACGACTACAAATCCAGTTTCCTCCTTTATGCATCGAGCATGAACACTTAAATTTCTAATGCCATCTTGTGATCTACATTAGATGCGTCAGGGTGCGTTCCTGGTGAACACCGCGCGAGGAGGTCTGGTGGACGAGAAGGCGCTGGCTCAGGCACTGAAAGAGGGAAGGATACGCGGCGCAGCTCTCGACGTCCACGAGACGGAGCCCTTTAGGTAAGCGTCTGTATTTTAGCAAGGTCTTCTGTAAGTATAGGTTGAACCAGGGGTCTGCAACAAGCAGCTCTGGAGCACCGGTTGTGACTCTCTCATTCCTCTGCTGCTGCTCTCTGTGGCTTTGGAAAAGAAATAACTGGTATTCATGTATTTTTTAAAATTTTTTTATGTAAGTCTCAATTTTAAAATAATAGTGATCTTGTGACATTAAAATGAAACGTTTTTTGGATTATTTCATAAATACGAGGAGGACTCAAATAGACATCAAGTATTTTATTTGAAAGTAAAACCTTTTTCTTTTTTTTCCGGAGTATAAAATGTATTTGTTGCATCCAGAAATAAGATTTCATTTTCTCTGTAGAAGTTCACTAAGTTCATAAATGCAACACACTATAGGTGTTTTTTTTTTTTTTTTTTTACTTAAAGATGAAAAAAACAACATATGCAGCGTTATCTGCATTTTTAGAAAACAAGGGTTTTTGTGGCTCCCGGCGTTTTCTTTTCTTTGGGAAACGGGTCCACGTGGCTCTGTGTGTGTTTAAGGTTGCCCATCCCTGGGTTAAACCATTGTGTGTGTGTTTGTGTATATGTGTGTGTGTTCTTCTCTTATTAATAATACACCTTGTAATTTCTGCAGCAAGTTTAATTGTAGTTCCATGGACATCCTTAGTGAATGTACACTATCTGGCCAAAAGAAGTCACATAATCTAATATTTCATTAAGTCTAGACCTGAGCAACCAAAGCAACCCCAGATCATAAAAGACTCCAGACGCTTTTACGGAGTACACCACTCTGCATGATGCGTGCAGTTATCGAGTTACGAGTTGGAGATTAGCACAGCATTAGTTATAAATCCCGAGTGTGTTCTGGGACACTGATTGGATTGAAGTGTTGCAGATCAGCAATCTATTCGACACCCTGTGAATCATACAAATTACTTTTTGTCTTTTGCGTGTCATCTTCCAGCTTCTCACAGGGCCCTCTGAAGGATGCCCCTAATCTGATCTGCACCCCCCACACATCCTGGTACAGCGAGCAGGCCTCCATCGAGGCAAGAGAGGAGGCAGCGCGGGAAGTACGCAGAGCCATCACGGGTCAGGAACCGGTCACCTTCTCCCACTCGCATCATTACCACTTTTAACGATGGATTGTTTATACATCTGATGTTTTTTTTTATTTTTATTTTTTTTGGTGTGTGTTTCTGCAGGTCGTATTCCTGACAGTCTGAAGAACTGTGTGAATAAGGAGTATCTGATGGCGGCTTCCCAATGGCCCTCTATGGAGACTGCCTCCGTGCACTCCGAACTGAACGGAGCAGGATACAGGTGAGAACCAGGCGAGTTGTGAATTCAAAAATATATTTACATATTTTCCATACAAAAACTGTTTTACATTGGCGCGTCTGTCCTCCCCAGGTTTCCGGCAGGTCTGATCGGTGTAACCCCGGGAGCTCTACCTGGTGCAGGGGCAGGAGTAGAGGGCATGGTGGCAGGCACCCTGCCCCTAGCCCACCCCCTCGCCCCGGTCTCCCACCCACCACACACCCCCTCACCCGGGCAGCCGACCAAGGCAGAGGCTGACAGAGACGTCCCTTCTGACCAATAGCATCCCAACACATTCCGTCGTTGCCCCAGCGATGCCCTTTCCCACATTTATTTTAGGGCTCGATTGATGCCGATGCCCTGATTTTTTTTTTTTTTTTTTTTTTTTTTTACGTAAAAAAAAAAACAAAAAAAAAAAACAGGGTCAATCCAGTCACACAAGAACACACAAGTCCAGACGTGACCCACTCGAAAAACATTTCCCCAAAAACCGTCAACCCTTCAACTTCCCTTCCTTCGTCGTCGTATCCGTTTATTTTTCTCACTTGTGCAGCAAGCAATAACACTTTTTCTCAAGGATTCAGTAATTTTTTTTTTTTTTATTTGGTTAGAATTAGAAATACCCCACTTTTTAATTTTATGCCTTTTTGAATCTGGACTAGTTGGAGTTTGTTTCTGAGTCGTGTCTCTTCTACCTGCCTTCTGTCTATCCAGCTGATTTACAGTATAATAAAGAACACGGGAACTTTTTTTTTTTTTTTGCAGTCTCCCCGGCATTCGTTTTTGATCTTTTTTTTTTTTTTTTTTTTTTTTTTTTAAAGCATAGATTTGTCCCTTGAAGCAAAGAGGAAAAGCTGGCTTAAATCATCAAATTTCCTTTTTTTCACCACAGTTGTAATGGACAGCTAAGAGCAGCCACAGCTTCAACAGAACGATAAGAGAAGCGACGTGTCCTCTGTCTGTGCTTGACAGCAGCCCGTTTGCCATCTTGGACACTTGACGTTCCACCTTTTTTTATTATTATTATTATTATTTTTTCCCCCTCCTTTATGTCGAGGACATCGTGTCCATCCTTTCCTTCTGAAAGATGATAAAAGAGGACGTTCTCTCATTTCCTGTAAAGCTCGTTCGGAGTTCTGTTCAGTCATGTGTTATCAATAATGTATGGAGAAATGACGCGCGTCTCTGTAAGAGCATCATAAATATGATGTCCAAGTCCAGCTTTTTATCAACACCTGAAGACTTTTTTTTTTTTTTTTTTTTTTTTCCCCTTCTCAGAAATCTTCATCGACTTTAACAGTGTGGATGTATATGATGTCTATTTTATGTGTGTGCATCTCTTCATTATGATTTATGATTCTCTTATAAAGACCATCTGATTTGGGAATATTCCGTAAGCGTTGTCTTTACACTTAATCTGTCGTTATTTCTACAGTCAGCTTTACGAGAACTGGAGGAGAAAAACAACAAGCACATTTTCAAGTGTCTTAAAAGACCGGTGTTCCACTTACAGATTTTCATGTTATGTTAAAACTGTCATGATTCTCTGCTCCTTCTTTTTTTTTTCGGGTAGGATTAAAAAAAACAAACATTTTTTTAATATAAAACACACATATCCTCCACTTTGATATGCATGGCTCCTTTGTTTTTCTTATCTTTCTATACTTCCTGGACGTGTCTCCATGGGTGGTTCAGCTTTTTCGCTTTGACCTTTGTTCTTTATTTTATTTTTTTATCTCCGATAGTCCTTCCTTCAGCTCCTGCTCTTCCCATGACATCACTGTGCAAGGAGTCAGGCTTCTCTCACCCTCCCTGGTGCTTAAATGAAGATGAGATCTCTTATATGCACCCCGCACATGCTTGCAAACACACACACACATGACTAAAGCAAAGGGGGTTGCAGAGTTGTTGTTTTTTTTATCTTTAAGTGTGGATTTCTGTAGTAACATGATATGGCCATTAGGGGTCAGTGAAAATGTACTCCTGAGTCCAATTGTGTCTCAGCATTTCATTGTACCTGCTGCACTCATCCTTGCTCAGAAACGACAAGTGCTTTTGTTAAATGAGGCTTCACGCTTTTAGAGAGGAAGGCAGGCAGAACCAGACTGCATCACTCCATCCATCAGCAGACCGTGTGGCTGACTTCCAAAGATTCAGAACGGAGCTGTGGGAGGCATGCAATCTGTCCCTTTATCAGTCAGAAGTGCTCAAGAGTCAACAATCCAGATCTCATCAGTGTTAGCCATTTTCCTTTCCCCCCCCCCTTTTTTTTTTGCCCCTCTCCTCCTGCTTTGTTGAACCTGACTGCTCTACCCACTGCGGTTTGGATGGAGCTAGTTCGTAAAAACAAACCAGTCGTAATATTTTTTATTTTTTAGAATTTTTTAAAATTATTTTTTCCCAAAGGGGGTTTTACAATCATCCTCTGAGACGAGTCTCTTATATGAAAAGTGTTCTGCGTCAAGGGTAACCGTTTCTAGTACCTCAGTAACAGATATTGAATGTATGATCGACTTGTTCTTCGCTTATGTACAGCTTCTTTTTAGATGTACCGTCGCTGTTTCGGAAAACCATCGTCGATCCTCTTTGAGCTATCTAAAACACATCTAACGAAGATGCATTTCCCTGCTTAGAACCTTTTTTTTTTTTTTTTTTTTTTTTTTTAAACAGCATAGGCTAGCATCTGGTAGTTTAAATCCGCAGGCTTTGATTTTTATAGCTTTCCGTGTTGAGTTGTAAGCGAGCGCAAACCTAGGTCACTTATTCATTTCCTGTTGAAAGCGTTTATGTATCAGTGATGAGTTGGTTGTAAAGATGGATTTCGGGGTCTAGTCTCAAATAAGCTAGGTGATGGTACGTTCGGAAATAAACTCTAATGGAATGGTTTAAGAACGTTCGTCGTGATGGTGATCGTACCTGATCTTGAGTTATATTGCTTTGCTTTTTTTTTTTTTTTACTCTTTAAAAAAAAAATTAACAAAGATCCGGCTTGCCTTTTTTTTTTTTTTTTTTTCTTCCCTGTCTAGTTGGCCCTCGATCGATCGATGATTATCATTATAGCGTGTCACTCATGACCTTGAACCAAGATTCCGTCATGCTTGTTTTGGTCATTTGATGTCGTCTGACTCTGTCGTCTCCTCTTATGTCCTTTAACTTTGCTTTTTAATGTTTATTTTTATTTTTTTCATTTTGTATGTAATTTTTCACCCCTATGATTTTCTTCATTCTTAAACATCAGCAGTGTGTATTTGTGTGTATTATTCAGTGTTCTACATGTTGTATGAAAACATTTCAAAATTCTTTCTCCCCTCGTTCAATTTTAACGCTCCTGTCCGGCAGCTTGTCTACAGGGCTGTTAGGTTCCAGGTTTTCTTTCACTCGCCTGTAGTAGCCTTAAATTCACACACTGTCCTCATTATCATCCCCCCATTCCCAAAACTGTGTTCTGTACGGAGACTGGAGACGTTACTTTACAGCCGTCGTGTCTGTCGTTCATGGTCCGGTGTGCTGGATGAGTGTTTTATAGAGAATTCCGACTGGTTTTGGTTTCAAGGTATGAAATCTGCTCTGCTCTCCCAAAGCCCCTCTCTGGAGTCACTGCTAAAGCCAGTCCACGAATAGATAGTAGTCACTTTCTCTCTCAGGGTTCAAAATGCACACACACACTCACACACTCATCTACACACCCTGTTCAGGATTCTGTAGGTCAGTCCTCTCTGAAACTCTCTGAAGCATGAAGATCATTCAGAACGTACTCCTTACAGTCCCTTCAAGCTATAAACAGCATCTTCTTTTTCTTTCCCGTTTTTTTTTCCTTTTTTTTTTTTTTCCTCTTCATATTTCTCGCACTGACATTTAACAATGAAAGAATGAATGTTTGAATTGAACTGTGTGTAACGTTAAACTTGGGAAATGTATTTTTACAACATGTGAACTTTTTATTCCTTCCTTTCTTTCACCACCTTTTTTTTCTTTTCTTTGTAAATTGTCCCCTCTCCCGTCACCAGACTGCAAAAACTATGAAAAAAGAAAAAAAAGACCTCTTGTAACTAGGCTCTTAAGCTTTACTTTTGCTTTTGTTTTCTTTTTTATATTAGAAAACAATCATGTTTGTGATGGTAACCTCTGTTGGTAAATTCCACAAGGTATTTTAATAAAATCCTAAAGATTAACCCCTTTGTTGCTTTGCTTAATGTTTTTTTTTTTTAATTTTTTTTTTAATGGTTTTGTATTAGAATTTCAAAATGATTTTTACATTTTTTTTTTTTAAACAGCAAGAGCAATGAGGGAAAACGTGAAAACACCATTGATCCACTTGGGACTGGTAGGTGATGAAGTGCAGTTCAATGATTTATTTTTGTTTTTCAGGGAGCCCCCACCGCTCATGTTTACGATGCCCGTGTATCTGCTTGTGCCCCCCCACCCACCCGGCATGGAGGGGTGATGCGGTAAAATCGGCTTTACGAGACCTTTAGGACTCGCACACCCTTCCTCGCCTGCCAACTCAAATGGTTCCCAAATGGACCTTTTATGAGGCATCTCTCCTGTGCCCTAGATTTCTGACAGACATTCAGTGCTGGATTCCTGAACGTTGTTGTTCTAACCAGGAATAGTTCATGGGCAGTGTGAAGGAGGGTATTTGTTTGTATGAAGATTCAGTGTGAAAGGTTTGGTTGGTTGGTAACGCCTTACATGAAGGTTATCTACATTATTTTTGTATCACGTGAGCATTGAATTTGAATGTTTATTAGCTAAGATATGAGTGTATACATCAAAAAGTATTTCCGAAATGGCAGGTCTTCTGCGGCGTCCCTGGTATGCAGTGGTTAGTATTGAAAGTGGGTAAAAGTTAACAAGAGAGTCATGGGTGCTGAAGTCTCTGACACGGCGTGAAGGCTAGCCCATCTGGCCCGATCCTACTAAAGAGCTACTTTAGCGCAAATGGCTTAATTAAGTTTCATTTTAATCCTGGCTGTGATAGAAAGTTGTGAGGAGCCACCATGCATAGCAGCTTGCTGGTCCATCGCCAAATTTGCCCACAGTTGGCCCAAAAGCATTGAAACTGCAGCATCAAGCAATCAAAGACTAATCGCATTTTTCTTTACATCATGTGTCTGGTCCAGTGCATGTGGTTCACATTACCCAGGGAAAAGATGGCACCAGGATGAAGGCATGCATGATGGGGGCAGTGTGATCCCCTGGGAAACCTTGGGTTCTGGCATTCAGATTAAATACTGTTACAGACCAAGTACTCTATTTCATGGGATCGTTGTTCTCTAATGGCAATGGACTATCTCAACCATACAAGTCCTGCTGCATTGCAAAAAATGTTGGTTTGGGAAACACAACAAAGCTCAGGGTGTTCACTTGCCCAAACTAACAAACTCTCCAGTTCCCAGTCCAAGTGAGCTTCTTTAAGGATGGAAGGATGGGCTGGAGAAATCTTGTGGAGTCCATTCCTCATTTGGTCAGAGCTGTTTCAGGGGCACAAGGATGTGATGTATACAGTATTAGGCAGGGAGTTTTAATTTAAGTTATGGTTGGATGGTGTATGTAAGATCAAACTATGTAGTTTAAAATCATTGGCCTTGAAGTCACTTTTCATTATTTTATGTAGACATCTACAATCCATTAGGCCTCCATCACCAGATATTACCACACATTATGTGAATGACAATTAAATATAAAACTATAATTCACTTCATAGGCCAAACCTAATGAGCTTCAAATTGACGCTCTTTGTAATGCTTCTGTCATTTTGAAATACCACATGTATCAAATTCCAGGTATTGAGTGGAGCATCTCAAGCACTTCTTGGTTCCTTCAACATGTATTCATTGAGCCCCTGTGCAACCTCCAGCTACTCAGGTGAGACTTCATGTTAATCCCAATAACTTCAGCATGGTTTCTTGGAGCCTTGTGATCCGCACCAACAATGTGGCTACTAAAGCTGTTTCCCCAAAAAAGTTCTGTCTAGATTTGTTTTGGGATCATACCATTCTATAAGGGCTGGCAACTAGTGCCAGGTTGCCAACGCCTTGCATGACCTGACAGGCAAGGACCATCAGTTGAAGTAAATCAAAGACTTAGGCTTAACCTTTAGGATGTGTCTGACAGAGTTCCTATCCTGGAACACCTCGGGGCAAAACAGAATTTCACTCTTGATTTTGACACCAGAAGTGTGAGGATTGATGGGGAGCTATTGCAAGGTGAGAGGTTCGGAAAGTAAATGATCACGTTGTTGAGTGCATGTGATGACTGCATCACATTTTATCATTTCGACTAGACATTGCACTTCTTATTTGCCAACCTGTACGGCAAACGGATCGTCTTATGGAGGTCTTACCCATCCCTCATGTGACTCCTTAACTTTAACCACCTGGAAGCATGTTTGTCTTGGTAAGTTGCAACCTCCTAGAACATTCTATGAATTCTTCCTACTGAACCAAGTGTTGTGAGACTGCAACCACTCCACAGCCCGGGAACTCTGGGCATAAGAGATGGCAGTCCAACAATGCATGCCAGCTGTTCTGATGTTTGGCTTGCTAACTTGCAAAAATTGGCGTTCAGAGTCCTGTTGGAGCCAGAAATGTCAGAAGTCTGGTATAAAGTAACTTCGCCACTTGTGAGCTCATAAGTGCATGAGTTTGTGGTGGTTGATCGCCAGAAGAACCTGTGAAACCCAGTTCCTGCTGCCAAGTCTCTGGGACCATGTGTGGGTGTACTGGACTACCTATAAGAAAGACTTGTAACCACTGGGTGGGAAAGTGCAAAACGCTGGAACAGCTTTTAGACATGGTTTACCACAAAGTTGGAAAGTCAAAGGCTGTAGGGCTGCACCAAGACCATCTAGCATCCAACTGACCTCTTTGTGATGAGACAGTGGAGAATTCTGGTAGCTTTGGTTCTGATCCAGTACCGTCACCACCACCCACGGATCCGGTTCATCAACCGCAGCACCGGTGCATGTCATCCGCGGACTCATGGATGACCTATTTTTTTGTTTGGGTTGTTTGGGCTGTCATGCGAAGACGACTCTTTAGCTTGTGGTTCTACCAACTTTGGGTAAACATCTGATCATGGAATTGCTCATGCCTTGGATTTGATTTAATAATTGAGTTTCTGGCCGAATTATGACCAACTGGTTTCCGGTAATGTCTTCTAGAGAAATATGAAGATGATATTTTTATTTTTCCATTATATCTGGTCATGCAGTTTAAAAATAAATAAATAAATAAAATACGGTATGCTCATTTAGATCTTGTGTTCTGGATTTCCCCAAATGGATGGTTGTTTTGTAACATACCTCGTAGAAACATGTTTTACAGGAACAGGGTTACGATGACGGGCTTCATTTGCAACACAGAAACGGGCAGGCTGCTTACTCCGTTTATGCTGATAGTTTCAACATGGTTGTAGTCTTGCCAAGCTAAATGTTCATGCATCATGTTGCATTAGACCAGACGAGTTTGATGGCTGTCATTCAAAAAAATTTTTCGAATAGATTAGCCATTTATTTAGTGCATATTTGCTTGTATGTGGCTATAATTAGCTCTTTTTTGCACACGTTTTTTTTTTTTATCATGCAATATTTACCAGCGTTTCTGTTTTTCCAAATTCTACAGTAACACAGTTTCAACGCTCACCTTAAAACCTGCTAAACACACTTTGGATGGTACTTACAGTTAACAGGTGTGGCCCACGTGTATAATGAAACAACCCAAAACGAGTGACCATATATTATGTCTAAAAGGTGCTCACCGAGACGTAGCTGTAAAACCGAACGACACTATTTGTGCAGCTCAGTCAACAAAGAGCGATGTGCTGCTTGATCCCCCATATAAATGTTTTGAAGAAGATGGGCAGCGCGGTTCTGTTGTTTCTCTTCACTTCGCTGCATCTGCACTTACTCCCAGACGATGATGTCATTTTTTCCATCTATGATTTAGTTTCGTAAGGGAGCTGAACGGACATTGGTTTTGAAGTGCTAGCATAAGGGACGCTCTGGCGCAAACAAGGAAACCAGCTGAGATGGAATTACGACTTGGACATAAAAGACTGAGACACATAAATGATCTCATTTTTTGGGGATAAGATCGATGATGTTGTTTAGCAGTCGAGTGCTGAGAGTTTCACTGCTTTATGTGGGGTTAGCACGCACCAAGGTTTTTCAAATAAATCAACCAGTTGGTCACGACTGCACTGTTGTGTAATAACTTTTTTCCCCAGGTGAATGATACTTGAGTTTCCAGTTTATGTTAGTGCATTGGTATACCTAATAAAAAAAAATAACTTGTAAACTTGCCTGTTGCACAATAGCCATTTCTGTCCCTGTTGTCTTAACTTTAACTGCTTAGTAGCAGACGTGACCTCGTAGGTGAGAGCTTTTGTCCAGTAAAGTTCAGGCTGAGGTCAGAGAGGCCATAGACCAACTATGGGTTTGCATTGCTTGCCTTAAAGCCGCTCGGCGCACATTATTTGCATGAAAGCAAACCAATCTACGGTAAGCCTGTCTGAATGCGGTTAAACATGAAATATAATTTACAGGCCTGGTTACAATTTCACAGCCGTGCGTCAGTTGGCTGTTTTTTTTTTGTTTTTTTTCCCCCGCTACATTACTGGCAATGATTTATAGGACTGATTAAAAAGGCTTATAAAATGTTCTAACAGCTTTCTTGCTTTCTTTTCTTAATTCGTAATAAAGTCTTGGATTGAGATTTATGGTTTCTAGATCTACGTCCACTTCCACTGAAAACACTCACTCACTCACTGACACACTCACTAATTGACTCACTGTCTATACAGCTTATTCTGTACAGGGTCACGGGGGGGGGGGACCTGGAGCCTGTCCCAGGGGAGTCGGGGGCACTAGACGGGGTACACCCTGGACAGGGTGCCAATCCATTGCAGCCACTGCAAACAATGCCTGTTTATTCTCAAATTGTGTCATGATTTAAAAAAATTTCCAAATGCATAACAAAAAAAAAAAGAAGTTGCGACTAGACATTTTTCATATGGAACTCTCAGCTTCCAATTAGGGCATCTTGTAAAAGTAATTTTCCATGGGATGAGGCCAAGGCTTAAGCCTAAATACTTAAGACTGCCACCAAAAATAAATTCTGGATGGATCACCAACGTGGATGATTACGGACGTTCCCTGGGTTCTTCGTATCCTTTCTTCTAGACATGGAGTTTATCGTGTGGGTTAATATCACTATGAAGTGTCTTTGGTGTCGATCAGAATCACAGAATTGTCATAAATATACAGTAATGAAATTCTGAGACTTTATTATAAATGACCAAACTCACATGCTCATCGTCTATCCCGCTTTATCCTGTACTTGGGGGACGAGGCGAGGTACACATCCGTTGTAAGGCACACACTCGCATTCACACGCTGTGGGCAATTTGGGAACACAATTAGACTCATATGCATGGTTTTGGACAGTAGGAGGAAACCCACCAAGCACAGGGAGAACGTGCTCACATGGCTCTGAAGTTGCAAAGCGACAGTGCTGAAAACACAGCCTCCATGCTGCCTTTAAATGACCAAACATTTAGACACGTATCTGTACAATTATACGTCTCCTAAAATGTGTTTCGCTTAGTTTATAATGTTTTCTGTGACTGGGTGCCTGTGATTTTGTCATGTCGCGCATGTTGCCCTGCTAACATCAGTGAGTGGTTATATGACACAAATTTAACATGTTTTATATGTTTTTATTGTCCTCAATACTAGAAAATTAAACATCTTTCTTTTTTTTTTTCACAATAATAATAAATAAGTTGCACGTTTCCCTGAAAGTGTTGTCCAACCTGTCATTTTGGACTAACTGCACCAAAATTGAAGAACTGGCCGATGTGATCAGTGACATCACAACCATTCTTTTGTCTTTCTTCAATAGAGGTCGAAACAACTGCTGTAAGTAAACTAATTATTTACACTTATATTTCCTAATTTTCATCATACTGTGTTTGCACTTAAAAAAAAAAAAAAAATTCATAGGGTGATTCCTTCTATCATAGGGTGGGCATGTGCACATAGTTGTTTTTTGGCACATTTTGGACTGATTTTATTATCATCAACAGACTTTTCCCATATATTGTTGAGAAGGGGACAATATATTTTTCTGAAAATGTCCACTCATTCATTCATCTTCTACATCGCCTATTCTGTAGGGGGTCACAGGGGCGGTTGGTTGTAGCCCATACCAGGAGATCTGCAGTTATGCAGTTTATTTATTTAAAAAAAAAAAGTACTGGAACTGGACCAATATGTATTTCTAACAACCTAAGGTCTACAAATATGAAAATAAATGGAAAATCTCAACTTTTTTTTTTTTTTTAATATGATGATGACGTCTCACAGGTAAAATATAGTGATATTGAATGTGGTAGTTGACCACATTTCAACATTACAGCAGTGAGGGCGATGTGCAAACATAAAGTAGTGACAGTTCCGTGTATAAAGACAAAAAGAGAAAAACAGACATAATCCAAAATAAATAAATTATTTATACACAGTACAGTGTATACATACAAAGGAAAGGGGAATGAAATGACCTTAGATTAGCATGTTAGTAACCACATTTTGTGTTTTTGCTAATTCTTTACCAAACTAGCATCAGTGTTGGAAAATACAGTTTTGGTGTTGTGGTGGTTATCACCATCACCTCGCACCTCCCAGGGTCCGGGTTCGATTCCTGGGTCGATGGAAATACAACTTTTGAGGGAAGCTTTAGTCACTCATAATTATTGTTTTTCTCTAAGCACTGTGGTCTCGCAACTCCAGGGTTGAGGGTTCGAGTCCCGCCTTTGGATCTGTGTGTGTGGGTTTCCTGTGGGTTATGATGTGCCCTGTGATGAACTGGCACCCTATGTAGGGGGCACCCTGGGATGGGCTCCAGGCTCCCAGTGACTCTGTATGGTACAAAAATGAGCGAGTTTTGGAAAGTTGCATTAAGCTTAAGAATAAGAACAACTCTCATCAGACGTTCTGCCTCATCCTGATATAATTATTCTTTGATATGTATTTTTTTTCTTTGCATATCTTTCAAATGTATTGATGAAACATGAAATCTGGGAACAATCCGAACAATATTTATAGATTCTAGACGTTAGTTAAATCTGCCTGTGAGGGTAAATATTTGAGTATTTAAGTATTGGAACCCCTTTACCCCAGTTCCTCATTAGCCTCGTCTGTGCTTTTTGGGATAATTGTTCCGGCACAATTTTTTTTTTTACACAAACCTTAATTACACACAATAATCTTTTCAGCCTGATAATGAGGAATAAACATAATGAGTAACTAAACGTGCTCGTGTGTATGGCTGGAAATCAACAGAGAGAGCGAGCGAGAGACTTTAAAAAAAAAAGAAAAAGAAAAAAAAGGTTGTGGGGGACACCGTTATGGGAGGGTGTGTGAGTGTGTGTGCTCACCATACAAGGAGAGGTAAGGGGGGTGTAGAAGGGGAGGGAAAAGAGAGAGAGCGACAGAGAGGAGGGGAGAATTAGGAGTAGAGAAGAGTGTGAGTCCTGCTCCGTGCTGCACATCTTCAACTCGGTGCTGCTGTATCCTCTTCTGGACCAGGTGAGCATGAGATCCGGCGTGGAGCGCACAGGCATCTCTAGATGCACTTCTCCGAGTGTGTGTGTGTGTGTGTGTGTGGCTCTTGCACTCATGCTGTCTGCAGTAACCATGGTGAAAGGCGGCTTTTCTTCTCTGCTTCTGTCTTTCCTCCCCTTTCTCTCTCTCTCTCTCTCGTTCTGTCTCTTTTACAGAAGTCCAGTGTCCTCTTCCTGAGTGATTTAACACATGCTTTCTCCTTGACCGCTTACTCACTCTATTTCCTTCCTCATTTCCTTTCTGTCTGTTTCTTTTCCTTTTCAATCCACTTTCTTCTTCTTCTCGTCCCCTCCTACCCTTCATCACATCACTGTCTGAGTTTGGACACAACTTTGAGACTTAAATAGCAGTTTCTTTACCAGTAGCCTGCATCATGCGGTCCTCTAACTGCACTCTTGCCTTTTTTACTTTATGTGCTTTCTTCTCGTCCCTTGTCTGGTTTTATTGCATCTGGTTCATGCCTTGGTGAAGAGACAGAGAGAGACGCTGTCTGAAAGACAGAGATGTTGTTTCAGGCTATATGTGTGTGTCTTCTCAGGATGGCAAATAATGGTTAGTTTGCTTTAGGTCAGTGTGAAAAAAAACTTTGTGAGCCCTTTGGAATGGTCTACATATTTTGCTCGAATTCTTCCTAAAACGGTTTAAACAATCATGGTAACGGCTGGTGAAGTCTCATATGTATTTAGTGGAAGCACACAACACTGAACTATTTATATTTGTTTTGCGGAAGCACTTTTATGAGCGATAACCTTAAACCGTGCGTCTGTATAGTGAATAAAACGAGGTATTGAGGAAATTACACAGGACGTCTTTCTTGCAACGTTGCCTGTTCCAGATCAGAATTTCAGTTCAAATCAGGTCAAGCCTCCTGTTTGGCCAAGATTTTATATTCTACAATATGAATTTTTTTTATTTTTATCTGTCTGACCTAGTTTATGATTAATATTTTCCTATTTTGGATCCTGTCTGGATCAAGTTGCCTAACTTGGCATCTTTTGTGTTTTCTGATCACAGACAGATGTCTTGGCATTCTGCGTATCATCTATACACAACAATTTGACACAGACGTCAGTGTTTTCTTTAAAGGCCGGTAATTTCCTTTGTGGAAACCCCTCATGAAAATGACTCCGCTTTAGTGTTTCTTTCTCTCTCTCTTTTTTTTTTCTTTCTCCAAACTGAGGTTATAGAGGTCAGGATTTGCCTATCGGTCCCCTGTCGTCTCCATAGTGTTCTCTTTTTGCTGGACTTTATTGCCTGGGACATCCACAGCTTAGGGAGAGTTACAACAGTGCTGGATTGTAAAACTCTATGTGCTAACACACCTGCAGAAATCCCTTTGTAGGCTTATAAACTCCAATGACTCCTTTCTTCGATCCATTTCTTCTCTACGTTGAGATTGCATTGTCAGAGAATTCCGTTGCGACGGTCAGGTAACCAAAGCTGCTGGTGTTCTCCTATATACCAGGGAGGGTCCAGACACCTGAACCGCAGAACATCTGACTCAAATTAGCCTTTTTTTTGAAGAAGAAGAAGAAGAAAAAAAG
Source organism: Leiocassis micropogon (assembly GCA_028565275.1). Taxonomy (NCBI): domain Eukaryota; kingdom Metazoa; phylum Chordata; class Actinopteri; order Siluriformes; family Bagridae; genus Leiocassis; species Leiocassis micropogon. The sequence goes on from JAOVVA010000001.1 coordinate 28,348,556, forward strand.
AAGTCTTGTTCTAGATGTCTGTATACTTTATCCATGGTATCCATGGAAGGCCACGATTGTTTAAACTAATGTGTGACTGATAATAATCAGGTAACAATAACCAGATTATTGCAAAAGGCTGACATTGTTTCACCCAGCTGTGTTGCCAAGTTCCAAATTTACACAGAATGAAATAAAATGCATTGCCAAACTTTTATTGCGTTAAAGGTGCAAGTTGTTCTGCTCCGCTGCCATGAACACCGTTTTCTAATGCCTGCCTATAAATCTAATTTTTAAAGTGTTAAATAAAAAACCCTGTTAATTGCACCGTGTCGGTTCTAGATCCTGCTCTAAACACACTTGATCCCTTCTATAAGCAGTCACGTTGTGTGGTCAGGTGTATTGAGCAACTTTATTTTTGTCACAGCTCTTATGCAGGAAAGAGTGCAGGAGAGATTTTTGCATGATGGAGATTTAGGACTGTGCTGATCTTGCATTATCATATTGCTCTACAGGCCATAATGATGAGCTGGTCAGTGCACGAAAAACGTGTTTTTCCAAAACCATGCCATAAAAAATTAATGTAAGACTGATTCATGCATTTTTGTTTTAAATAGCAAATGAATTCATGCGATTGGTATTTATGTATCTGCCCAACACAACAGCACCTACAAACTTAATGCATTTATGACAAATATGATTTTTCTCCAATTTAACTTTAGCAAACATGCTAGAAGATTTTTTTAGAATCCATTTATTTAATCTATTGCTTTAGCTTTATCATTCTGCAATATTAGCAAGGTTTGAGCCACCAATCAATAACAATGTAGTAGAATTTTGACTTTATTAAGCATTATTATATATATATTTTTGAGCCTTTTCAGTGTTGGTAAACGTGCTTTTGTAAATGTAAGTTTGTTGGAAAGTTTTTATGAGGGATGAGAATGAGCAGTGAGGGACAAAGAAAGATGTTAACTGTTAACTAACGTACTCATTAACCTACATTGCAATGTTCATTCATCCTTAGTAACATCCTGGTCAGGGTTGCTGTGATTTAAATTAATCCACTAAGTTGGTTATAGACTATATTATATATACACTAATCAGCTGTAACATTAACATTGGTTTTTTTATTAATTTGTATACCAGTATACTGGTGACCGGATCATGGGAATGCAATGTTCACCCATGCCAGTAGGGATCAAGGGCCAGTCTAGCTGGCCGTGATAGAAAGAACATCCAGTGCACCACAGCCCACTACGGATGGGGCCATATATATATATATATATATATATATATATATATATATATATATATATATACATTTTGTTTATACACATTATATGTGAAAA
>JAOVVA010000001.1:28349986-28388991 GCA_028565275.1 Leiocassis micropogon
ATTGTGTTCATACAGTTTATGTGTGAAAATCATTCCTCATGCTCCCAGGACCACTTTTTCCACAATTTGAGTCCTGGAATATGCTCAGTGGCATCAGAAGAAAAAAAACCCCTGGTCATTCAGTACATTCAGGTCGTCAGCTGACTTTTTATTCCCACATAACTTTGCTGAGTCTAGACCTGAGCAACTCCAGATCATAACACTGCCTCCAAAGACTTGTACAGTGGACACTATGCATGATCACTTCATGCGGTTCCCTTCTTACCCTGACGCTTCTTATGAGACCAATCTGGACTTCATGCTACCCACCAAGTTAAAGCCTTTTTTCCCCCCCGATTAGCCTCACTAACATTGTGTGCATATGAAGAGCTCTTATATAAGCTCTTTTTTTTTTTTCAATATTAAACATAGCTCTGGTTTTTACTGTTTTTACTTCAAGTTTTTAAATGATCTCCATTCATGATTTATTTCCCACCACATTTCTTCCAGGATATATACACTGTATATGTAGCGGTGGGAAATCTTTACTTTTTCGACCAATTATGAGCAGGAGTGATGGAGCTGAGGTTGAGGAACTGTCAAGGTCAGAACTCCCACTTTATGCTGACGGTGCTGAGTGCAGATAGAGACACACACACAATCACTGCTGTACACACCTGCCTTCAATACACCATGGCCCTAGGTGGTTGGACTGGACTTCCTCGATTCAACATGGCGCCACAACACGGTGTAGATCCCCAGAGCTTAACGAAGCACTATCTGGGCTCTGATTTTGAACATAGCGATACTGATACTGATACTGATGTGCATATTGTCTCCATTATTTAAATCGTTGAGAGTTGCATGGCTCAGTGCGGCATGCTGGGATATGAAGAAGGATCTGGGAAAACACCCAGCGTAGAGAAAATGATGAGAGTTGGGAAAGGTGGTCCCGTGTAAACATCACTGTTTATTTCCTGAAAATTCCTAATTGTTGGATGCAAAAATTTCCGCAAGTATCTGGAGCAGATTCTTCACACGTGTTCCACGTGTAAGTGCAGTGTCCGTGGTATTTATGGAAGGGCACTTCTCAGAAGTCATGCTTGTGGTTAAATTTTCTCTTTTAAAGACGAAGAAAGCCAGACTTACCCTAAAAACTAGGATGTTTTAGTCATTCCAGATGACTCAATATCGCCCCTGAGTTTAGTGTGTCTTATTTCTATTCTGGTCACTTGTACCCTTCAGCACCCTGAGCGCTTTATCAGACTGTTTCCTAAATCAAGCTGGATTACTGTCCCAGTCCCTCTAGGCTATAAATGTTAGCGAAAATGCCAGCTATGCCCCAGCCGTTAAACGTATGTGATCTCAAGGCTTTAAAGTGGAACATAAAAATGGAAAATCTGCAGAGGTGAATAAGGGGAACTGCCTTTCCTGTTGATTAGGTAGTGCGAGGAATCGGACGGTTGACGTTAGGCGTTAGGGTCTGTTCTGGTGACCCGGTCTTTTATGAGACATTCACCTTTTTATAAAGTGCCTCTGACAGACAGGACACGTGTCCTGAACCCCTCCAGAGCGCGCTATGCTTTTAATTCACGCACACCAGAAGACACGCGTAGATGCTTATATGCAGTATGGAAATAGCTCGGTCATGCCGGATTCACTCTTGTTCTGCTATTTAAATTCGGTCACGCAGTAAATCAGGCAATGTGTGCACATGTGAGAGTGTTTGTCTGCACAAGAGATGACAGTGGGATTGCCAGGGTGGCAACCTGTCTGATTTATGAGCCGCTACAGACAGCGAAAGCCTTTCTGCTATCTACTACTGTCTACAACTGTCCTGCTTAGTCACCGAGTTCCTTGTCTGACCTTCTGCAGCTCACACTCATACTTTTTTCTTTAAAGCTGGATCATGAACCAGATCTCATTCTTTATAAAAAAGAGATCAGGCATAATTGAATGGAATTAAGTCGTCTTAAGCGAAAAGTGCAGCCGAGAACATTATGCACTCTGACTCGGCTAGGCTAATCTTCACAACATTAATATTTCAGTAGCTTTCTAAAATAGGCGCGTGATTAAACGCGACATAACAGAATCCTCCGCGTGCCTCGGCTGTTTATGGTCATTTGGGGCTCAAGATAACAAACGACGTAAATAAATCGAGTCGGTCGACTCGTGTTAGAGTACTTAGCAAGTGGCCAAAATAAAACCGCTCCTTACAACCGCCGTCTTCATCTTTTAATCACACGGGATTTGAAAGGCGTTTTTTGTAAAATCGCATACTTGTTGTGAAGCTGCGCATCATGCTCCTGAGTTTATTATAGAATTGCTGTTCAGGATTAAAGAGCGGCTCATTTGGAGGCCAATTGCATTCGGGTTTGGTTGATCTGCACGCTGAAATCCTGCCGAGTTCGAGAAGCCTCTTTGAGCCAACGTACATCCAGCAAAGCAATACTTCATGTTAGTAAGAGAAGGGAAAAATTCTCAATCAAACGATTAACGCTACACTATCATTAAAAAGAACTATTAACAATCTTTTAAGCTGATCAAAATCAAGCAACAGACTTATAAAAGCAAAATAATTCACATACTGGGTTTAGTTTTTTTTTTTTTTTTGCCTCTCCCAAATTAGTCATTCAAAACATAGAACAGTGCTCAAACAATCTGAATATATCCTTAGCTAAGCTCTATAAAAACACCACTGACAGAACTGGTCTTAAGTTACTAGCTAAGTTGTTAGCCAAGCTAACGTGGCGTCTCTTATCAAAGTATTTATAATGCAATTAAAACCAGGCACTAGCTAGCTAATCCATCTATCTAGGAACCTCTGTAGTATAACTAGGGACCCTGGAGGCCAATGGTGACCATTGTCTTTATTCCCATTTTTACAACCGTGGAAGGACCTCTGGTTAACATTCACACAAATACACTACAGGCAAGTTGGAAACGCCAGTTAGCCTAATCTGCATGTCTTTGGACTGTGGTAGGAAAGTGGAGTACGCGGAGGAAACCGACCAAGCACGGGGAGAACCTGCAAACTTACTGCACACAGACCCCGAGGCAGGAATCGAACCTGGACCCTGGAGGTGCAAGGCGACAGTGCTAACCACTACGCCGCTGTGCTGCCAACTAGCTAATGGCAGGCTGTATATTGTGAAAAATCGGCAGGCAAGATTTTTAGGAAGTTAGCTAATAGCTAACTATTATATTAATTAGGTGGCATGGTGGCTTAGTGGTTAGCACTGTTGCCATGCAACTCCAGGGTCCGGTTTCGATTACCAGATCAGTGTGCATGGAGTTTGCATGTTCTCCCAGTGCTTGGTAGGTTTTCTCCAGGTACTCTGGTTTCCATTAGGCTAATTGGTTTAGATTAGGCTAATTGGTGTTCACAAATTGCCCGCAGTGTGTGATTGCGCATGTGAATGTTGATTGGAGGTCCTATCACTGTTGTAAAATGGGAATAAATACAATGGTCATCACTGGCCTCCACGATCCCCAGTTGGATTACAAAGGATCCTAGATAGATAGATGGATGGATGGATGGATAGATATTACCTACCATTGTGCTAGGTCTCTAGCAAGCTAGCTGACTTTAGGTTATTTAATTAAAACCATCAATTTGTTCAAGCCAGTTGTAAGGCTAACATTGTTAGGTTAGAACAAATATCCCTTGCCTTTACTAGAATTAAATCTATCTGTCTAACCCATTAAAGCCATTTAAATAAGGAATTTAATTAAAAGGAAAAAAATAACATTCTTACTCTCACTTAGTAAGTGAGATAAAATGAATTTCTTCTTTCTTCCTAAACATGACACTTTTTTAAACATAATAATTGTATCATGGCTCTGGCGACTGAGAGAACTTTATACCTTGATGGTATCCAAGCACTAGTGTTGGGATGAGTGTATTAGTGTAACAGGGGATTATAAATACAAATAAATGGAGCCTTTATTGTCATTACTGTGTTCTGTTGTTCTGTGTATTCGAAAGTCTGGTTTGACTTGAACGCTCGTCATACAAACCAAACCTTTTACTTGTTCTATGGTATAAGGTAATACAAATCAGGAAAAAACACAAGTCTAATGTTTTTGCCACACAAGAGTGAACTGTTTCCTTATTCTCTCTCTCCTGCAGACAATGATGCCCTCTGAACTCCTCATGCCCGGCTGGCTGCAGCACCTGCTCATCGTGCTCCTGAAGCTGAGCTTCTCCTTCGCTTCCCCTCTAAACGCTACCAACGCGACCGCATGTACGGCTCGAGGCCCCGCCTCTTACATCCTAGTATTTACTGGCCAGTGGAGCCCGCAGATGTTCCCGAAACAGTACCCTTTATTCCGACCCCCTGCGCAGTGGTCCAAACTTGTAGGTAAGAAATTTACTGTGAAACAAACCATTTTGTGAGCCTTTAAGTGGTGGCAGGAAGGTAGACAATGGAGTGTTTGGTTTAGGATTGGAGCTGCCTCATGGTATGATGAGTCAGGATGCTGAAGCCTCGCAGCTGGCCTGTAAACCCACCCCAATGGCACCCACCCCCCTCCCCCCCCTTCAGCACCTCCTCCATATGGGAGTAAGACAGCCTAATGAGAAAAGCAGAGAGGGGGGAAGGGGCAGGAGGGGGGGAGTAAGTGCTAACAGATGACGCCAGTTACCCCACAGGTTCCCTGTATTCAAAGGAGGAAAAAAATAAAGAGGAAAGAAAAGTTGGCGAAGCTGACCTTTTACACCCTTTTAGATAAACATATTGTATGTGTGACATCCTTAGCTCAGAGTTCTGCAGTGGTCATTCGCTTTAATGACGAGCAGCTCCCTGGTGCTCATATAATGAGAAGCTGTGCGCAGGGCGTCTGCGCTTTGGCAGCTCCCAGGCCAGGAGTGGACGCAGAGCTGGACACATCCTGCCAAGACATTTAAAACATTTACAGCCCAAAGGACGGAGGGTGTCTGTCTGCAAAACCAACACCAAGTTCCTGGAGTTTCTGCTCTGACAGTCTGGCCCACTATATTGCATGATATAATTGTTCAGTTATAGTCATATTAAAGTTAAATGGAGGTGCATGAGGGTTTTAAGGTGAAGACAGAGATGGTAACAAGCGAGACAGAGAGAGAAGATTGCTGTGGGTTTGTGGTTGAGTTGTCTGAGGTCAGGACGCTTGGCTCTGACTGGTCTTGTTCATGCCAAACCCGTCAGACGTTGCATGTGGATGGATGAACCGTGTCATCACTGCTGACACACGCTCTCACTTTCTCTCTCTTTCTGCCCTATCTTCAACCCACTTTAAAAATCCTCTATGATTGCTTGTAACTACATAACACGCAGTGGGACATAAAGGATATGCCTAATGACTTTTAAAGCCACCCTAAGCCCTGCGCTTCGCTTCCTCCAAATAGCGTAATGAAATGCCGAGTAGCTTATAGCTCTGTTTTGTTAGCGCAATTTTGCGGTTTATTAAACAGGAGAGATTTTATCTGCTTCCTGGAGACCTCAGACCTGCAAAAAATTTTTGCGAGTGTATAATAATAATAATAATAATAATAATAATTATAATAATAATAAAATCAGACAGGCTTCTGGAAAATAGCTTATTTTAGGATGTCTTTTAATGTTGGTCATGGACCCAGGTGAGAGTGTAGACTGAAGTACAGGAACAGTCCACGTGTAATGTGGCCATCTGTTTATGTTCACGTTTTCACCGTATGTTTTTACTTCTTTCTTAAATATACATCCTAATCAACGCTGAGCTTTTACGTGCTTCTGTGGTCGCAAGGAACATATTTTGAAGAAGCCCTCTGCTTTTACTCGTACCCTACACTTTATAATTTTTGGCAGCCCACTTTTTACATTTAAATGTTTTTATATAAATGTAAAATGTATACTATATATAAGAGGGTAGAAGGGTAGAAGAGTCAAATCTGGTCTACAGGTAGATGTGCAGCTTGTAAACTTTAATAATTAGCTGGGATACCAAATTTGGGATACCAGATTCACCATCTTAAAATTTTGTAACGTCTCTCAGGACGTGATGAAAATTTTTCCCATTTGTTCTCTCCACTCTTTCTCAATACAGCTGTCACTCACAACGAACAGTACCGGTTGTGGCAGGAAGGAAAGATGGCAAGCTCCGGTGTAAAGAGTTTTGCTGAGCTTGGTGTCACGGTTGAGCTGGTAAAAGAGGCAAGAGAATCAAGGAAGAGAAGGATGGTGGGCGCCATGTATCGCACAGCAGGGATCCCAACTGGAGTCGGCCACAGCTCCACTGAGCTCGTACTGCAGCCCAGGAACCCACTGGTACTTAACACTTTCCTTTACTTTCATTTACAGGAAATTTGTCTATAAAGAAAGTCTGAGGGTGATTGCTGAAATCTGTGAGTTACTTTTTGTAGAATGCACTTTCAAACATGAGGTCTAAATCAGTATAATTTGCTTGCTTAGAGATACTCACCAGCGACTTCATTACGCACACCTGTTCAACTGCTCATTAACGCAAATATCTAATTGGTCAATCATGTGGCAGCAACTCAGTGCATTTGCGCACATAAGTGTGATCAAGAAGATCTGCTTACATTTAAACCGACCATCAGAATTGGAAAGAAAAGGCATTTTAAGTGACTTTGAACGTGGCATGGTTGTTGTGCCAGATGGACTGGTCTGTGTATTTCTGAAACTGCTAATCTACTGGGATTTACACACACAACCATTTCCAGGGTTTATAGGGAATGGTCTAAAAAAGAGAAAATATCCAGTGAGTGGCATTTCTCTGGGCAAAAATGCCTTGTTGATGCCAGAGGCTGGCGGAGAATAGCCAGACTGGTTCAAGCTGATAGAAAGGCAACAGTAAGCCAAATAACATTTCATTACAACGGAGGTATGCTGAAAAACATCTCTGAATGCACAACACTTTGAATATTTTTTTCAACTTTGAAGCAGGTGGGCTACAGCAGCTGAAGACCCCAGCTAAGAACTGGTAACTGACTCACCAAAATTGAACAATAGAAGATTGTCTGGTCTGATGAGTCTCAATTTCTGCTGCAACATTCAGATGGTCGGGTCAGAATTTGGTCTAAACAACATGAAAGCATGGATCCATCCTGCCTTGTATTAACGGTTCAGGCTGCTGGTGGTGTGATGGGAGATATTTTAATTGGCACACTCTAGACCACTTGTCTAGTACCAAATGAGCATTGTTTAAAAGCCACAGCCTAAGTGAGTATTGGTGGCTCAGTGGTATGTCTCTCGCCGGCCATGCAGAAGGCTTGGGTTTGATTCCCAACCAATGCCCACACCCCAGCCACTAGATGCACAGCTGGTCCCAGGCCTGGATAAAATTGGAGGGTTGTGTCGAGAAGGGTATCCAGCGTAAAACCTGTGCCAAGTTGTGTGTGGATCAGATGGTCCGCAGTGGGGACTCCTTGACGGGAGCAGCCGAAAGATATATAGAAAAAAAAACAGCAACTATCAGAGTATTGTGGCTGACCATGTCCAACCTTTTATAACACACCATGTCACAAATCCAAGATTATCTATAACTGGTTTTCCTGGACAATGAGTTCACTGTACTCAAATGGCCTCCACAGTCACCAGATCTCAAGTGCCTTTGGGGTATGTTGGAACGGGAGATTTGATCATGGATGTGCAGCCGACAAATCTGCAGCAGCTGCATAATGCTATCATGTCAACATAGACCAAAATCTCTAAGGGATGGTTCAGTTTCAATCAGTTTTTTTTTACTTTATTTTTTCCCCCCAATTTTTGCCCGATTTTCTCCCCTAATTTTGTTGTATCCAATTCCTCCCAGTCACTAGGGGCTCCCACATTAAGCTCATACCGCCACTCAGTAGGGAGGGCCGTAGACCGCCCACGTGTTTCCTCCTACCCACGTGACGTCACCGATCCTTTTTTTTCGAACTGCTTGCTAACGCACCATTGGGGACGACGTAACACACTCGGAGTAACAGCGCTATCTGCTCCTTCCGCTTACGCGAGCTCACAGACGCCCTTGACTGGCTTGTAGAGGCGTCGTTAATGTGGGAGCGCGAAGTACCCTCCCCCCTGAGAGAGCTCGGCCAATCAGCTCTCTCTATGCCTCTGGCTGTGAGAGACAACAGCATCACCCTGGGTTCGAACCAGCGATCCCCGGATGATAGGGCGAGCGCTTTACCACTGCGCCACTCGGAAGCTACAGTTTCAATCAGTTCTAAAGGCAAAATGGTGGCTCAACCCAGTTCTAGCAAGGTGTTCCTAATGAAGTGAGACTACGTTGCCGTTGTGGATAGATGGCACATAACTAACTTCTTCAACCCATGGTGGAAGGGCTGTCCAGGTGGCTACATCGTTAAACTGCTAGGAGCTGTCATCAAGCACACTTTAAACAATATAACAGATTTAAGTTTGATTTGTTTAACATGCTTTGGTCACAGTTCATAGTTAATTGTAAAATGATACAAATAAAGCAAATTCTTCTGTATTCTTGTGATAAAAATTGTTTTCCAGGGAGTGTTCAGATGGGTTACATATCCCGTTTTTAAAGTGGGTGCTATTTCTGATGTGGAATTCCTTACATAAGGGTTCCCCAGAGAGACAAACCGAAAAATCATTTAGACTGCTTGAGAGTCTATAAGTGGATTTAGTCATGGTTTGGGTTTGATCCTGTTTAATGAAATTCATACTCCAAGGTAGGTCAGCTGTGTTTAGTCGCTTGCTTCAGGACCAAAGTGGCAATTTAATATTGCGGGGAGGTTTCCGTTTGGAAACTAACAACCGAGAAAAAGGTTCAGAAAAGGTTCAAAGTACAACATCAAAAGCTGGAGGAATCCTTTTTAAGGAGGGGTTACTTAAGAGTAAGTTAAAACAACAGATTAGTGTTCGGACCATCAGCTAAACTCAAGAATGCAAACTTGCCCCTACCAAGGCCAAAACCCAGAGAATGTCTCTACAGCTAGAAATAACTACTGGTTTATAGAACTTTCAAATCAGAATCTTTTCTTTCTTATTCACTCCAGAGCAGCCTCTTCGGCTTGTCATAAAACTGAAGAATGAGACGAATTTCTTTCTCGGATCTTTTTTTCTGTGGTTTACTTGCCTTCCATTCTGGCTTTCCAGTGACTCTTGGCTACAGATGGGTTATTACTCGAAGGGATGCTTAGACGCAGGGGCTAAAGCAAGCATGACGGGAATTGGTGACCTACATATCTGTATTACTCGGGCATGATTTTCAGACAGCACAGAGGAACACCAAAAAGGGACACTGTTTCTCTCAGGCACATGCCTGGCATTGCTAGAGGGTTTTAAGTGACAGTGACTGGTCACATGACCTATCGGCAGGACATACGCTACTTTTAGACCTTCTGGGAAGGTTAGGGTGGCAGTGGAGGTGGAACACCCATCAGCTTTTGTGTGGAGGGGCGAGGGGGAATGATTTGGCATGTGTGTATGTTGGAAAGCTATTATCGAGACATATGAGTAGAAATGAACAAGGCCTGGGCCACAAACACCTGTTGAGTGTGCTTGAGCTGGTGTTTGTCTCCCGAGTTCTCAGCTCAGCAATATTGTCCGTGCTGCATGCAGGAACATGTCATTCGACACACTTGGCAGTTGGCAATATCAAGAGCACAGATTGGAACTGTTTTACTTTATACTTCCAGGAAATGAAAAGAGCAGGTCATTGAGGACATAACAGTCAGCTCAGCGTAGCGTTACTCTGAAGACTTGGCTGCTCCATAAGTTTGAACAATGTGATCGCTGGTTCTAATATTAGAAGGGAGGCTAAAATCAAATCTATCAACAGCTTGACAATGAAAAGCATAAGAATGACGTCGAGCAGGATCACACACATACACACACACCTAAAACGTACAGCTGATTTCAATTGTTTTAAGTGTTTCAAGCCTGTAATGCTCTACTGGTTTCATGCTGTGTTTCCTCTGCAAGCTGCAATCATTTTGTTCAAACAAACAAACAAAAAAAACTCTACTAAACTTAAGGATCTTTCCCCTGACCTTTTGTGCAATGTGGACAGTGGGTGCTTAATCTTCTTTTAGTTACTCCTTTAAAGGCATTTCAGAAAAAAAATCATAATGGAATACATAATCCGTTATGTTCGTTAAATTTACGAATATATTTTATATGCACTGTGGCATAACGGTTAGTGCTGTGTCTTCGCACCTCCAGGGTCGAGGGTTCCACCCCCTGATCGGATCTGTGACTGTGGAGTTTGCATGCTCTGCCTGTGCTTGGTGGGTTTTCTCCCACAGTCCAAAGACATGCATATTCTTAAATTTGGCTTTTCCAAATTGTCCGTATTGTGTATGCCCTGTGATGGATTGGCACCCTGTCCAGGGTGTACCACGTCTCCTGCAATAGGCTTCAGGCTCCACCGCGACCCTGTATACAGGATAAATAGCATAAAAGATGAATGAATTAATGAATGAACATGATGAATTTGGAATTGCAGGTCTGCTTTGACTAAGTTTAGTTGTTTTTTTTTAACTCCTGCTACCATCCTAAACAAAATAACTCACACTGTAACATCATGTAATATAGATCACGCTGTAACACATTTCTCCCTCACTTTGAGCACTGCACGTGGCGGCTCTCAGAATGCACAGCAGCTTGCAGCGCTACCGCTTAACTCCCGCGTTGTCTAGTGCTTGTTTTACGTTGCCATGCACTTTTGTTTTAGTTCATGTCTTGCCTCTTCCGATGTCTTGTTCCTGGTTGTCTCTCTAATGTGTCATGATTACTTTCACTTGTTCTCCGTTTGCCCCCTGATTAGTTTTTGTATTTAGATCCTCATGAGTCTTTGTTCTGGGGATGAAGCATATGCCCTGTGTTTATTCTACCGGCCAGTACCAAACCTTGAGTCCTGTTTCATTTATGTGGTTTTAATCCTGTTTCTGCTTTTCTCGTCTTGTTACTGCTGTTCGTTGATCACCTGACCTACTTCCTGTCCATGATTCTGAACTTTGTTTAAGAACCTTTGTTAACTTAGACCTACTTCATCATCTGAATCTGTGACTGAATACTTAGTCAACAGATGGACACATCACCATACCTGTATTCCACCTGATCCAGTTCCACCAATCTATACTAACAGACAATCAGGACTACTACGAGGGCACTGAGTTCTCTCTTGGTGGATTCTTGCAGTATAAATCTATTTTATTTGGTATTTGGCACATCCGAAGTCCAAGAAAAGGGAAACCTGAGGTTCATGTTGTCCAAGGTTATTCCTGAGCATGTCAGTGGGCTAAGAACCTGGTCGCTCAAAGACACCCAAGCCACTTGGTAAAAATCAGGTTTGTCAACTTTCTCGGACTGAACTTGCATGAGAAATGGTAGGAACGGTTGGCCTACCATGAGCTGCTATGTGACTCACCAGAAACAAGTCTCCTGACTCTGGTGAGACCGTCATTGCTCCATCACCAGACTCTACCTTATTCCAATACTTGTTGTGGGTATTGTTGTTGATATTATTATTGCTTTCTAACTGAATGAAGCCTTGCTGTTCTGTGAACCTGTGGTCACCAGTCTCTACAGCTGGCTACAGCAGTCTAGAGCTCTTCAGCAGATCACTGGAGCAGCCTGAAGGTCTTTCTTGCTTCAAATGCTGTTGTTATACCACCAAAAAGTAAAATATGATGGCAGAGCTAAAAGCCTACAAATCAATCTCTTTAAGATCAGTGTTAATAAATACTTTTGAGAAGTTGGTCCCCTGCTAGACCACCTAAAGATTTCCTGTTGGGCTAACAGGTCAGTGAATGAACAATGTCTCAACATGGGACTTTATTATAGCCTTCAACACCTTGACCATACAGGGACCTGTGGAAGGATCCTTATTGTGAACTTTCAGCCATATGACAATTTCCAGAGAAAGAAAAGAGTTAAATTTGCACTAACTACATCAAACATTAAATGAGACCAACCTGATTTAGCTCAGCGGGACTGCAGAAGCTTATGAGTCTGAGCTGGACTTGGAATGCATTTTTGCATGGAACGAGAGTTGTGGAATTTGTCCATAATTACTTACATTGTACTCAAAGTTCTGGGGGACGAACTTTATGGCCAGTGTGCAGAGCAGGAAAATTTGTAACAATTAACATCTATTGTAATATATGTATATGGACATTAATTTTGAATTAAGACAGACCTGAAAAAACATTTGAACTATCCCTTAACTCCAAAAAACCCCAGCAGATGATGCAGTTCCTCTGACTACTGAGGAAATTCCACGAGCCTCAGGAGCTGCTGATGAAGTTTTATTCAGCTATTGTTGCATTTGATCTGTGCATTTATGCCTGTCTTGTTTGGTTCAGACACCAAATCAGGCAAATGAAGACTTGAGCAGAGAGTAGGGAGTGCAATTGTTCTTGCTACTTCTAATTTTCAACCTACCTTCACTGATTTGCACATGCAATACTGTTGGTGATATGAGCCCAGAATATTTTTCTACAGTATTGTTCTATTTTATCTTTCAAGCCCCCTGCAGCCATACTTTTTTCACTTTATTATATTTTTGTCTTAAATGTTATACCCCAAGGTGGCATGGTGATTAGAACTGTGTCCTTGAACCTCCAGGGTGAAGGGTTCGATTCCCGCCTTGGGTCTGTGCGCATGGAGTTTGTAAGTTCTCCCCATGCTTGGTGGGTTTCCTCGGGGCACTTCGGTTTCCTCCCACATTCCAAAGACATGCCGATTGGCATTCCTAAATTTCCTGTATTATGTGTCCTCTGTAATGGATTGGCACTCTGTCCAGGGTGTACCTCATTTTGTGCCCTAAGTCTCCTGGGATCAGCTCCAGGCCAAATGCAAATCCAGCAAGGGTTTCAACATGTGTGATTATCCGACATGACGGTCACTGACAGTCTACATTAATCTACAGTCTGGGCTTGAAAGAAATCAGCACTAATTTTGCTTTGTTATGAAACCAAACCCTGATATCTTTTCATCTTTGAAAGAATTAGCCCTGCCAACTCGTTTATATCAGTCTTACCTACTCACACAGTATCACTTTCTCTAGAGGGAAGTGCATTACTGGTGCAAAGCTCATATTAGATCATCATCTGTGACTGGACTGGCTTTCACTCAGCCAACCACATAATGGCAGGGTGAGGGCTGGAATATCAATAGATGGATTTAGTTTAGAGAGCCCCATGAGCCACAATTACACAAACACTTAAGATGAATGGGGACATAAAAAAAATTTCAGCTAGTAAATATTTATATGCAGGAACTGTGTGTGAGATGCCAAAGTAAATGGTAAGATTATTGCAGAGTTGAAGTGAATTTTCTGTGAATTTAGGGTTGTTTTGGTGGTTAATGTGTTTGTTCAACATTTCTGACACTTTAAGGTTGTTGAGGAAATGGAAGAAAAATATCAAGTGCGCGTCATGGGTTTTTGATTGTGTGCGTGCAAGTGTGTGAGGCCTCAGACCGATGTCCATCAGCTGAACTGTGCTGCAGACAGATGTAACCACACTGGCTTTGCGTGCCAGCCAAACTGTTATAGCAGGATGCATTCCTGGAAAAGCCACAGTGCTAGAAAAAGAGGAGGTAGAGAACAGGAAAGAGAAGACATGGAGGAGAAGAAAGAAGTGTAAAACAAGTCTGACTCCAGAAGGACTGCTTCTCAGCTGAGATTCATTGATCAAAAAAAAAAAAAAGAAGTTGAAACTGTGCTCTGGTGTGTGCGTCATTACCAACCGCCAAATGAAAGATCGGTTTCATACTAATGGCTTTTCTAATGTCGCCAGTAATCTAATAGGTATTTAAGACTAAATTTGTATAATAACAGAAGCTGTGGGTTTTTGACTGGATGCCTCGTCATGGACTCGGAGTAACCCGGCTACCTCATGACTTAATAACCATTTGATTTCGGTACCGGTGCCATTATTAAGCAGTAAAGTCTGTTCATTTTGTTGCACTTATGCACCAAGATCCGCTTTGGCTATATAACAACTTCTGTTCTAATCTTCAAATAAACCTGTCCCTCAGGATTTTGTAAGAGTAAGCGATATATAACGAGCGTATGCATGTGTTCTGACCGAGGGCTTTTCCTACATTAGGTCATAGCCCAACAGGAAACATTCATCACCACATTAAGAAAGAAAAAACGGCAGCATAACAAACACAGGAATGACTGGAAACTATTGGGAATGGTCTTTAAGAGATGTTTCAGATGTGAATTACGAAGTCAATTGCTCTAACATTGCAGGGCATATGCAGGACGGAAAGTACATTGCCAGAATGAAAAGCTGCATCGATGTGTATGCTTGTGTCTCTGATCATGTTGCACTCTCTCACACAGCTCTCCTTGATGGTGAAAGTGATTCCCAGTCCTGACTGGTTTGTCGGGGTGGACAGCGTAAACCTGTGTGAAGAGGGGCAATGGAAAGAGGAAGTGACTTTCGACCTGCACCCGTTTGATGCTGGGACGGACAGCGGTTTTACTTTTTCTTCGCCCAATTTTCCCACGATGCCCCCTGAGAACATTACAGTGGTGAGCATTACAATGGTCATTCATCTTATACAGTATATAACAGTAGTCCTATAAACTCGTAGCTAGAACATAGGGAATTATGGTGCATTTTGGTTTCAAGAAGCATACAGTGTGCAAAATCCATAAATGGTATTTTGGAGTGCAATTATTGCACAAAGTGATAACAAAATCAATCCTCATTCTTAAGTCTGGGTCGATGCTTTATCGAGTAAACTGAACTATCTGTACCAATCCAGTCTAAGTATACTGGGGTCAGCCCAGAGTGCACTATAGCTTATGTGCACTTCTTTATTCCAACACAGACACTACAGTATATCCGATATATGCTAAATGTATGAATATCAGTGTTTGCAATATATTTGTTATAACTGGAGATGTTCTCACTATACTAGATATAGTTCATTTAGTTTAGTTCATTATCGTCCATGTAGAAAGTTGAGTTTGCTCAAATACATTCCGGTCTGTGGGTGGGAGGGAGGGTGTTTAGTGATTAGTACTGTCGACCCGGCCAAAGTCGATTCCCGTCTCTGTGTGCATGGAGTTTGCATGTTCTCCCCGTGCTTGTTGGGTTTCCTCCCACAGTCCAAAAACCTGCAGATTACGTTGTTCACCACCGTATTTAAAATGAAACTCTCAAGATATGAGCAAAGTCAAGACTTACATTCACATTTCATACAAACTTAAATAATTCTTTTGATTGTGTAAAGCTGCTTTGCGGCAATGACAATTGCTAAAAGCGCTATACAAATAAAATTGAATTGAATTGAATTGAAGACTTTTCGGTTTTAATTCAACTTAAATTACAAACATTTCTGTCTAATCAAGCAGATAAAAGGTCTGGAGGTGGTCCTGAGTGTTACATTTGCATTTAGTACCTGTTCACTTGAACGTTCAATATGAGGTCCAAAGAGGCTGTTTATGCAAGTGATTAGGCTGAAAAAAAAAATAAGAGAGATTGCAAAAACATTGGGAGTTGCCAATACAACCGTTTGGAACATTCTTAAGAAGAAAGAATTAACTGGCAAGCGCAGGAACATCAAAAACGCCTGGAAGACCACAGAAGACAACTAAAGTGGATGACTGCAGAATTCTTTCACAACATCTAGCCAAGCCAAGAACACTCTTGAGGAGGTGGGGGTATCATTGTCTAATAGTCAAGAGAGGCTTTGTGGACTAAATACAGACACTTCACAACATGGTGCAAACCACTGGTAATGCACAAATTCAGAAAGGCCAGATTAGACTTATGAAATCAAAATTACCTTGTACCAGAATAATGGAAAAAGTATGGAGAAACAAACAAAAAAAAGAGCTTATACACAAAGCATACCACATCATCTGCCAAACATGGTGGAGGCAGTGTTATGGCATTATGGCTGCCAATGGAAC
Source organism: Leiocassis micropogon (assembly GCA_028565275.1). Taxonomy (NCBI): domain Eukaryota; kingdom Metazoa; phylum Chordata; class Actinopteri; order Siluriformes; family Bagridae; genus Leiocassis; species Leiocassis micropogon. Next base: position 28,365,845 of record JAOVVA010000001.1, read on the forward strand.
CGGGTCACTGTTGTTTATTTATGACCTGACTGCTGAAAAATGTAGCAGGATGAATTGCTGCCAAACTGATAGGACACCGCTTCATATTGGAGAGCTGTTAATGATCCATAACATGCATTGAAACTTCCCAAGAGTAACTCAAGGCAAAGAACTGGGATGTTCTTCACTTTCCACGTCAGTTACTTGATCTCAACCCAATGGAGTGCTTTCACTTACTGAAGACAAGACTGAAGGCAGAAAGACCCACAAACAAGCAGCAACTGATGGCAGCTGCAGTAAAGGCCTGGCAAAGCACCTCGATGGAGGAAACCCAGTAGTCGGTCATGTCCATGGGTTTCAGACTTCAAGCAGTCATTGACTGCAAAAGATTTCCATCCAAGTTCTAAAAGCAATCCTTTTTTCAATCCTTATTTGTAAATACGTTTTTCTGTTCCTTTATTTATGAGCCTCCCCAAAGTGGGTGTCATTGTGTAGGAAAATTGCTGTAACACTTGACACAGTTTTGTCAAACTCACTTGTGGTGAGGCCAAGTACCAAAAAACTTAAGGTTTGTTCCAAAATTTATGTATGTAACTGTATAAATCGGATGTAGATGTAAAGTGCTATCCAGATGCCACCATGGGAAAGAAACACGTCCTTGACAGGAAACAGAGTCTTCTGGAAGCCATTCACTTCTGAGTGACATTGGATATTGGGATTATTAATCATTACAGTGCAGTGGTGGGCAACGTACACAAATTCTGTATTTGAGTAAGACAAGAGATACTTTAGGTAAAATAGAAATTTACCGCAAGTTAAACATTGGTACTTGAGTAAAGCCATTAAATAAATTTAAGTATCAAAAGTACTGAGCTACAGTAGCCTTTAAGTCATAATAAAACTCTCTCTCGCTTTCTCTCTCTCTCTCTCCCTCCCTCCCTTCCCGTCTGTGAACGTGCTGCTTCGTAGCTTTCCGCCACCATCTCTGTTTCTGATTTCAATCACCTGCTGCATTATTAAGCATTTCACCAAGAGAAGGCGAATTAGACAATTATATATAATAGTCAGCAGATGGCAGTTTTACTTCTTCAAAGTATTGCTACACATCACTCTCGTTATGTAGCTTAATGCCGTGCACAAATGTAGTGAAGTAGAAAGTAGAGATATTTGTTGCAGGATGTAGTGGAGTAAAAGTAAAAAGTGCACGGTAAAAAAAAAATTAGTTAAGTACATATACATGAAATATGTACTTAAGTACAGCAATGAAGTAAACGTACTTGGTTACTTGTTGTCTGTGATGTTTTTGTTTCGTCTGTCACCACCACCTCAAGTCTCAAGTTGTCTTTACCACACTAAGGTAGTGTTACTTTGTAGGTAGAGTTTTGCACATATTTACATCCAGCCTTTCTGTTTTCCTCCCTACTCCCAAATTCAGGTCAGTAGGTCAACTGGGAACTTAAAAATTGCCCCTAGGTGTGAATGTGTGTGTGTGCTTGGTGACCTGTGATAGTTTAGCTTCGCATCCAGGGTGTTCCCAGGATACGCCAAGTATCCATGACAACCCTGAACAGGATAAAGCAGTTAGTAATTACATTAATGAATAAATGAATGACTGTTTTTTTTTTTTTTTTTGCTTCTTTATGATGTACAGATCACATCCCAGAAGCCGAATCATCCCGCAAACTCGTTCTATTACCCGAGGGTGCCTGAGCTCCCGCCGCTAGCCACCATCTGGCTGAAGAGACAACCTCGCTCACCCATGCGTCAACACAACCACGTGTCTAATCACATCCTGCCTCAACTCAGCAAAGCCCCGCAATTTACAGGTCAGAATAAACACACACATGACCCTCATGCCCTGTGAATTGAGGCGGGATCGTCCTCAAAGACACCACTCGCACCGTCAGGAGGGAAACGTTTCCTCCTGGGGAGCAATTTGACGTAAACCATGCTAGTTACTGGCATCCACATCATAACACAGCTACGAGTTAGGCTAGGTAATTGATCACGGAAAGGATTTTGGGTCGCTGTTACTCGTTAGCAAGCGTTTATCTCATAAAGCCAGTGTAAAACGCGCAATATTTATACAACAAAATGCCTTTAAGTACATTTATGGTAATTGGACAATTGTGTAAAATTGCCCCTCCAATTAGGGTTCTGTGGAGAATCAGCAGCAAACATTTGGAATTTGTTTCGTGGGTTTGGACGAGTCGCCATGTCAGCACAAACGAAATTGTGTTGACTCTTGTTTGGCTTGTTTAAACCCCTGTTGTTTAGCTCATGAGATTTTTTTTTAATCCATGGAGTTTTAATTTGAATTAGTTTAAGCAAAAAATATGCTGATGAGGCCAACAATTACTGTAATACAGCCCAGATGGCATTTTCCAATTGGTCATTTCGTTGCCAGAGTCTTTAATTCCCTGCTTGTTTACTGGTTAAAAGCGTTGCTTCAGTAAATAATCTCACCTGGATGCTGTGGACTCGTACCTAAAAAGGTGCTGATGTGAAAAACGGATCATTCCAACAGCACTCGTTGACTTTACAGTATACAGTTTACAGTTGGCTTGTGGAAGAGTAATAATGTCACTATCTAATGTCACTCAAAAGATGATGAGTTCCCTTTTGAGTCTGGTTCCTCTCAAAGTTTCTTCATCACGTCATCTACGCGATTTTATTATATATTTTTTTGCATCTGACTGAAATCTACATATTCTGTAAAGCTGCTTGGTGACAGCGTCCGCTCTGTGTTGTTGCAGAAACGCCGCTGGACTGCGAGGTGTCCATGTGGTCATCCTGGGGGCTGTGTTTGGGGCCGTGCTCCAGAGGAGGAGTGCGCCATCGTACCCGCTACATCCTGTTGAAACCTGCTAACAGTGGCTCCCCCTGTCCCGAGCTGGAGGAACAGACCGAGTGTACGCCATATAACTGCCTGGTGCAGCAGTGATGCCCGTTTCAGTGCTGGCACACAAACACAGAAACACGCAGTTCTACATACTGTAGAACACAAACACACACACACACACACACACACACTCTCCATTTTTCTCTCTTTCTATCTCTCTCTGACACTGTCTAGATCCAGAGCTGCTTTGAGATGCATGGCAGTGCTATGTAATGCTCACAGAGTCAGAGGTCATGCTGACTGGTGACCTAACACACCAGTTCCACCTGGAAGAATATGATTCCCACATTACAAAGAAACATTGTGTTTTGTTTTTTATAGTTTTTTTTTTTACATACTTTGCGAACAACACTATTACCATGAGCTAAATTTTGAAAATGTCAAATGTTAGGAATTGGATATTTCCTTTTATTATTATTAATCTACATTTCACAACAGCACTGAGACAAAAGTACTTCAGTTGTGAAATGAATTTGACCAACAGTGCCCTCCACTAGTACACTTTAATCGAGCCCAGTAAGACAGAAATCTTAGACTGGGCCAATTCAGGCCAATGAGTTTCTTAACATTTATTAGGCTGACAGTTCCCGTAGCATAAACTTATATTATTATTGTATTTTATTGTTTTGGTCCCCTTCACAGCCTTTGAAAAGTTGTATATATGATGTATTTAATCATTTTCTCCTTTTTAATAAATGTGGAGTTGTTTCCTTTAACTGAAGACTGTGTGAGCTACCAAATTCATTACGGATCATACAGACTAACAGCAATTAAATGCCAAATTTTACTGTTTTACAATTGGACAACATGGTGGCTTAGAGGTTAGCACCGTTGCCTCGCACCTCCAGGGTCCAGGTTCGAATCTCGGCCAGGTTTTATTATCGCCTCTGTTTGCATGTTCTCCCCTTGCTTGGTGGGTTTTCTCTGGATACTCCTACAGTCCAAATACATGCAGATTAAGCTTAATTGCCGTTCCCCAAATTGCCCGTAGTGTGTGAGTGTGTGCGTGGCCTGCCATGGATTGGCACCCTGTCCAAGGTGGTACCCCGCCTCGTGCCCTAAGTCTCCTAGGATAGGCTTCAGGCCCCCTGCGACCCAGAATACGGGATAAAGCGGTATAGACGAAGAGTGTTTTACAATTTAAAGGCAGAGTACAAGTTCAGGATAAAGACTGAGCAATTACAGCAATTATATTTAATCAACACTTTTGAAATCTATTTGTCATTATTAGAACCTGGTGCCACGTATGACTTCACAATCAGAACAGTGGACGGTGTGAGTACCGTTAACCGACAAATCAAGTCAAGTCGCTTATAATGTCATTTCAACCATATACAGATGATACATACAACATACTGTAAATGAACACCATAAATTTACAAAACTAGCTAAGAACTGTACCAAAAGACAAATAGACAACATAAAGTGCACTTGTGCAAATGTGCAGACAGTACCAAACACGATCATCATAGATAGAAAGCTCCAAAGTGTAAATTGTCATAATAAAAAATGAAAAAACAAACAAAAATTTCCATGATGACTACCTGATGCTTTGTCACCCAGAAGCACTTGATATGTTCTGTCCTGCTGAGTATTTTCGTGCTGGACTTCGTAACTTTATCCAAAAGAGAGACAAGTGTGTGAAAATCGGTGAAGAAGGTAATAAAGATATTCATTTGCAGAATGTTTGATTTGTTATCATAACGTGATGAGATGATGATGTACAAATAAATGATTCCTCCTGGACTTGGTGGGGTTTCCTAGCGATAACTTTAGCTCATTCAGTGAGTATTTCTGTTGCAAATGAGCCAACAATGTGGAATGTGCTGCGCTTTTACGCTTTAAAATGGAATATAAGGTAATGTTAACAATTGAAGCTTTCTTAAATACTTTACTAGCTAACTGAAACTTAAATAGCGTTAAATGAAAAGCTAGTGCACAATATATGGTGTAAATCCCTTGTTCCATACACCAAGTCGTGCCTGTGTTCAGGGATTAGAGTGAGATTTGAGGCATTTTGGAACGACTTAGAAACAATTACGTATTATTGACGTAATGTTATAATGGGGCGGGGGAGAAGTGGGTGGGAGCATGGCGGACAGAAGTCATGATGTCACGTGTGAAAAATCAATATCAACCTTGGGCACTGCCTTTTAAGGAAAAGTGCTTGGAGTTCTGACTGGTGTGGGGCTAATTCCTGGGCAAGAAAAAAAAAATGTACACATAAGCCTGGAATGAAGCCCCTAGCTAGATTTATTACAAGGTGGTATTGTGAATGACAGTGTTTGAGGTATGCTTGAAATGATAGGGTTCAACTTTACAAACTGCACCTTTTAAGTATCCTCTCAACTATATGAAAAGCTAGTATACATAAGCTATATATATATATATATATATATATATATATATATATATATATATACATACAGTACCAGTCAAAAGTTTGGACACAAATTCTCATTCAATGGGTTTTCTTTTTTATAAATACTTTTCAACGTTGTATATTAATACTGAAAACATTTCAATCATAACAGAGTAAATAAGTAATTATGTAATCAACAAAAACCTGTTAAATAACCTGTTTTATATTTTCACTTTGATGACAGCTTTGTACACTCTTGGCATTCTCTCAGCCAGCCTCATGAAATAGTCACCTGGAATGGTTTTCAGAGGTGCGGCTCCCAGTGGTGTTGCATACTTGTTGGCTGCTTTTCCTTCACTCTCTGGTCAAAGTCATCTTAAACCATCTCAACTGGATTTAGATGGGGTGATTGTAGAGGCCAGGTCATCTGATGCAGCACTCCATCACTCTCTTTTTTGGACAAATAGCTCTAACATAACCTAAATTATCCTCTTGGAAAACAAATAATGGTCGCACTAACATGGGATGGCATGGCGTTGGAAAATGATGGTGTTAGAGATAGCCGTGCTGGTGAAGTGTGCCCTCAATTTGGCCTAAAGTCACCAACATTGACTTTGGGTAAACACCCCCCTTCCAAACACACACACACACACACACACACATACCCTTCCCAACTGTGTTTGACTAATGGTAATTCTGGTTAGTAACCAAGTACCCACTGTAAAGTTATATCTAAACTGGTAAAGAGTTTTTATAAATAGCTATAAGGTTAGAGCTTTAATGTAATCAGTGATGTTCTAATGTCAGGTTGAAGCCCTGTGTTTTCAAACTTCTGATTTGTAGTGTCAAGCGAAGTAACACGTTTACTTTACTTAACTCTTTACATATATAACTGAAACTAAAACTAGGAATTGCTCATGACATGTTCATTCATTTAAATTGATATTCCTGAACACGGATGGATATGTGAACGTCATTCCCGTGAGTGTTGTGTTTTTGTCATCAAACCCTTATAAACTTGAGTAACACTGGACAGAAATGTCCTCTGCTGAGCGAATAAGCATGACTCACGCTCCAGGTGCTGAACTGTGCTTTATTACCATTTCCTCTTTCAAAAAAAGGCAGGAAAAAAAAATAATTAGATTGGCAGGAATAACGGTGGATTGGGTCGAAAGTATGATATCACCACTTTCTGGCAGACACACCATCATTACTTTGGGATGAAAAAGTCTTGAATCATCAGTAGAGGTGATTATATAAATATATTTAAAATAATAGATATCATAATTAATCTTTGTTGATAGTATATATTTTCTTTTTGTTTTGGAACTTGAACCAAAAACGACATAATTAAATATGTTTAAAATCACTAATTAATTTTAAGTTAATAAGTGTGTGATTAATAAGATCACACTGAATCTGAGAACACTGAAAATCTTGTGAAGACAATATTATCTGATGCCTTTTTTTTTTTGTATAAAATCTTAAACCTCTTTTTGGTTGTGAATATAGAAAAAAAAATTATGTCAGTGAAAATGGTTTTGAAGTCACAATGTGATTTCCTGTGTATCTACTCACAAGGGGTGTTCAAGTCAAACTGGGACTTGTAATGAAAATTTTCGTGTATAGTTATAGTTATAAAACCAATTTACAGACGACCTTACGCACAGTACGATGATACGGTGTAAACATTTTATAGGAGGCTGGATGTCCGTGAATGACGATCCTGGCCGAGTGGAACGCCTAATACTTAAAAATCAACAGATAACTTCAGTCTGTACACAATCATTTACCAACACCACTTGTACAGGCAGTCTGATCATGGCTGCGCTGTACTGAGAAAATCTTTCTCCCTTGGTGGTGTCCAAGCACTAGTAAAACGCTGGGATGAGTGCATTAGTGTAGCAGGGGATTATATAGAGAAATATAATGGGAGTTTTTACTCTTATAACTGTGTTCTGTTATTCTGCACAATCAATGGTCTCGGTTTGCTCCTGGACTTTTCTCTTTCCAGTCCTATCCTCTCTAACCATCTCTTCCAACCTTCTTTACATGATTCAGTGTTTCAGGAATGGTACAATAAGGGCATTAAGCTTTGCAAAGATCTGTTTGTTGACCATAGGTTTGTATCGTTTGAACAGCTTTCTGAAAGGTTTAACCCACCCAATTCTCAATTTTTCAGATATCTGCAAGTAAGACACTTCATTCGCTCTTCAATACCAAATTTCCCCGAGGATCCTGATGCAAATATTATAGATAATCTCCTCTGTTTGTCCCCGCTTACATAAAGGCCTAATATCCACTATGTATGGTGGATTGATGGGTTCGAGTCACACCCCTTTGAGTAAAATCAAAACTGCTTGGGAAAAAGACCTAAATTTGACACTGTCAGATGAATTCAATTCTTAAACTTGTCAACTCAACCTCCTTATGTGCTCGCCACTCCTTATTACAGTTTAAGGTTGTACACAAGGCACATTTCTCCAAACTTAAGCTTTCCCGTTTCCACCCAGATGTCGGTCCTTGTTGTGATAAATGTAAAAGCGGAGAGGCGTCTTTTATTCATATGTACTGGACATGCCTGAATTTGGAAAAATTCTGGAGGGATGTTTTTAAAACCATTTCGTACATGTTGAAATGCAACCTTGAACCAGACCCTCTGATCGCTCTTTTTGGTATCACTGGAGAGGAAGATAGGTGTCTAACTCCAGCTAAATAGCGTTTATTGTCTTTTGCGACACTCCTGGCCAGGCGTTCTCTTTTATTCAAGTGGAAGGATGCCACGTCACCCACTCACGCCCAGTGGCTCAGAGATATTATGTCCTGTTTGTCCCTGGAGACGATTCACTACTCAATCCGTTATTCAGACTTGAAATTTCAAAAGGTGTGGGGGCCCTTCCTTCGCTTTTTTCATATACATTTATAGTTTGATTCCCTTTCTATTTAATTGTCTGTTTTTTTGCACGAAGAACCAAAAAACTTCCAGCTCCATGTTTTTTTTCTTTCTTTTTTTAAATATGCTGGCGTTTAGCCTTTCTTATACATGTAAAGCTGGCTTGGAGTCAGGGAGGGCCGGGGTGGGTGCTATAGGGGTTTATAAGGGGGTTATAACATTTGTATTGAACATTACATGCTTACCCTGTTATATCCCTGTTTAAAATCAATAAAAATATTGTTGAGGTAAAAGGTCCCGGTTTGACTTGAACACCCCTTGTATATGGTATAACACAAAAACTGGCATTTTTATATATCAGGGAACAAGCTTTTTCAGGGACATATATATATGACACCATGTGCACAGCATCTTTTTGAGGTCGCATAATTTCTGACATTGAGATCTCTGCGTGCAAACAAACATTCTTTATATGTGTAGTGTCCTGCCTCAAAATACACATCACATTTCTTTGTATTTTGGTCTCACGACTTATATACTGTATATATGCATAAACCACTTTAAAAACCACTCCTCCAAAACCCTCACTACACATTCACATACACACACACCTGGTGCGATATGATTACAAACTACAACTGACGCATCTCGGAAATCTTCACCCAAACCCTTGAGAGACGCCCAGTCAACATCTGCACAGTTACAGGACTAGTCTAAACAAAACACACGTCTCTCCCTTGTGGCCTTTGATTTCCAGAGACGCTAAACCCATTCATTAACTCTAAGACTAAGCAATCTCCTCTTTTAAAGCTTAATTAAAAGCCTCGAGCTTAAAACATCTACTACAGGCTAAGACGGTTCTTATTCTACTCTCCTGGAAAATAAAATAAAATAATTTTTTTTTACATTTATCACATTATGATTTATTATTATTGTTTATCAATTAAACATAATAAATGTTGCCTTGCAGGTGCTATTCAGTTATTCGTCTTAAAAAATATTTCTTTGTGTAGACCTACTGTAGTTGTAATTGAAGGTCAGGGATTTGAGTCTGAACTCATTGGTTCTTAAGGGGGTCAGAACTTTATTCATATCATCATAAGGCCCTTTAGAATAAAAGATGAGCAGGGTTGCCAGATCTGCATCAATGATCAGTCAAAGCTGGACCTTTAAAAAAAACAAACAAACAAACACACAAAGTCTGCCTCTCGGAAGCATTTATAGCATTGTTTTAAAATCCATTTATTGATCATCATATATTGTATACTGTAATATTTATGCTTATGAAGTTTCCCAAAAACTGCTCTTTTACAAAGACCTAAAATGACCTTAAATTTTGCTAGTACTGGGTTGGAACCTCTTTTGCTTTCAGAGCTGCCTGAATTATTTGGATCATGGATTCAACAAGGTGCTGGATGAAAACATTCTTTAGAGATTTTGGTCTGTATTGACTGACATTATCACACAATTGCTGCAGATTTGTCGGCTGCACATCCATGGTGCGAATCTGCCGTTCCACCACATCCCGAAGGTGCTCTATTGGATTGAGATCTGGTGACTGGGGAGGCCCTTTGAGTACCCTGAACTCACTGTCATGTTCAAGAAACCAGTTTGAGATGATTTTAGCTTTGTGGCATGACGTGTTATTTAGTGGTCATAAAGGGATGGACATGACGTGTCATCAACATGTTGTTTACACCAAATTCTGACCAGACTATCTGAATGTCACAGCAGAAATTGAGACTCATCAGACCAGGCAGCGATCTTTTGTTGTCCAATTTTGGTGAGCCCATGTCAACTGTAGCGTCAGTTTCCTGTTCTTAGCTGACAGAAGTGACACCCGGTGTGGTCTTCTGCTGCTGTAGTCCATCTGCTTTAAAGTTCAATGTGTTGCTCATTCAGAGATGCTCTTCAGCATACCTTGGTGGTAATGAGATGTTATTTGAGTTACTGTTGCCTTTCAGTTTGAACCAGTCTGGCCATTCTCCTTTGATCTATGGAATCAACACGGCATTTTCACCCAGAGAACTGATGCTCACTTGGTATTTTTTCTTTTTCAGACTATTTTCTGTAAACCCTAGAGATTATTGTGTGTAAAAAAATCCCAGCAAAAATATTCAGACCAGCCTGTCTGGTACCAACAACCACGCCATGGTCATAATCACTTAAATCATCTTTCTTCTACATTCTGATGGTCGGTTTCGAACTTCAGCAGATCGTCCTGATAATGATTAGTCTACCTGTCTATATGCATTGTGTTGCTGATTGTGACTGGCCATTAAATACTTGTGTTAAATAGGCGTCTGTAATGAAGTGGCTAGTAAGTGTAATTGTCATTACATAAAATGATATATATATAGAATATTTCACCTGATAAAGCACTACTTGTTAATAACAACCATCTTGACCTGCATGTAATCACAGCCTATGGTTGCATTAGCACAATATGTAAAGACGTTGTGCTTACAGTAAGGAAAAAAAAGGCACAATTTGGCATAATGCTGTAGGACAAATGACTTGATGTGATACCAAAGCAATTTAAAAGCAATACAATGTCATATTTTTATCTGTTTAAGAGACGACACCTGTGGCTCTGCCCGTGTGCAGATCCTGATGCCTGACCCACCCAACGTATCGTATGTGCCGTCACTGTAGACACTCTGCATTGTGACCCGGGGTTTCAATATCTATGAGCTTGGGTATACCCGTTTTCACAGTGAGGTTTACCAGCGCTCCGCCCGCCCGCAGATCCTGATGGCTGCGTGCTACCATTACACGAATGAGTGTGTGGTCAACTCGCTGCCGCTCCTCATGCTGCTCCAGTGTAACGCCTGTGACACTACTGGTACGTCATATTATAACATTAAAGCGCATTATATATATATATATGAAAAAACAACCTTGCTTACTTTCTCATAACCAGAACACCACTTTCCTTACCTATTTATATTGCAGAAATTCTTTAATCTAAAGAATGAAAGAATGCAAACTGTGGGCCATTTTTAACCCAGGGATATAAACTCAAGTGTAGTCACCAAAATTGAAAATGCATTAATAAATCCAATGATAAGGAGAAACCACGGATCTGGCAACACTGGCAGCGTCCCAGAAATCGATATAAAATAATGAGATCTCTGGCGACATCTAGTGGTCAGCGTTATTCTCGTGGTCAGCGTTATTCTCATTATCAGCGTTATTCTTTCACATTTCATCCCAAAGTAACAATCAAGTAAAAAGTATTTGTAATAATAATAATAATAATAAGAATAATGTACACGTTTGTGGGTTTCTGATTTCGTAACCACGATTAAAGTGAATGCAGTTACTCATGGGATGAGTTCCTGAGATGTCCAGCAGGCGGCGGTGTTGCGGTTCACTTTGAGCGAGTGTACGAGGAGTGCGTTTGGTAACTGCGAGTCTAAATGGCGGATGCGGAGAAGAAGCCGTACCTGGAACAATAACATTTGAGTTCCTTGTGTGAAAACGGTGCGAGGCGGATCTGCGTTAGTGACACAGCGCTTCTGGGTGAAGGAGAGGCCGTGCACATGAAGCTAGGCGTTAGTTACGAGTTTCGGATTTGTCAGATTTGAGTGAGAGAGGCTTTGCAGCGATCTTGCTAATAGCTAATTTCAACGGGTGTTTTTTTGGAGCACGGGAAAAAGAAGCTCACTCTCTTCATGGTGGTTTTATGAATATGGGCGACTCTCTGGGTCTGATCGGGAAAAGACTGCTTCTCCTTCTGAACGACGGAGGAGGAGGATGTGCTGCTGTTACAGCTAGCGCTGCTAATCAGAGCGCCGCTAATCAGAGCGCCGTGCAGGCGGAATGGCTCCGGGGGACCGTCCGGGCAGTCAGCGTCACCGGGCTGGCGAGTCCCGGGGTTGAGGTACGGGACTGAAAAAAAGCACCCAATACACTTTTTAAGAAGGATTAATTCGGAGTAAAAACAACAACAACAAAAAAAACTATCTGCAGTCTAAATACACATTTAATATGTCCATAAATGCAATGAAAAATTTTAAAAACCAGAAAGAAATAACAACGGAGTATCAAATGACTTCTGGTTTATAGCGTAGTCCCCTACACAGGATGTATGTGGTGTTAAAGGGACCCGGATGTAGGGCTCCTACACCGTGAGCAGAGAGTGGATTGGGATGCGGCTTTTAACAACAGCAAGAGCAAACTACAACAGACATATAGGGCACGAGCCACAACACGCACTTATTAAAATCACACACACGCGCTCTTTATATTCTACATATACCTGTTAAAGTATACATCATTAACACGTGCAAGTTTTAAACCACAACTCGTATCCATTGTCATGAGAACTGAACGTGTAGCATTAGCTCTTAGCTAGCTCTAAAACACAGCCATGCTAACTGAGCTAGCAGTGTGAATAACCACCAAAGCACAGGCCCAGATTCACTGTTAATGTTACTCCTGAAATCCAAAAGTCACGTTAATAATCTTCAAATAAACGTGTAGTTTGGATGTATAGTTCATATAATGGTTATTTATTTATTATTTATTTTTGATTAAAAAAAATTTCTATGGCTAGTTAAAGTAAGCTAGTTAGCTACTGTTAGTGGAGAGAGAGAAAAAAATCCTGAGGTAAAAATGTGTTTTAACTGACAAAATAGGTTTTTAAAAATCAATTAATGTATGCAATTCTTATACATAAAAAAGTACCTATGTGCTTAAGTCTATAATTATATTTTATATCTCTGTTTCAAAAGTCTTGGCACCTCACAACTATTTAATTAGACTTTCTAATGATTACTATTTTTCCTTATTTTTTGGCTGTGGAAATCACTGGAAACTTAACCATGTGCCTTGGCCTTGATTTACTCAAAATATTAGTCCTGAAATCCAAAACGCGCTTTAGTAATATTTAAATAGACGTGAAGTTTGGGTACATCATTCATTCTGTGCATTATATGATTTATATAATGTGTAGTGTTAATTTTTAGTTAAAGTGAAAGGAAGTTAGTTATATACGTTAATGGAGCGATGAGTGAGAGAGAAAGAGTGACAAAATTATTATTTTTAAAAATGTATTAACAAATGTTAAGTACATTAAAAACAATGTTATAAATTTAATCATGATCATAATCTTGTGATTGATTCAAATGCCTTGTAATCCGACAACCATATGTATGTACGTATGTGTGTGTATATATATATAGATGTGTGTGTGTGTGTGTGTATGACTGGAAATTTAACCATAAGAAAAAAAAGCTGAAGAAAATTAAGATGAAAAATTTATTCTTTTTTTCCCCCTTCTCTAACATTTATTTTTTTAAAGAATGCACCAATCTGGTACTGAGCATCGGTGTTCGGTCGGTACAGGCCTGAAATGCTGGATCTGTAACTGATTGGTTTGAACGTGCACATAATACTGGCAAAACTTTGTGACCACCTGACTGTGGTGTTCGTTCATACCTGGGTCTTCACTAAACCACAATTGTATAGGATGTCTTTTATATAAAGGAACTGAGGGGACAGGCGGAACCTGTTTCGGCGTACAAAAGTGAACGCCATGGTTTGGGAAGAAGAGGTTGCACTCGAGTGTCACTCAACCCCACTGAACACTTTTGGGATGAACTGGAACATCGGTTACACCTCAGGTTTCCTCACATCCTCTTATAGCTGAATAAAGACGCATCCCCACAGTCATGTGCCAAAATCTAGTGTAAAGCTTTCGCAGAAGAGTGGAGGTTATTACAGGAACATTATAAACGGGGAATAAATCTACAGTTTCATGTCTGATGCTGCTCAGGGGTCCACAAACTTTTGCCCGTGTAGTGTATTTTCCCATCTGATTTGTTGCTATGTTTTAATCTGATTATGATTTTGATTAATACAAGCCAGAAAACCAAAAATGAGGCCCCGCATAACGTATTAACCAAATCTGTTCCCCACAAGCTTCTGCTAAGAGGATGTCATTATCAGGTAAGAACTCATTGAGAACACTTTTTCTCTTTCTAACCGTATGTGTTTATACCACAGCACTGTTCAATTCTCCGACCGTTAACAAATCACACGCTTTTGTTAACGTGCTCATTTTAATGCGTTTAATACGTAGTATGTTTACAGAAATCTGCATGCCGCATGTGCGATACGTGATCTAAAGGTACTAATAAACTACCGTTTCAATCGTTGATCCATAGGGAGAACTTGCACTTGCATACGTTAACTTTAAAAGTGTGAAAATGGGTGTTTAGGAGCGGTTGCTAATAAATAAAAAATTTAAATCCCGACAAATTGCTGTGGTGTAAGAGGAATAAATCTCTTGTCATATAGGCTGATGAGGACATCCTCTTGGTCACCGAATTATGCAAAAGGTGTAATAATAGGTTAAAAATAAGCCATGTTCGGTGTTCACACACAAGCATGACATGTCCGTCATGAGAACTAGCGTTTATTGGGGAAAAATCTTAAACCCTGTCTAGTACTGATCCAATTTTTCAGGTCAGTATCTGCCCCAAATAGCTTTCCTCAGATCTCTGATCGCTGGATGTGTTTCGAACGCGATCACTGCTTCAGAATTATTACACCACATGTGAAGAAGTATTAACATTACTAAAATAGTTTTGCTCCTTTGCGATCGCAGCACTGATGCAGGACGTACCTAAAATTCACACTTGCTCCGTAGGTGTTCCTGGAGTTTGAGGACAACCCATGGAGGCAGCGCTCCTGGGTGCAGCTGTACGGCGAAGAAGTCCGAGCCGCTATGTTGGAAAAAAACATCATGTGGGCTCCCGTAAGCGACTCGTCCATTCCTGCAGCCGGAGGAACGTCTCCTAGTCACTGGCCCGCTCTGGTGAGTTGACAGATAAATCCAGTGTAGTAAAGTGGCTCTTGGTGTGTTAAGTGTGCTCGCTCGATGGAGCCGTTTGGTATCATGCTTAAAAATGTTTTTCCAAAGTTGACGCAGGACTCCAGACGAGTACTCTGGCCTCTTTGTATATAATATCGGGAATAAGAGTTTCTACAATTTCTGTGAGTTGTTTTTGAATGTTCATGACCAATTGCTGTTGTTCCAGATGTTTCAACCGCTCGTGGACCGTGTCGGACTGGGACCCATGGTTCCTGTTGTGTTCTTCGGAACAAGAAAGCTGGAGTTTCTCTCTGGTGGAAGTTCACTGCAGAGATTCGAGGTTGGCTATGAAATACTACATGGCTTTTACAGTACATTACGACCCTTATTATCCACCTAGATTACTTAAAGTAAAATCGCGCCAAAAACAGAAAAGGTATTTACTGTATTTTGGTCACGTTTGTAGCTCATATGTGCATGTGTAAACTTGAGACTGGTGTTCAAGGTCTGGTGATCTGTTACTGTGCAGGTTGAGAAAGATATGAGGCATCCGCTCCTGCAGGAGCATCCAGCACTCCAGACGGCCATCGGCAGCTGGCACAGAGACGCCGAGCTACAGGATATATTGAGACAAGGTCAGAGGTCATTGACTTTGAAATGCTTTATTGTGGCACGACTCAAACAGATAACAAAATGCGTAAACTTTTTTAAAATTCTGCTTAACTAGGGACGTTCACGATCCAGGGCCGAAGGGTGCAGGTGTACCAGCCGGAGTTTGAAGACCCATGGGCGCAGGGGCTTGTGTCTCAACACGATCCTGTCAAGCACATTATGGAGATAACCATGGACCAGGTTTGTTTGTTTTTTTTCATCTCGTTTACATCGTTACGCTAAGGAGATGGATTAGTAGGGGAAAAAATTTTATACATTTTTTTTTAATCCAGTCAGATTTTACTTTTCAGAGAAAAGAGACTGAGGTAGTTGATCCACGGGTAATTCATGTGATGCTCGCTGTGGAGCCAAAAGATGAGGTATGACATCTTACTGCACGTGATATTGGTACTGTCGAATGAAAGACTATAGTTACAAGTGTGCTTCTGCGGTCCTCAGGATCGACGAAGAAAGGAGTCAGACGGCGCGAAGGGCGAGTGCGGGCGCCGACGTCGGACAGCTTCCGAAGGAGACGAGGACGTGACCTTGAAACGTTTCAAGGGAACGGGGGAGGTTGAACCAAACGGGCAGAGCGACACCGGTCCGGTCACAGCGGACTCCGAGTCGGCGGTAATAGGGCGTGTTGGGAAGCGGGGTTTGGTGGAGCACCAATACTAGTCATGAATCAGCTAACTGCCATGCTTAACAACACTTCTTCTCTGCAGGACCATTCCAACCCCAGATCTACTGGTGTCATCAAGGAGAATGGAAACGTCGGCCTGAGCCAAGATAAAACGGCTTCTCTGACATCCGCATCAATTCCCACATCCACCTTGACTCCGCCGCCTCTGAAGCCCGCTCCGTCTGCCTTCTCTACCACGTTTCCCTCTTTGGGTCAGATGCCTAGTTTGGTGCCCGGAGCTCCTGCACCCAAGGTCGCTCCCACAACCCTGGCCCCTGAAAGGGACGACGGAGTTCTTTCAGCCTTTCCCAGGTCTGCTCCTCTGATATCCCCAGGGCCTGTCACTATCTCTTCTCCCTCACAGGACAACGCTCCCAGCGTTGTCCTTTCTGCAAACCCAGAACTCAACCAGCAAGTACCAGTTTGGGGATCGCTCCCAGAAGCAAGCCAGGTAAGCATATCCGTTCGTGCATGTTTATCTGGTGCCCTTTAACGATATCCAAGACCGTATTCGTCCAGCAGATCAATTAAGGTCTTTTAAATTTGTTTTCAACAGCGTTTTAAGGATTGTTTTGTATTTCAGACACCCAAGACGGCCACCCTCGCTGCTGTAGTAGTCAGTCCTTCCCAGCCCAAGCAGCCCAGCGGCGCTGTTTTTGGTGATGTGCCTGCTCAGACAAACGGAGCTTCCCAGGAGAACAAGGAGCCATTTGGATTTTATTTTAATAAACCGCAAGAACCTCAACAGCAGGCATCTAATCAGTCACAGAACTTATTCTTTCAGTGTATGTCGCAAAGGCAGTCTCCGAGTCCAGGTATCACTCAAGGCCAGTCAAAGGACACTAACTACTTCACAGCCTTGGCGAAAAACGCCACCAAGGAGCCGCCAAGCCTTTTCAAGCCTGCCGCTGCTTCTGATGGTCTAAAAAAGGCCGTTGTTGCCTCTGCGTCTGCAGGACTGTTTGGATCTGCACCAGCTGGTGGCCTGGCATCTGTGAAAGAGCAGCCCAAAGTGCCTGATATCAAGCCAGCAGGTAATGGAATTCTCATAAGCAAGTCTTTCGGAGTGGGAGGAGACACACTGGGTAAATTGTCCCCTGGTTTCCCACCAGCTGTTAGCAGCAGCAGCAGCAGCCCTGTTTTAGGTTCAGGGGACATTTCGAAACCTGCCTTAGGGCTCGGGAATCCCCTGGGTATGGGCTCATCTGCACTAAGTAACCCTGGTGCTGGGTTGAGAAATGCTACAAGTGCTAGCCCTGCTAGTGGATTTGGTCTGCTTGCAGGCAGCAAAGGTTCAGAATCTCATGAGAACCTCTTCCTGGCAGCCTCGAAAGAGGCTAATTCATTTCTCGCTTATACCGGAGCAGTCTCGAATAGTCCGTTTAGTGGGGTGACCACTCCGAACCCGTCCTCATCAGCGTCCGCTACTCAGCCTTCAGGCAGCACCGGTATTCCTAACCAAAATCCACCTGCCTCTGATGGCCAGTCGAATTTATTCACCATGGTCGAGCCTCCCAAAGGAATCCTATCTTCCCAGTTCGCCAGCTCTTCTTCTTCTTCTTCTTCTTCCTCCTCTTCTTCCTCCTCTTCTTCCGCATCTTTTATGTCGCAGCTTAAAGAGAACCAAGTGCTCAAGCATAATATTAATAATAATAATAAAGAGGCCGCCAATGGCGGGACCGGAGCCTTAGTCGACTCTGACGGCGTGGTCACAGAGGGTCAAGCATCCCCCGTGCCCTTTGACCAGGTGTCGCAGAAGTTCTCTCTGGATGAGCGTGGCCAGTCGAGCAAACGGGACTCGGATTCCAGCTCGAACAGCGACCTGTCTGACTTGAGCGAGGCTGAAGACGCCACGGATCAAACCCAAAAGCCTGGCATGCACTCGGGATCTACGGATGCGGCCGACATGCAGATGATCAAAGCCCAGGCGGCTAAGAGCAGACCCAGGAGCAAACCTTTTAAAGGTAGCTTTCGTGTATCGAGGTGTTTTTTATTTCTGCTACATGTTGTCGTAATTGTATTTGTGGATTTATTAAAAGGATTTCATGTTGCTAAGTGTTGTCACTTTTGAGCTGAGAATGAGAGAACTCTGATGCTGTGTTGCAGCTGGTCAGTCAGTACTGAAGGACCAGAGTAAGGTGCGACGTCTTAAACAGTCCGGTGAAGCCTTCCTGCAGGATGGATCCTGCATAAACGTCGCTCCGCACCTGCACAAGTGCAGAGAGTGTCGTCTCGAGCGTTACCGTAAGTCCCGTGAGCAGGATTTGGAGGACGATGACCCCAACGTGGCCTGTCGCTTCTTCCACTTCCGTAGGTCAGTATATATGGGTGAGATCTGGATACGTAGAGTTTTTTGTTTTTTTTTAAGTATTTTTTTTTTTAACGAATTTTCTCCTCCTATGCTTTAAATGAAACTATATAGCTTCGGAGATTTCTAATAGTCCTGCTATTTTTTTTTTTACACCCAGGCTAGCGTTCACGAAGAAGGGAGTGCTACGCGTGGAAGGTTTCCTGACGCCGCAGCAGAGTGACAGCATGGCCATGGGATTATGGCTGCCTTCCCCAAATGCACAGGATGCCCTCGACCTGGACACATCCAAGTACATCCTGGCCAACGTAGGCGACCAGTTCTGCCAGCTTGTCATGTCTGAGAAAGAGGCCATGATGATGGTGGAACCTCACCGTAAGTTAATGTTTGTCCTTATTTATGGATACGTTTTATGAAGGATAGTTCTGGACTTTCAGGTTGACCTATTCATTGTGTCCGTGTTCGAGCAGAGAAGGTGGCCTGGAAGCGGGCAGTCAGGGGTGTGAGGGAGATGTGTGACGTGTGCGAGACGACGCTCTTTAACATCCACTGGGTGTGTCGCAAATGTGGCTTCGGTGTGTGCCTAGATTGTTATCGCCTACGGAAGAGCCAGCCTGAAGACGGTAAGTGAGAGACGGTTAGTCTGTTAGGAGTGAATTGGCTGATACGGAGTCGTGTTTTAAATAATTATCTGCTTATGCAGCTGTGGACGACAGCCCAGAAGATGATGTCTTCTCCTGGCTGAAGTGTGCGAAAGGCCAGCCTCATGACCCCCAGAACCTCATGCCCACCCAGATTATACCTGGAACAGGTAGGCGTCACTGTTTTAATAATAACAATTCCAGTTTGTCAAAGGGATATCAAGTGTGGCATGAATCAAAATTAAGTTGTATTTAAGTACATTGGTTGGTGTAAATTTTTCTGCTCTGCACACTGACCATGACGTTTGTCACCTGAGTACTATGTAAGCAATTGGGGCCAAATTCCACAACCGTCATTCTGTACAAAAATGTACTAAATACACCATAACGTTAAACGATACCCATTACAGAGGCTCAGTATGAGTCTCAGCTGAACTTTCAAATGCATTTTGGCACAAAACGAGGGTTGGAAGAATTTGGCCCCAGTTCCATTACATTATACTGACGTTCCAGGTGACCAACTTTACAGTCAAGAAAATTTATAACGACAGACAATTTATTGATCCTGAAGGAAATTCCAGATCTATTATAATGTACTTTTATGCATCTCAGTTTTGATTTAAGACTTGAGATAAGCCTCAATGCAGCATTGATTGATGTCAGCACAGATAAATGTTTAAAAAAAAAAAAAAAAAAGTTAACCAATATACTCAAACCATTGTAATGTAATGTATTATATTGTGAGTGCAGCAGAATTTATAATATAAGGTGTAATTTTTCCTTATTGTTAATAAATCTAATGGGGCCCTGCATTTGATTTCATGTAGCGTAATCCTCTCTTTTTAATTATCTTAGCTTTTTAAATTTATTTTAAAGTTAGTATGCATCAAGGCACTTGGATTGAGACCTAGCTGTGCTTTGTATTCTTCTACATCTGGTCCTTTTGCCTAGTTGAAATGGCGCTCTCCAGTATACAGACAGTGATGTTCTGATTCATACCTAGTGTTTTGTGCCCTGGGATGATAAAGCTAATATTTTCCCTGCTTCCTTATAGCACTGTACAATATTGGGGACATGGTACACGCGGCACGAGGCAAGTGGGGAATTAAAGCTAACTGTCCCTGCGCCAGCCGGCACAGCAAACCTGCGGCGCGGCCCAGTGCGCCCAACGGCCTTGCACAAGTACAGCTTTTAAAATGTTTTGTACGAGTATTACATTTTGCTGTTTGAATGCTGTTTAGATTTTCAGTAATATACCACAAGGAAGATGTATCGTGTAAAAATTGTTTATTTCTTGTCTCTCCATTTTTCTTTTATTTATTTATTTATTTATTTATTTATTTTGAAAATATGGCCTGACTGTAAAAAAATATATATATGTAAAAATCCAGCAAAATATCAGTGATGTCAACGTTATTGTTTTAGGTGTTACTCTTTTCATGTGCAATACAGTGTCTGATAACTTTTTTTTTTTTAATTATCGATAACTTTTTATTTTATTTAATTTTTATGTGTGTGTTGTCTGTGTAGTGTAGCGATACAGAAGAATTTCAACTTAACAGATCTGCTTAGGACTGTTTTATTTATTTATTTATCTATTTATTTCTTTTTCTATTCTGCAGTCAGGTACAGCCTCTAACCCAGGAAACGGGACCGCATCTACTTCAACGACACCTCGTCCAGACGGGGATCCTGTGACAGCTGTGACAGTGAAAGTGGAACCTGGTACAGAGGGAAACAGTGCTGATGTGTCTGGCACCAGCAGTGCTAACAGCAGCACACCCGGGCCTACCAATGCCCTTACTTCTGGTTCTAAAGATATCAAGGGTAACTCCTCCTCTGCTCTGCACTGGCTGGCTGACCTAGCCACACAGAAGGCTAAAGACGACTCTAAAGGTGAGCGAAAAAAAAAATCAGCAGAAATGTCTTTTAAAGATTTGGCCTTGTTTTATTGTGTTGAGTTCCCCTAATTAATGTGTCCCCTCCCCCCCCCCTCTCACTCCGGACCTCTCCTCTTTCAAGACTCCGGCTCCCTCCGAGCCATGATGAGTCGCGATACTCGTTCTCCCTTCTGTCTGGACGCCTTCAACACTCTATCCAAACCAGCAGGCACCACTCCCAAGCTCTTTAACAGCCTACTGCTGGGTTCTGGGCTGACCCAGCCTAAAGCCGAGGGCACCAGCCTGCGGGATCTGCTCAACTCCGGCCCAGGCAAACTTCCCCAGGCTCCCGATGGTGGAGTCCCCTTCCCGTCAGTATTTTCCTCCTCAGCCGGGGTGAGTCGATGTTCTGCTTGACGATGGTGTGTCTTTTAAAAAAAAAATTTCCCCTTTATTTCTGTGAGCATTTGTAGCTGTCACTGATGTCGCTAAACTAGGTCAGTGATATTTTAATACCACCAATAGGGGGGAAAAACGGTTGACGATTTGTAGCAGGAGCTCATTTCACTTGGTTAAACTTTGGTGAGGGGAAAGACTGACTGTTTTCCTTTCTTCCTTCTTGTTAGGCTGATAAAGCGAAGGGAGGTCTACCTGCCATCCTCGACCACATCATCGCATCCGTGGTGGAGAACAAGAAAGCAGAGGGTCGCCGCGTCTCGGGCTCGACGGAGGGCAGTGATTCGGGCAGCGTTGCGCGTAGAGAAGGCATGATGGGCCTGAGCGTGCTCGACCCCCACAACTCTCACACGTGGCTGTGCGATGGCCGTCTCCTCTGCCTGCAGGACCCCAGCAACAGCAACAACTGGAAGATCTTCCGCGAGTGCTGGAAACAGGGCCAGGTGAGCATCATTTCTAGGCAAGGTGCGTGTGGCCGGTGTTAGAACTTAACTTGTGGACGGGGGTTTTAGTTCCTTGACATGGGTCCAGTACATGAGGAAGTGTTTTTAGCTGCAGGGAGTTTCAGTTGTTCAATCTGAGCACAGCAGGACTTTAAGTCTTGAGAAAGAAGTTTGACTTGGACTGGGTTCAGGACTACAATAGGGCTTTTAGTACTTGAAGTCTATTACCTGAAGACAGGGTTCAGTTCTTGAGGAGAGCATTCGGTACTTGACCACAAGAAATGAAACTTGACATGGAGTTCAGTTCTTGAGGATTCTATTCAGTATTACGACAGGACTGCAGCACTTGTGAATGGTATTCAGAATTACAGCATGGGGTTTAATATTTGAGAAAGGGGTGCAGCACTTAAGCATGGTTAAGTATTTGAGAAGAGGTTCGGTTCTTGAGGGGTGGGGGGGGGGGGGATCAGAACCTACAGGGTGTTCAGTGATTCCTCAGTTATGGATCATGTGGTTTAGCGCTTGAGTATTCATAGAGCGCCAATCAATGTTTTCTCTTTTGTTTAGCCGGTGTTGGTGTCAGGCGTCCACAAGAAGCTTAACAGTTCTCTGTGGATACCGGATGCTTTCAGCAGCGAGTTCGGTGATCAGGACGTAGACCTGGTCAACTGCAGAAACTGCGCAATCATCTCTGACGTCAAGGTCCGGGACTTTTGGGACGGCTTCCAGGTCATCTCCAGTAAGTAACCGGTGCAGGCTGACGTGTGGGTGATTAGAGATTGTTTAAACAAACTGACTTAATGAAATCTAGTTTTAGCGTTATAGATTTTGGTCTTGTGTTGATTTTTGAGCTATGTAATGTACGGATTCTGCAGAACGGTTGCGAGGTCTTGACGGGCAGACGATGGTTCTGAAACTCAAAGACTGGCCACCTGGAGAAGATTTCCGAGACATGATGCCTACACGGTGAGATTCTCTTTATATGTTATACTCATTGTTGGGTGTCGAGTACTTTGATTACTTTTTTGTTGTAACGAGTAATCCGACGCTTTAGGTCCGCCATTTAAGTGCTCAGTTATTTAGTTATTTTTTCAAAAATGTAATCCGTTATTCAGACAATTTATGTA
>JAOVVA010000001.1:28389091-28404172 GCA_028565275.1 Leiocassis micropogon
CTGATTACTTTTTAAAGACAGTAATTTTGTAATGTAATTAGTTACTTTAAAAAGTAACGTCCCCCAACACTGGTTATACTTTAAAACACCAAAATATTGTGTGCTAAATACAGGTTTGATGACCTTATGGATAACCTTCCTCTACCTGAGTATACAAAGAGAGATGGACGACTGAACCTGGCATCCCGTCTTCCTAACTTCTTTGTGCGTCCAGATCTGGGCCCCAAGATGTACAACGCCTACGGTAAGTCAGAGGACGTTTCTGGAACATGGATATCCATGGCTGGTTTGTTCTTCTAAGGATTATTTATTATTTTTTTTTGGGGAGGTCTTAACATGCTCAAAAAGTCATGAAAATGGACTGCTGTCATTAGGACTCCTGAGCAGCTTAGATTATCCGGGTCTTTTAGGAGGTTAAAAGTGTTAAATAACTTTCTTTGTGATCACATTGTTTGCAATGTTAAATGGTAGAAAACTGGTAATACTTTAGATTGTTTTAGTCTGCTGTATGATTATTAGTGTGGTGGGTTTTTTTTTTGTTGTTTTTTTTGCTTGGCGTAATCTTATATGTAGGTGTATGTATATATGTGTGTGTATATATATATAATTTCTTTTTATAAATAATTTTTTTTATTTCAGGTCTGTTATCAACAGAGGACAGGAAGTACGGCACCACGAACCTGCATCTGGACGTGTCCGATGCTGTTAACGTGATGGTCTACGTGGGGATACCCGAGGGAGAGGATAATCACGAAAAGGGTAAGAATGTGATGTTAGTTGTTACATTTAAAACACTGTATAAAAATATATTTTTTTCTCTGAACACATTATGGTGATGGTTGTTGTTAATATTATATAAATATTTTTCTTATTTTATCATTATTATATTTTTATATTTTATTTGTTATTATTATTATTATATATTTTTATTTTTTAGTATTTTGCTCATTGTGCTAAAGCGAAGGTCTGATAATCTGCACGCAAGCCTTGATTACACCGCAGTGTCACTTTTTATTTGAATTTTTTTTTAATATTATTATTATTATTATTATTATTATTATTATTATTTGTGTTTTGTTTTTTTTCTAAATAAATTTTCCCAAGGTGTCTTTTAAAATGTTATGTCTTTTATTTTTATTTTTTTCTTTGCTGCACCCCAGCAAAAATCTGTATAATGTCTTGTATCATTATAAACAGTTCACTACAGTCCTGGGCCCCAGCCTTTGTTCACAGATTATTAACTTTGCTCCATTGGATTGTTGGCGATTTGAAACGGTTCTGGATTAATTCCGATTTTTACCACTGTTTTTGCACTCGCTATTTAGAGAAAAAAAGTCTGTAAGATCTGATTGCTCAATTGAGATTATTATAATTTTCCTTAATTATATGTATGTAATTGTTTCAAATTGAGGACTTGACATGGCAAATTATAAAATATTCATGAAGACCTGCACAAGCGTTATTTATTTATTCGTTTATTTCGATTCTGTGAAGGACAGGGCCCTGGTCTCCCGTGTTTTGTCAAGCTCTCCTGCAAAACCTGAACTGATTGCTCAGTGTTAGTATTACTCAGCCAATCTCTTGTTGATACAATCCTTAACAGCAGCAGGAATCTAATTGCTTAGCTTTTAACAGCAGGTTTTTAGCCCATAAGCGTCTTTACATTTAAAAAAAATAAAATAAATAAATAATAATTGTAATTGACGTGTAGATCAAGAGCATCCTGAAAGTCGCTACCTGGTGGCTGTTAGCTCAGGTGCTCAGGGTCTTGCTTCTTTTGATTGTGGCACCATTTCTCATTCACAGAAGCAGACCCCGCTGGATATAAAGGTCTGTGCATCTTTTTTTTTTTTTTTTTTCCTTTTTTTTTCCTTTCTTTTTTTGGTACCCAAATATTTGTTTCACTCATAGGCATGATGCTTCAGACTAACTTTCTTGTTAACATTTATTCTTTTGCGCTTGACGGAGGGGAAAGTCGACTGTGGTGTTGTATGTGAAAAAAATTATTTATTTATTTTTTAACATGACTAGCAATGTGTCCTAAAAAACCCGGATCCGGTTACACTCGCTTGAAAATGACGTCCAGGGATATAACTTGGTAGCACGTCTTGTGCCGGTATTTAAAAAGTTAAAAAAAGTTTAAGGAGAGCACATTGCAGAAGTTCAATTTTAAGTTTCTCGTCCCAGTTTTATCATAAAGATTCATGAGATCATTCTAAAGCAAAGCTCATTCTACTCATTACCATATCAGTGATTTTACATTTCTTTTTTAGTAGTATTTTAATTCACCAGATTTTGGAAGGAGTCACCAGTGTTTAAAAGTTAAATCTGATTTAAATAGTTTAGCACATCAACAGAGTTGAGAAACTTCAAAGCATGTTGTTAAAGCAAAATAATTAACAATCAGGTCTCATCTTAACACATCACATGACATTTTTTTTTTCCCCCTCGCTAACCAGGATGTGTTTAGTGCGATATCTGAGACGCCACCTAGATGTAGATTAATGCTCCTGATAAAGAAAATAAGGTCAAGGACACACTCTCGCTCCATATCTTTTGCTGCTGCTGCTGCTTTTTCTTCTTCCTTTTCTTCTTCTTCTCACTTTCATGTGACCGAACAAAGTAGGTCAGATCTGCAGTGCCTTAAAAACATCGTGTTTTTTTTTCACCACATGGCTGTGCCTGGTACTGCGTGGATGATCTCATACTCCCTTTCAGCTTTCAGTCAGTGTGGTGCAGATCTGCAATAGAAAAACATTAATACAGTCATGGATTATATTTCATATGTTTGGGTGGATGTATATCGCAGTCTCAGCTTTACTCATTTCTTCCGTCTTTATTCATTCATGTGGATTTTGGTTTCTGTTAAATATAATGGGATGGATCTTTGAGAGAGTATTTATTTATTTTTTTTCCCCCCTGCCTTTTTTAGTAAAGATTTTTCAGCAGGTTTATAGCTTTCATTAATGAGACACCAGTGCACACAGTGTATTTCTACAAGGGTTCATTATTAGCTTCTCTGTCTTAAGTCATTTTTGTCTCCGATCATATTTAACGTTGAGCTCATGCTTCAGATTAAGCCCGTCCCAGTCACTTAATAAGGTTCCTGTAAGTGAATCACCATTACCGTAATTCAGTCAAGCACTTAGCCTGCGTGTTGGCGTGGGAAATTGTGCCGGTGAAGAAAGTCACTGTTACGCCAGCATTCTGTCAGACATCACATCAGCTCAGCTCAGTGTTAGACAAGACAAAGCAGATTTCTGTACAGTTAGTTCTGTGTCGCACTGACCACTTTATGACTGCAGAGGTGTCGATGACCATCGAGGAGGGCGACGTGGACGAGATGACGAAGAGGAGGGTGTACGAGGCCAAGGAGAAGCCGGGAGCGCTCTGGCACATCTACGCCGCAAAAGACGCGGAGAAAATCCGTGAGCTCCTACGCAAGGTAACGCATGAACGGACCGTGAAAACCGACCTTGTCTTAACAATCTGGGCTCGATTGGAGAAAAAAACCCAGTAGATAAAGATGGATTGTGGTTTATTTTGAGAGGTTTATTTTGAAAGAGCTTGTGGTTCGTGGACAAAATGAATAAAGAAATTTGAGCGACTACAATGGAACCGAGAACTGAAATCATTTATATTAAATTTACAATTTATTTTTTTTTGGTTTCTACAAAAATGTTTGAGTTTTTTATGTTAATTTTTTTAAGCTTGTAAAATGTGAAATAGAAAGAATGATGAGCAAAATATTGCTTTAACTTCATTTAACACTTGTGTTTTTATGTAAAGACATCTTGATTCTTTTTCATCTTTTAATTGGAAGTGATCCGACTTAGAAACTTTTTAAGAAATTTGTTTTTCCATGGGTTCTGTAGTTTGATGGTGGATGGATGTCATCATTTTTATCCTGGTGTGTAACTATGGCAACCGGCATTAAACTGAGGATCGAAATGCATGCATTTATTTGAATAGAATAGAATAAACAAAAAAAATCCATGTTAAATGTCGTCTTAATACTTTTGGCCTCCACTGTAGAGTGATTTGAGTGATGTGAACCCTTAAAAGCAAGTTTTCAAAATTGATGTAATTGAAAATGATTTCTTATCGATTTACACCACAAACGACTAAGTAAAAGTAAAATCCTTAGACCATTTTGATGACTGTCATCTTCCTTTTTCTCAATTTTTCTTTTATGAGTTATTCATTTTAATTAGCTTATATGTAGTTGCGGTTCAGAGTTTGCGGCCTCAGTCGTCTGCAGATTTTTTCCCCCATAGAGCCTAACTAATAATTGTTCACAAAACCCCCCTGAATTTTGCGGAAGCAAAAATCCTCAGCAATTTTTTTATGGCTATTTTTCGTGCCAACATGTAATTGTCCACGTGTTTTAGTGCTGAACTATTAAGAACAATATAATTTACTAATTTTGTAACATAAATATTAACGTAAAATTCTCAAAGCTAAATTTTCATAGAAAAATATAATACTGTATCGTTTTCTTAGTACTCTAGAGAGAACACAGAGACCGTAGAGAAAATCAACACGGCTTGGGATGGTGAATTATTACACTACAATACACCACAGTACGGTGCATACCAAAAAAAAACCACATTCTAGCACTAACTATAGTGCTACTGTAATAACTGTTGGGAGACGCAGCAGTGCAGTACTGTACAGTATACAGGTTTACCTTTACATGTTTTTTTTTAACTGAGTTTGAAATTAAATTAAAGTGTTTTGGGAACATATTTAGGGTTTAAACTATAAAAATAGGCGTTTTTGACCATATCCAAAATTTGCGGTTTTTCACAATTCACGGGTGCTCTAGGAACTTCGCTCTCGCGAATTTCTAGGGTCAACTTTATTATTAATACAAGAGAAGGAAGCTCCACGGCGTTTGAGGGTTAAAGGCTGTTTGGTCACTAATGCTGCATCCAGTTAATTGGATTACATCATTCATTACATCATACTGATGAACCGTTCCAATCTGTTTGTGTTTAAGGTGGGAGAGGAGCAGGGCCAGGAGAACCCTCCAGACCACGACCCCATCCACGACCAGAGCTGGTATCTGGACCAGGTGTTGCGCCGGCGCCTGTACGAAGAGTACGGAGTTCAGGGCTGGTCCATCATCCAGTTCCTGGGAGATGCCGTGTTTATTCCAGCTGGAGCGCCTCATCAGGTGAGCGTCCGACATCCGCTTAAAGAGAAATGAACACACCTTGAACCGTTACACTCTGTATTCTTTAATATAAAGAGCGCAAGTTTTACTTTTTTTTTTTTTTTTTTTTTTTTACTCTGGCAAATAACTGATGCTGATGAATTGCACAGTGTCACAGTCTTCTGTACAAGGTGTCCGAATGTGGCTGGAAAGAGCACATTTGTGTTAGATCAAAGCGCTTTCAAATACTAAAATAAGTTCAGGAACTTAAAAAAAGTCTAATGACCGGAAGCAAGCAAAGGGCTAGGATGTTTGAGATAAAAAAAAAAAAACCCTAAGGAGCATAGTGATGGGTCAAATCCAGTATTTCACCATTGGTGAAAAACTGGTGTTTTCGGTGTATCCAGTATAGAGCAGATGCACTCGATTACGAGTTTTTTATCACGAGCAATTTAATCTATCTTTTTTGGTTATTGTTTATCGAATCGATGGGTCAGTTTTCATTTCAAAAATCGATTGACACATGGAATGGTGTAAAATATTCCCCAGAAAATAGAAAGCACTTCCATGTTCTGCAAATTCTCACGAGAGCATTATGTCTTATTTTCAGTTAATGTGTGGTTGGTGCAACATCGCCACCTACTGGACTGATGTTTGGAACAGAAGATTGATGAATTAAAAGGTTATATTTAAGACTAGAGGTGCCCGCGTGGATTTTAATTGGAGATTCATAAGTGCGTTTTTAAAAATGTACAGCTGCATCTGTTGAATTTTGAGATTAACTAATAATTTTTCCATGTTTTTTAAAAAAAAATTTTTTTATGATATAATGGCTTTTTTCATTTAAATTTCAAAGTAGCATATCTTCTCTTCCCGTTGGGTGATTGCGATAAAACGAAGCCTATATGTTACCTCAGGCTTGGCCAAATACACCTGTGAAAACCCCATTAAAAAAAGTTCAGTAGGTTTACGTGATGCGTGCACAAACAGACAGACAAACAGACAAAAAATTTAAAAACCGTCTTGATGTGCTCTATTACTCATCTTACATCCCGCCAAATTATTTTTTCGCAAATATCTTCAATGTACGGACGCACCAACTTCATAGTT
Organism: Leiocassis micropogon; assembly: GCA_028565275.1. Taxonomy (NCBI): domain Eukaryota; kingdom Metazoa; phylum Chordata; class Actinopteri; order Siluriformes; family Bagridae; genus Leiocassis; species Leiocassis micropogon. Next base: position 28,395,360 of record JAOVVA010000001.1, read on the forward strand.
TTATTATATGTGTAGATAGATTGTATTAAAGATATACATTATGTATTAAATAGATATACGATTTAATTTTTGTATTAAACATTACATTACATGTTTTTGTGTATGTGTGTCCGTCCAGGTGCACAACCTGTACAGCTGTATTAAGGTAGCGGAGGATTTCGTCTCACCCGAGCACGTGAAACACTGCTTCAGACTGACGCAGGAGTTCCGGCATCTTTCCACCACACACACTAACCACGAGGACAAGCTACAGGTTTGCGCGCTTTCGAGATTTCTAAAGCATAAACGCAAAGCGAGCTCTCTTAAATGACATTTACAATTATGTCTGATTCTCGCAGGTGAAGAACATCATCTACCACGCTGTGAAGGACGCAGTGGGAACACTGAAAGCTCACGAGATGAAGCTGGCCCGTTCATAGTTCCACTTGCAGAGAGACTGTGTTAATGGGCACTTAAAATGAGTTTGTCGAGTGCCGTGTGCTCACAGAACACGCTCTGAATTTGAGTCGTCTGTCAGCTTCGGCCTAGGATGAAGGACGCACTTCATCAGTGTTACAAACACCATTTTTATTTGTTTTATTTTGTTTTGTTTTGTTTTTTACGACTCTGTTCATTTTTCTCTGTATCTAAAATGTGTCTGTTATTCTAAATGTGGAACATTTGTCGGACTGTTTATTAAGAAGCCGAAGGATCTTAAAAAAATTAAAAATAAAAAAAATTTAAAAAAACGGATCAGCTTCTCCTGAGTAAATGTGAGCACTGGGTTTTTTTTTTTTTTCAGCTCTGTGTGTAAAAGAGGTAAAAGGATGTCTAAAAAAAAAAAACGAAAAAAAAAAAACTATGGTTGAGGTGGACATGAGTTTTTGAATGGAACTAGACCAAAGTTTTGTATTTTTAGTTTATAATTTCAACTAAAATAAAATCATCTTGGTCTTATTTCCTTTTTTTATAGGCCTTTAGGCAATTTTGATTCACTGATGAACGCTAGGCTGGCATTAAGAAATGTTTGTTGAAATATTAAGAATTCCAGTTATAAATTGCTGGTCATTAATATGTATCAATATGTATTGATCTTAGCTGTGTGTATGATTTTTCCAAAATAAAGTTTACAAAAAAAAAAGTTGAGGGATTTCTTTCTTTTTTTTTCCTTTCTTAAATTAGACACATTTATTTATTTATAGGAATTTGTGTTTGGTTCTTCATTTTTTTTGTGCGTTGTGTATAACTCCAGGTATAGCTCTACATTCCGCATGTATAGGAATGTAGAGGAACGCAAATTTTATAGGAAATTGGGTAGAGATCAAAAATCTAACAGTAACAAGTAGGTATGTTGCTTAGCTATACATACAACCTTGCCATTTCACGATGGAAAAGTGTCATATGTTCAGAGGCCAGATAGACTCTATTCCACAGCGATGGGTGCATCAGGGTAAGAAGAGAAGCACATGAAGCAATTCCACCCATCATGCATAGTGCCCACTGTACAAGCCTCTTGAGACAGTCTTATGATCTGCGTTCAACAACGTTCAGTGCATCCGGAAAGTATTCACAGCGCATCACTTTTTTTCACGTTTTGTTATGTTACAGCCTTATTCTTAAGTTAATTTAATTCTTTTTTTTCTCAGAATTCTACACACCCCATAATGACAACATAAAAAAGGTCTACTTGAGATTTTTGCAAATTTATAAAAAAAAAAAAATTGAGAAAGCACATGTACATAAGTATTCACAGCCTTTGCAAAATTTTGCAGTTTAACATAACCAATCCACATCATGGTATGTTGGAGGAAACGCACAAGGGCAGTGACCTTAAACTGGAGATCTCTGATCTGGAAGGTGACCGTGCAAACCAGTGCGTCTCTAGCTGCCCTTTTGACTGGCATGTTTAATGTAAATCATTTTATTTTGTGACTTCGCCCTCCTGTCTGTAGACAGATTCTCACCCACTCACTCACTTATCGTCTATACCGCTTTATCCTGTATACATGGTCACGAGGGGCCTGGAGCCTATCCCAGAAGACTTAGGGCACGAGGCGGGGTACACCCTGGACAGGGTACCAATCCATCGCGGGGCACACGCAAACTCATTCACACACTACAGGCAGTTTGGAACAACAATCAGCCTAATCTGCATGTTTTTGGACTGTGGGAGGAAACCGGAGCACCCAGAGGAAACCCAATCACAGGAAGAACATGCAAACTCCATGACCACAGACCACGAGGCGGGAATGGAACCCGGAACCTGGAGATGCAAGGCAACAGGGCTACCCACTACACCACCATGCCGCCACTAGACAAATGATAGCTTTTGAAAACATTTGTTATTCCTTAGAACAGGAGTGGATGTTGACATTCATGTCTATGGTAATCAGACGTGTGTTACAGGTGTGGTAGAGATGAGGCTGAAGTTGTTTATTCTTTTAGTGTGTTCCGAAATAGTGTGTTACTAAATACCTTTAATTTGCGTGCAAAGCAGAAACCCTCAATCCTACAGTATGTGCTCCGGGGTGCTGTATCCTATCTGACCCCGCACTCTGACCCCAGGTTCCTAACTGGGATATGCAAAATAAATAAATAAATAAAATAACATGTAAAGTACATGTGAGAAATAATTTAATCTTTATTTCTTCTATAGTGTAGCCTTGCTACCTCACTGCTTCAGGTTCATAGTTCTGTCCTGAACTATGAAGTTTATACCTGAACCAGGGTGGATTACCATTTCACGCACTGTGTTCCTGATTAGACTCCTGGTTCACTACAACCTTGGCTAGGAAAAAGCACGAACTGAAAATGAACAAATGAGTTAATGAATGTTAATACGGCGGCACGGTGGCCTAGTGTTTAGCATGGTGGTTCGGTTCTTGCCCCTTGGGGTCTGGGTTCATGGAGTTTGCATGTTCTCCCCTTGCTTGGTAGGCTTCCACCAGGTACTCCGGTTTCCTCCTACAGTCCAAAGAAATGCAGAATAGGCTAATTAGTTTTCCAAAATTGCCCGTCATGCATGTTTGCATGTGCCGTGTGATTGATTGATTAAAAAATTAAGTAAAACATTTTCCACACTCTGGCCTCAGACCACAAAAAACTAATCACTGCACGCTGCTCTTCTTTCGTGCAAATCACAAATGGGGCATCCATTGTTGCTCACACAGCAGTTACAAATGAACTGATGTAATGCTTTCACAGCTACACAGCAGTGACTTTGGAGACAGTAGCCTTGAATGGAAAGTGCTGATAAGACGTTTTAATATAACTTATATGTCCAAATCAATTTTGACTCACTCTTGAACATTACGAAACAAACAAAAGCAACATAATCCAATTTAATGTTATATACGGTACATTGGGCCCTGTTGTATAGTTTGTGAAAAGCTACATACACGAAGCACGGGAAGAGCATGCAAACTCAGACCCAAGGTTGGAGTCGAATTTCGACCCTGGATGTGCAAGGCGACAGTGCAACCGTACCACCGTACCGCCACCGATGGACCACATACATGTATGGATGTAATGATCAGGTGTCAAAATACAAAAATCTAATCCAAGCCTCAGATCTCAGTCTTCATTCAGGTCGCTCACTTTGTCCTGTATACCTGGAGGACCTGAAGCCTATCCCAGGAGACACACACATACATGACACATTTGTCATTCACAGTCTTTGGACTGTGGGAGGAATGCTACCAGAGGAACCCGGGGTACCCGGAGGAAACCCATCAAGCACAAGGAGAACATGCACATGCACGACTTCATGCGCACAGACCTGGGGTGAGAATTGAACCCGGACCCTGGAGGTGCTCCCGTCAAGGGGTCGCCACAGCAGAACTTCCAAGCCGCGCACGAATCACACCCTTCCTGATGCACCCCTCCCATTTTATCTTGGTTTGGGACCGGCACTGCATCCAGTGGCTGGGGTTGGGGCATTGAGTGGGAATCAAACCTGGGCCTTCTGCATAGCAGGCGAGAAACCTACCACTGACCTACTGTATAGTATAGTAATGCCCTGATAGTGAGGGGTATTTATGTATTCTACTGATATATTTTTGTATAATTACTGAGATTAACAAGCTGTTCCTTCATATTAAGGGCAAATTGATTAAAACTGATGCGGCCCCTTTAAAAATAAGATTTGATCTCAAATCGAGTTCTTATTTATGTATAGTGCGCTACGCATCGCGTGCAAGCCGTTATTTCACACCCTATATAGTGCACCTCTATAGGGCGTAGAAGGTGATTTAGGACACGACCGGCATGTATATGCCGTATAACAGGTCTGAGTGAATGAACAGGCGAGATGTTGGTGTAAAGCTGAACAGGTATATCCGTGAGTGATTCGAGCCAGCGTTATTTCTGGTGGTGGAAATGGCGGTGATTTCCGGGGATCAGTAAAGCATCACTAGAAGCGGTCCTCATCATGGTGTCGTGGATCATTTCCAGGATGGTGGTGTGAGTAATAATGAGTGTCCCTTATTTGCTGCTGCCATGTCTGCTCGCCTGCTGCCCAGGCTCTCCTCCTGCATCCTCCTTCCGTGTACAAAATAATAATAATTTAATAAATGATAAATAAAATAAATATGTGTTTTATATACATTTATTTTAAAGGTTTAATATAGGGGTTTACGTCATAAGGACGGTTAGCTAGAATGCTAACAAACGGAAAACATCTGTTTTGCTTGTCATTGTGTACATGGATGTTAACTAGCTAGCATTTTATAAAAAAAAAAATTATAATAAATGATACAAAATGAAATGTACTAAATATAAGCTAAATATTAAGTTTGACAATATAATTAGTAAAAAAATATATTTTTTAAATATATATAATTAGTAATTTATTTATTTTTATTAAAGTACATTTATTTAATAGCCATTATATGAGGAGGTTTCAACAGATTGACCTGTTTTCTTTGTATTAATATTTTTTTACATTATTTTTTAATGATTTTTCTCATTATATTAATCTTATTTTTTTCATTTCTGTCTTGCTAAGAATAAGCTTAATCATTGTATAAACACAATAGGAAGTATGAACTGCATACAATACTGTACATAGAGTATGCCAAAAAAAAAAAATAAAAGTCCCCACCTGGATTTAACTAAGAGCCTTCCATTGGATAATTACTGCAGTAGTTCATTTGTTCCAGACACAGACCAGTTATTTAACCGTAACCCACGCAGACCCTGTCAGAATGTGTGGTCGCCTGTTCAATAGGGTCTAATTATTTTCCTACATTAAGCAAAGACAACAACTAAGGAGATTGTTGAAATGCTTAGTGAAATCACATTGTAAAAAAAAACAACAACCAAGAACAGTAAAACTCCCGGTTATATTTAACAATAATAAAAGTTGAGCATTTCCACACTCACAATTAGAAGTCAAGGAATTTGGACTAAAAACAGTTGTGTAGCCTTAAGAAAACCACTTGTTAGTGAGATTAATTGAGGAGGAAAAAAGGCTTCAGGTTGCTTGCGAGCATATTGAAGAATGACTGTGGATGGTTGGAAACGTAAGGGTCCATCATGTCGAGTGCCTCCAACTACTGTACTGTACCTCCAAGCCTGTGAGGGCAGTGTTATGACCCGTTGTTGCTTCTGTTGGTCAGGTCTAGGTTCAGCAGCGTTATGTGGCCAAAAATGAGGTCAGCTGACGATCTGAATGACCTGTTTTTTTTCCATCAAAAGATTTTCTTCCCTGGTGGCATGGACATATTCCAGGATAATGATGCATGAGGATTCATGTGAAAGAGTGGTTCAGAGAGCATGAGACATCATTTTCGCACATGGATTGAGTCCAGACCCCATTGAGAATCTTTGGGATGTGCTGGAGAAGATTCTCCATCATCGTTACAGGACCTTGGAGAGAAATTAATGCGACTCTGGATAAAAATAAATGCTGTGCCATTGCATATACAGTATAAGCTTATTTGTAGCATCATCAAGCATCATCAACTTTTTTCTTTTGTAGTCATTTCCTTGAAGTTCATTCATCTTCTGTAACCTCTTTATACTGGGAATGCTGGGTGGGAGGTGGGAATACATGCTGGAAACCTGCCACTCTTCTCTGTAATGAAAGTTTCTAATCTGGTCCTCATGACTATCACATTTTGTACTCTCGCTTCACTACACCTTATTTAATCTCTCTTATTGTATTTTGTCTTGAGTGTTAAGTGGACCAAACCCGAGTCAGGTGCTTGCAGTAACGTGTCCGAGTATGAGTCGCACCACCACTTATATCTATATCCACTTCTTGCCCATTGGAACCACCGCAAAAAAACATTTATAGAAGATGAATAAACAATCATTTAAAATGCACACGAAGCTACTAACAATGGCCTCGAAATATATTAACACATTTACTGCCATTAGACATGTTTGGCTCTAAAAATGTATGCAATATGAAACCACTGTGCTATCCCAGATAGCTCACAGACTGGTACAGCTGGATGATGTAATGATAAAATGTTGATGATGCCATATGGACATATTTATACATATAATCTTATTAAAGTGCTGTTACGTACCATAACAAGAAACAGAATGTGATTTCAAAATATGTATTTGGTTAATAATTCATTACATTAATTAGCTGTAGCATTAAAACCAAATGGATGAAGTAGAGAATATTGATTATCTTTTTACAATGATACACGTCATGGGGGTTGGCTATATTGGGCAGCAGTTGAACAGTTTTAGCAGTTGGTGTGTTAAAAGCAGGAAGAATGGTCAAGCATGAGGATCTGATTTCTGACTTTCACAATGGCTTTCAAAATTGTGATCGCAAGATAACTTGGTCTAAGGATCTGCAAAACATCATCTCTGGGGGTGTTTCTGGTATGTAATGGTTAGTATCTACTGAAAGTGGTCCATGGAAGGACAACTGAGGAACCAGCGACAGGGTCATGAGCACCAAAGGTTTTGTTCATGCATGTGTCTTGTCCAAACCAGCAGAAAAGACATGTGCATCAAAGTTATTGTAGAGTATAAAAGATCTTTGTCAGAACATTTGTAGTTTGTTGTGTATGGGCCAGTGAAGTTGCTGATTGGTCAGAGTGCCCATGCTGACCCTTTCCCACTATCGAAAGTGCCTACAAAGAGCATCAGAACTGGACCATAGAGCAGTGGAAGAAGATGGCCTCGCCTGGTACATCATGTGGAAGACTGATTGTGCTTACCTGAGAAAAAGACGGCACCAGGACGTACACTATGGGATGAAAGCAAACTGATGGAGGGAAACCTTATGTCCTGTCATCAGTGTAGATGTTTCATTGACACGTACCACATACTTGCAGACCAAGTACACCAATGGTATTCCCTAATGGCATAAAGATTCCCGCAAGTAAACTAACTCAGTCATAGACGTATAACAGTATCCAAACTATAAAATATGCCATTACAATCATATAATTTGTTCCAGTAACTATATCTGCTTTACTCACACAGCTCGGTTAGCTTGCACGTTCTGTGGGCACAATATTTTGATATTATGTCATCCTAAAATCATTCTAAAAGGGAAACTGAATCCAAAGCTTCACTTAGGAAACTGCGATTAGTGGAGGACAGAATATCTTACAAAAAATCAGCAGATAGAAATCAGACATTATCTGCTGCCTCTGGGTGCCATTACTTTTGAATTCTTTTGGTTCTAGAGTTACACTGAAAGGAGATATGTCACTTGACTGCCTGTGTTTAAAGTGATCAATGTCTTGCAAATGGAGGTGCTGTAATCTTGGAGAGGAGCAGCAAAGGATTATGGGATTGTGACTAGCGCAACTAGGACCGAGAGCATGTGTTCAGCCATGCACACCCTCACTGTACTCTTTCTTGATTCACCGGGAAACCCAAATGCCAGTGTATATATACACACACACATACACACGCACATGCACACAGAGCGTGTACACACAAATGCAGCTGACGTGAGGCCTGTTTGCCGTGAGTAGGCGAGGTCTGTGCCATACATCAGTGACCTTTGTCCCTGCTCAGGGCTTCAGATCCTGTCCCATCAGCACAAAATAGAATCCAGGAAGTGTGTGTGTGTGTGTGTGTGTGTGTGTGTGTGTGTGTGTGTGTGTGTGTGTGTGTACAAGAGCAAGTGTCTAAATGTGTGGCTCACAGACTGTGTGTCTGCTTCTTTGTATTTGCTTACAGTACAGTATGAATCCTTTGTTTTTACAAGGACTGTTTCTGTACAAACCAAGGTCCTGGTTTAACTTAATAACAGAACACAGTTATGAGAGTAAAAACTACCTTTATTTCTCTCTATATAATCCCCTGCTACACTAATGCACTTATCCCAGTGTTTCACTAGCACTTGGATACCATCGAGGTAGAAAGATTTTCTCGGTACAATGGAGCCTGTTTCCCGTCTAAAACGCTGGCCTCCCAGGAACTCCTTTAATAGCCCAGACATGTGGAAACGGTTTGAGACCATCAGCTGTGAACAAAAGGGATTTTTTCAAAGAGAATTTAGGAGATGGGATGAACGATGGCACAAATGCATGTCTAGAGGAAGAGTTACTCTATAGTCATATATTGTTACTCATAGTAACAAACTATGTCAGGTAATAAAGTTATGCCCACTTATAACTGAGACAGATGGGCATAAAGGGCCACACCTTCTTTACTGGGTCCGATAGCTGTTAGAGCCACACCTCCTTTACTGTGGCAGATGATTGTTATAGCCACACCGCCCTTTACTGGCTCCGATGGGCATTAAGGGCCACACCTCCTTTACTGGGTCTAATGGGCATTAAGGGCCACACCTCCTTTACTGGGTCTAATGGGCATTAAGGGCCACACCTCCTTTACTGGGTCTAATG
>JAOVVA010000001.1:28407994-28420653 GCA_028565275.1 Leiocassis micropogon
CGGGGGGGGGGTGTGTGGGTGTGTGTGTGGGTGTGTGTGTGTGTGTGTGTGTGTGGGTGTGGGTGTGTGTGTGGGTGTGTGGGTGTGGGTGTGTGGGTGGGTGTGTGTGGGTGTGTGTGTGGGTGGGTGTGTGTGTGTGTGTGTGTGGAACCTGAAGTAGTAGAGTAAGAATGCATGTGCAGGGTGTGTGTAGCTGTTTAACAGAGCGTGTTGTGCAGGGTCAGGGCGTGTTGTCGGAGAAGCTGCGCAGTTTTAGTCTGCAGGATCTGACGCTCATTCAGAATGAGGAGGAGCTGCTGGATGACGAGACACACACTGCTGCTACACTGCCCCGTGCTAAAACACGTACAGGTACACATACACATATAAATGTGCACTTATCATTTTTACATGACCTCAGATTCCTGTTCTTTGAGGGGAACTCCATGTATTATATTATCACAATATCACCGGAGAGAAAGTGCTGTTGTGCTGATTTTCAGCACAGCAGCATGGCCGCAAGTGTGATATTGATTTTATGCAACAGTTCCACAAACACCGTTTATTATCAACAGACAGTTTCTTTATTTAAGCAACACACATCCTTCCACGCCTGGCGGAACTGACTAACTGCCACTTGCAGAGCAGAGTATAATTAACAGGGGTGTAAATAGTTTTAAATCCTTACCAGTACTATGTGGACAAAAGGTGAGGAGGATTAAACCATGGAGGTGGTGGACAGTCCTGTGAATCTCATTAAGTTTCTCTTTATATCTTCACTTATTCTGTTTCACAGAGGTGGAAAGTAACGAATTACATTTACTCGCATTACTGAAATTGAGTATCTTTTTGTGTACTTCTACTTTTTAAAGTAGTTTTTTATAATCTTTAATTTTACTTTTACTTAAGTATGTTTTGTTTGATGTATTGTACTTCGCTACATTTGAAAACAAAAAATAAATGAATGAAAATGAAAAATAATAAAAATAATGCAACAGGGATGGGGAAGAAAAATTGCACCCCGGAAAGCACTGCAGTGATTGATTGATGGGCGGGGAGAACATACGCGCTAAATTCACAAGAACAATGGAGACGGACAAAAAAAAATTCCTATGAAGCAAACCCCTGGCCATTGTATCGGCCACTACTATGTTGTATACCACATTACATATGTATGTTGTCCTTTAAAGAGTTGCCGCCCCTCCCCCAGTGGGTGCGCTGCCGAGGTCTGTGTGTGTGAGAAGGAGAGAATGGAGTAGGAGCTCAGGTGTGCTGCTCCCCACCGAAACGCTCTGTTCGTTTACCCTTTTCTTTACTTTTACTTTGTTTTGTATTATAAGTTCGTGATGCTGAAGGAGGCTGATAAAGGTTTTGTACTGAACGTTATTCTTGGCTCTGAGCTCTTTTTTTCCCCCTCGGCTATCCGGCGCAAAGCGTCACCATATTTAAGCGACCACTTTGATTTCATTTTACTGTTACTTCAGTAAAATTTCACTGAAGTAACAGTACTTTTACTTGAGTACAAAAGTTTATTATTCTTTCCACATCAGCTGCTTTAGAATATCAGCTTAACTTCCGGGTTTTCAGGTTTGAATCCCAAATATTGGGTTAAATGTAAAGTAGAGTGTATAATCCATTGTCACACACACCAAGTAGTGCCCTTGTTCAGGAGTTGGAGAGGTATTTGAGATTCAGTCTTGTGTTAGGAGCTAGTTAGCTTTGTAGCTGTAAATAAAAGAACGCAGTGGTTCAGTCATTTGTAAAGACTTAAAGACAATGATTAAGAAGACAAATGTGTTGTTTAAGATCAAAGAAAGCTATCAGATGTGCTTTCTTGCTGAAGGAGCTTCTGTGACTGGCTTTGAATGTAGTTTTTGTCAGGCAGTTGATCTCTTCTCAGTACTGCAGACCGTACAAACTTACTTTCGCCAGTCAGTGTAATTAACGATTATTGCAAAACATGTGACGTATATAGTTAAACATCCCAGTCCGGTTATCGTCCCTTATCACCACACACAGAATGCCTCTCATCCAATCAGAGTTAGTTGTGTAGTGTGTATTAAACCCACTCAGAGTGTAATGTGTAATGTGAGGATGTTTTACAGCATGAGTAAGACCTGCTGATTCACTCAGTCGAGCTCAGCGAGCCAGCAATTGTCCGGGTTTGTCCTCTTTATACCCTGGCTAATGTGAGCAGCATGTGATTATAGAGAGAGAGAGAGGGGGAAAAAGAGACGCACACAAAAGATTGGGCTGATCATGTGCTCTGGCTGGGCTGAGAGAAGAAAAGGATTGTACTGGTAAAGTCAGGCTCATTTCAAAGGTTTTTGACCCAGATTAAACTGTGATATTTTCCTTTCAATCAAATCGTGCAATCATGTGTGTTTTTACCCATCGAGGTTATAACTACAGTAATGAGATCAATGACGATTCTGTTTAGTCTGCAGTGTGAAGCGACTAGGCTGCATTCAGGAGTAGTTAATGTGACCCGCTTCAATGGCTGTTTTGTGTTGGATGGTGTGAGCGTCCATGGAGAAAAAAATACAGGGAGACAAAAAGAGCTGCCTAAATTTCAGAGTGAAACATGTGCGATGTAGTGTGCTAAATGACGACTATTGTTTGTTCTAGCGATCACATGTCAGTCTAAACCTTTTTACGGGCCTAATTTTGGAGTGTAATGTAAATAAAGTGTAAAAATTCTTGAAATAATGTGTATTATTTTGTTCATTTATTGAAATTTTATTTCCCTAGACAATGAATAAAGCTAAACATGATATTTACTGTGGAGTAACTGTAACTGTGGTCTTTGCATGCAAAGTTACCGACAGGGTCTCCAGTGTCACTGCAGATTTTCAGATCTAGCCGTCCAAAGGTTGTGTAGTTCAGTAAAGGAGGTGTGACCTTATCACGTGGTGTTTGTACCTGTAGAGCCTGAGTTATATTTCTGTGTCAAGTCTATGTCGTAGTCTGACGTACACCTTCCCAACGGCTGTGATTGGTTCACTATTCTTCGATTGAATAAACCACGCATACGGATTAATAAACTCCAAGCACAGATTATTAAATTGAGAGCACAATCATGTATCTCATGCTCTGGGTTTAGTGAACTGTGTGCACAGATTATTCAAAGGTAAATAACATAAGTTGATGTTTCTGATGTGTTAAGATGAGATATCTGGATATGCTTTGGGTTTTGTCTGTTAAACACAACCTTGTTATCTTTAAGATGCTTAAGTGTTCAAAGTTTCTTGTATCAGGGGGAGAAAAAAAAATTGCATTATAAAAAGACCTGGCAAGGCTTATGCACATTTTCTAAATATCATGTGAAAAAAATGTACGTTGTTTCTTAAAGGGAGACGGAGAAAACTTCATGAATACTTGTGTAGTTCAGCCTGTCTGCGTTTCAAAACAAACTTGTCAGAGAGTAGTGAATAGGCTGAGCACAGTCATTGATGTAGAAATCCCACCGCCAAGTAGTGGTTTGGCAGTGTAATGCCCACACACCAGCACACACCAGCATCAAAGTATAAATTCTCACAGCACAGTAGGCCTATGACGTAGTCTGAACTTGGACGTGGACGCAGAAGCATAAATTAGCCTTAAATCCAAGTCCTAGATTTGGAGATTTGGCATCAGTGCCGGGGGTTTAGTGCTTGTATGTCTTAATAAAGGAGTTGTGATCTCAGTGCCTGTCGGTCCTAGTAAAGAAGTTCTGCATCACAGTGAAAGAAATGATGTGGCTTCAGTGCCTGTTGTTCCTAGTAAAGATGGTTTGGCCTCAGTGAATGGTGCTGAAGATGAATAGCTTTAGTTCCTGTCAGTGCTAGTAAAGAAGGTGTGTCCGCAGTGCCTGCCGGTTTTTGTGAAGTAGATGTGGCCTTAGGGTGTGTGTTGACTTAGGCCTAGGGAAGTTTGCAGAACTGTATCTGTTACACATTAAGATGAGATCCAATATAGAGATTGCTAGCTTGTAGAAGTTATTACAAAGTGCCGATATATGAGCTGATTTGTTTAGATTTAGATATAGCTCTGCTAAACTTGATGGTATGCCTAGAATATTGACTAGGGGGCTTACAATGCTCATAAAAATGGGAAGGGCACCATTAGCCGCCACCATCTTGGTGCCTAGATGGACGGATGGGTTTATAGTAGCTAGAAAGACATGGCATGTAAAAGTGATGCATCGCATTAAGATTTAGACTACTGTAAGATCTGAGATGGAAGCGGTAGTATTTGATTGATTGATAGTAGAAATCTGATGAGTGTGTATGTGGGTGTTTATGCTCCGCTCAGCACGTCCAACGTCCATACCGACAGACAGCGAATCGCAGCTCAGTTCCCGTTCTGACGGCGAACAGGCAGATAGCAGGACGGAGCACTCGGATGAGGACATTGCTGACAAAGTGCCCAAGCGAACAGCCAGCATGAGAGCAGCGAAGAAACCAACCGCTGCTAAGACAGAGGTATCAGTGACCCCACACACACACACACACACACACACACAGAGTGGCAGATTCACACACACACACGCGGAGATCTGACAGCGAGCACTGTGGCCGTAGATACACTTCTCTCTCCCTCTCTCAACTTTTCTACTTCTCTAATCTCCTACGTTCAAATTTACATGCTTTAGTGAAGTGTGTGCATGTGTGTTTTTGCCATTCATGCTTTTTAACAGCTGTCTTTTTTTTTTTTTTCTCGTTCTCTTTTCCTTTCGTAATGTTTATCCTTCAGACAGTTAAGACACTGAAGAAGCAGCCAAAGAAGAAGAGCACCACAGCAACCGGCAGTAACGCTGAGACGCCACCTTGAGACGCCAGCCAAGGCTGCATGTACACTCACTCAAACACACACACGCTGAATTCTTGTTAAACCCGTCACTATAAACACTAATACTTTTGGAGACAGGGTGTGACAACCGCCCACACACACACATACACACACACTCCGTCTTTGTCACACAAATCAAGGTCACTCTTGCTTGTTATGGATAGATAGATTTTCTGCTTCTGTATCGGTTAAACTGCTGTCATGTGCGTGCGAGAGTGTATTCAGATTTCATCTCTTTGTGACGTCCCTCTAAGTATCCTTACACACTTCATCCAGTCCCTCACAGCTCTCTTGTGTTTAAGGACGTTGTGTCTTCCTGTCACTGTTCCTTTTTTAAGCATGTAGGACATACAGCGTGGGAGTTGCAGGCAGGGAAAAAAAAAAAAACAATGGTAAGACGGACTCACAGCCGATTGGTTTAGCTTTCGACTAGGGGACTCTCTCCCATGCAAGCATAATGAGTCTCTTGAAAGTAAGTGGTGGATTTCAGGGCTGCAAGCACAGCCCTGTCTTCGCTCCGTACCACAGAACGTTACGTAATCACCGTCGCCTCTGAAAGATTTACGCTCGAGGAGAGATGTCGCGTTTCTCCGAAAGCTCTTGCTGCTAATGACGGCTTTATTGCCTTTATTGGAACTGTTGCTGGAAACGTTCAAGCTTCACTTCCTGTCTGTGTTCCCACTGAGCAACACAACTCGTTACAGCTCACATCATTAAGGTTATATTACCCTTATAATAAAAAGAATTATGAAGGCTTATGAATAGACATGCAGATTAGGGACAGGCAATATATCACCGTACAGGACGTCCCAGTTCCACTTTTTTCCGTTTTGCCACAATCAGTGTGACCTGATATCTGATCGCGAGCTCATCTCAAACGTCCTCGCATCATAACGTATTCAATCCGACTCTTCATGCTTTGTAGGGTTATCCGTGTCTTAAGATGTATTTGCATAGGAAATGGCATTCAGTACAATCCTGTGTTGATCTCTATATTCAGGCCAGTCTCATACATACCCGTTTGTGGTGTTGTTACGCCTCAGGATACAGTATGCCTCTGTCTTTCGTTTTCCATAATATATAATATAATTTCATTCACCCCGTCTGGACCCAATCAGAAGACTGTGTGTGTGTGTTGTGGCGTCAGGTAAATGCCTGGTAACGTTTTTCAGTTTAAATATTATTAAATATGGCCTTTTAGCTGTTTTAGTTCTTTTTAATGGAGGTGTGAGCTTGGCGGTATGCGACTCTAGTACTGTAGTTTTGTGGAAATATTTAATCAGATATGGGACAGTTTGCAGCATGACCTGTTGTGCGATGAGTTTTTTTTATTTTTTTATTTTTTTTTTATTTAACAGAATTGAAGTAAAAGGTCCCATCTGTAGTCTAGCTCACTCTGTCCTGTTCACTATGGTTGTGTTTTAAGAACACAAGAATGGGAACGTGACAAACAATCAAAGGAATTCATTTGTTTTACCCTCTATCAGTCTCGTATATTTCTAAATTCATCCTTTAATTGTTAGGGCAAAAAAACGGAAATAACCTGTGTCACTCCCTGATATTTTTGCGCAGTACCAGTTTTGACAGCGACTTTTATTGCCTCAGTTTTAAATGGCATGTAAATTCGCCACAGGCAGGATTCTGTCAAGTCGGCTTGAGAGCTGATGCCTAAATGTAGACAAGGATCTGTTTTGCCTCTTCGCAGATGCTGTAGATACTGATTTCAGATCAGTTGTCTTGTATCAGCCTCCAGCTGTGATGTCAGAATCGATTAAGGTTTTGAGTCAAGTAACTGCGCCGTGCAGTTTCTACACTGAACCAACAGCAGGCGCCATTTAAGTAAAACCGAAAACAAGGTGGCTCTTAAAGTTTGCTTAATATTTGCAGGTTTGACCTGTTCGCCAACATAATGTGGTCTCTAGTATTAAAATATAAATATATCACGCTAATCAATGGCGAAGTTATTATCGAACATATTGAACAGCTGGCAATTGTTCTTAAATGTAAATATTCAAATATGTTTGCCTGTACAGAATGAGCTTGCTTGTCTTACTCTTTAATTATGGTCTTTTCATTTCTCTGTTTTCATCATCTATGATTATTTCTCGCTTTTATAGTAGGAAAGGGTGTATTGTAAATATTGATCGCCTGTTTTTAATTTGCATCCATTCTCATTTCTTTTGTTAGCTCTAGATTATAAGAAAGATGAAGGTTATTTTTAGAAATGTCATGTAACGCTGGGTTTCTCTGGATTTTCTTTAATCCTCACTTAATTTACATATTCTTCAGAGGAACACTACATTTGCTTTCTCTCATTTTCTTTCATTTTTTAAATCGAACTTTTGGACTTTTGAGAGAGAAATACATTGCAAATAGTATTCATGGTATAGTCATGCCAGTCATGCCATAGTCTTTTTCCTTTAGAGATTATTTCCTCTGTCATTTTTGCCACAAGTATTATCGTGTATATAGGACTTGAAACAGTGAGACTATATTCAGCACTAATATATTGTTTGTGTTAATCGTCAATACGCCACTATAATAAGACTGAGGCAGAGATAATGTGGAAGGATTGCTGCTTAAATAAAACTGAAATAAAATGATTAAAGCACCCATGTCTTCTTTCTAATTCATTTACAAGGGTAGCTCAGTGGGTAAGATGTTGCACTACTGATCAGAAGGTCACAGGTTGCCAAGAAGGTCACAACAGAAGGTCACAAGCTGCCAACGTTGGGCCGTTGAGCAAGGCCACTTGTGGAATTTCTCGTAAATAAAGGCGTAAAACTATTTTAAAACCAACAGTTTTAAACAAGTTCAACCTCAGGCCGAGCCCACTGCAGGCATTCCTGTGAACATTCAGCGAATGGAACGCCTGATCCTTAAAAATTTACATTTAACTTGTTTAAGAGATGCATCTGTCTGTGTTAACTGTGGACACAATCATTCTTAAACACCACTTGCACATTACAGGAACTCCACTGGGAGTTATTGCCACGTCCCCTATACAGTCCTGATCTCACTCCAAGCTATTTCCACATGTTTGGGCCATTAAAGGAGTTCCTGGGAGGCCAGTGTTTCAGATAGGAAGCATGGCACCAACAAACTGAGAGAACTTTCTGCCTTGATATCCAAGCACTAGTGAAACACTGGGATAAGTGCATTAGTGTAACAGGGGATTATATAGAGAAATAAAGGGAGTTTATATTCTCATATGCATGTTGTTATTCTGCACAATCAAAAGTCCTGGTTTGACTTGAACACACCCTCATATAATAAGACGATATGCCAAATGCCATAAATTTTTAGATTATTTAGTTTCACTTAAATTGCAGTCATTCTGTATCAATTCTTAAAGAAAAACTCCTCTATGCATTGTATATTAATCTTTAAATAACCCGTGACCTCAAAGATTTATGTAATGAAAGTTTTTAAACATTTATTTATTTATTGGTTATAGAATTGTAGTTAAGGCTTAATGTTTACATACATCTAGACTAAAAAAACCCTTACTACTTTGCTCATGCCAAGAATCCTTTTAAACAACTGATTAGAAATTAGATTTATTTCTAATTAATTTCTAATTCCTTAGGCTACCTATTTTACATAGAGGCAACTAACTGTCTCTGTGAACAGTAAAGAATGTTCCAGTAGTTGATGTAATGACTGATGGTCGTACTCTGGAGGTAGTTGAGAATGCATTTAGATGCATTTTAGATTCAGAGCCTTATTGCCATGATACTTTGGGAAAAGCCATACAATGAAGCCAAGAACACAAGTGAGTCTCCACAAATCCAAGTCTTTCACTGGAACATTTTTAAACATGTAAAGGTACTATGAGGCATAAAAAAAGCCAGACCGAACGTTTTAGGTGGTCACGAGCATTTAGGAGGATTGTTTGCTGGTCAGATGTAACAAAAACTGAATAGTTTAAGCATGGTGGTGGCAGCATCATGTCCTGTTTCGCAACACCTCAAGATGTTAGCCAGAGAATTAAAACTTGGTAACCTTCAGGCTGGACATTGCGTCTGTGCCAACCTTAAAAGTTGTAGCAAAAAGACGATGTTTTGGTGTGGCCGTGCAACTGTGGTTGTAGCCCTGACATGACTCCTATAGAAAACTTGTGGAGTGAGATAAAAAAGCAAGCAGACTCACAAAACCGGATACCAGTTCCATTAAAACCTTCAGCGAAGTATCAGGAGTATTAGATTGTGTAAGGATATGCAGAGGTTTGGATTCAGTACAAACTTAAGTGTGTGTCCGACCCTTTAAGTAACTGCCACAGAAACGACGGATGTTTCTCCACAATGGCGAGTATCCGTCAGCTGATGTGCTGATTGGACTAAAATCTCCAAAAATACAGTGTGTGTGTGTGTGTGTGTGTGTATTTTCTCATTGTAATGCTCTGCTCTAGCACTAGGTGGTACTCTTCACCAGCCGAATGCTCTTGTGCGTGGAGCGAGTTTTCTAAGTGATGACTAATTCTGAACTAATTCTGTACTGTGCATATTATATCCCTTTAATGAGTTCCTTCATTATCCAGAGCAATTAAAACAGTCTCACGGACAAACAAACAACGAAACGCTCATTATATCAGCTCTGACAATTATGTTGAATCAAATAAATCAATATTGACGTGCATGTTTGCCCTCGGTTGCTGAATATTAAACGATTCACTGACTTTCATACGCCGTCACGTGGTTTCTATGGATTTATCAACATGTTATATAACAGTAATATAATATAACCTCTAATGAACTACAAGCGATATCTCAGCATACATCATTATTCTCACCAGTCTGGAGTTAATCATATCTATAGGATGGAACTGAAGTGGCATTATTTATTAATGTATACCGCTATGATTTCTAGATTTCTTAATTTACCTTTTAATTAATTTTTTTTTTCAGAAAAGAAAGCCTAATAGCTGTTGACTTTTTATTTTTTCCTTCTCTGCTTTTGTTGCTTTGATCAGCTAAATTCAGTAATCAGGGTCCTTGTGAGACGGTTTTCATCCAGCTCTTCATTTGCATTACAAACAAAAGTGAATTAATTTTTTAGGATGTTAAAAATGTGTGTGTGTGTGTGTGTGTGTGATGTTACGTTTTATTGTCTGCTGTTTGTATGTGTGCGTTGGGTGTGGAAGCGAGTGTATGTCAGAGTCAGGTGCACATCAAAGTGTGTGTGTGTGTGTGTGTGTGTGTGTGTGTGGTCCAGGTTGGTTGCATAAGGCTCTGCAGTGGCTGAATCTCATTAAGGCTGCAGTCCCAGTATGCAGTGAAGAGGTGTGTGTGTGTGTGTATGTGTGGCTCTGTATCTGAACCCCAAATAATACTGATGATTGGGGAATCCCAGGGTTTGCCTAAGACTTGCATCAGCTCTACCTCCACACACTCCTCCTCTCTCTCTCTCTCTCTCTCTCTCTCTCCCCTTAGAGACTGCAGTGCTCTCTGGCTGACGTCAGGGGATGAACCCTGTTACACAACATGGACCAGGCCATTTCAGCAAAGCCTCCCTCTCTCTCCCTCTCTCTCTCTCTCGCTCTCTCTTTTTCTGAGTGTGTGTTGTGTAGGTTTTTTCTCATTTTTTTTTTATCGAGGTGAGTCACCATCACACGCATCATGCTTATTATAGTGTTTATCACTATGCCCCTGGTGCAACATCAGATACTTTACCACCGTTCCTCCGCAGCTCTCTCTCTCTACAGCAAAAATGTTTCTCATTTCCCATAACCCTCAATTTATTACAACAAGCTACAACAACTAATTTAAGTGGTTTTAAACCACTAAATTAGCTAAACTTGGAACAAAATGTTGTTAGGTCATGTCCTTCCCTCCCCAATTTTTTTTTACATGACTTTTAATACTAGTTTCAGCAACTGAAGGTAAAACGATTTCGCTATACATATATGGAGTCGATGCAACAACAACTTTCTTAACCAATTGAAAAACATACAGTGGGGTCCGAAAAAAAAATCCTTCTCCCTTTTTTTTTTTCTAATTTCACGCAACTGAAGTAAAAAGTAGCATCTTCTAAAGCAGCACAGTGGCTTAGTGGTTAGCACTGTCACCTTGCACCTCCAGGGCCTGTGATTGATTGGCACCCTCATGCCCTAAGTCTCCTGGGATAGGCTCCAGGCCCCCTGCGACCCTGTTTACAGGATGATGCGGTATCGAAGATGAGTGTGAGTGAATGAGGAGAATCTAAACATTTTAATAAATTTTTGCTTTTTTGAAAAGTCATGCATTTGCTCCACATAGTTAAACCAAGCCTGATTATCTATGTTAGATCCAAATCTAATATGTATTATAGTGCCATATAGACAGGACATTGTTGTCTCAAACTTTCAGTAAAATTTTTTTCCATAATGGCTCCACACCTCAAACTGTTAACCTGCTTCTGTCTCAGAGTTCAGGAAAAGCCCGAAAGTCCTGTTTCGCTCCGTCATCCATGCGTCAGAATTACAGAGGAAAAAGCCTTAGGTTTTCCACTTCGCACTGCCTGTATGAATGCCAATGTACTGTAAGTGTAAACCTAGTATCTAGACAGAGAACGTGCTTCAGGAACGAGCTGCATTATTTAAACTCCTGATCTCAAATCAGTCTGTTCCATAATAACGCGAGTGACCACCAGGGGCCCTTGTTAGATCAGGAACAAACTGTAAAAGTGCTCTGAAATCCTAGCAAGTTTAATCCATGTTATTAATTATCCTCCAACTCATTATAAGCAGATACAAGGTTCATTTTGTTTATTATTACTTTATCACTAATATTGCCAATACCTCTAATCATGAGGTTGTTATTTGTCGCAGTTAAAATGCATTCGGAGTGCAATTGAGTTATTTTTAATTAAAAGAAATAAAACTTATTTTTATTATAATGTTAAGTATAAAAGCATTGTTTTCTGTTGAACTTCAGAAACTGTTAATTTAATCAGATGAATATTCTAACTTTTAAGCAGAAAAAAAGATCTCATGCATTAAAATAAAATAATTAAATGGAATTAAATCAGAATGAAAACCAGTTAAATGTACCACTAGTTTTCATGTTGCCTCTGTTTATATTTAGTGAGTGCGAGAAATATTCGAAACTATATTACAATAAAAAAATTTAAAAAGACAAGTTGTTTCCCCTATGTTTTTGAGTACATCAGGTTCGGTCATTTCTATAGAAATGGTGGTTTTTACAGGGCCAGGGTGCTGATGTTCAACCTTCTGCATTTCTTATTCAGGCTTTGGGAACAGCAACGGCGGAGTATGTTTGTATGGACATAGAGCTAAGGGCCTTGCCCAAGGGCTCGAAAGTGGCAAGCTGGTGGTGACAGGGCTTGAACCCATGACCATCCAGTCAGCAACCTAGAGTCTTAACCGACTTAGCCACAGCTGCCTCTAAAATGACAAGTTTGTGATATGTGGATTTTGGATGTAGAATTTGTTACTTTCATATGTCTCCTGTATAACTCACTCATTTTGATCATCAGTTCATTCATTCATTCATCTTCTCTGCAGCTTATCCTGTATACAGGGTCACAGGGACCCTGAAGCCTATCCCAGGGGACTTTGGGCACAAGGCAGGGTACATCATGGGTGCCAATCCATCACACACACACACACGCACGCACACTACAGACAATTTGAGACCGCCAATGAACCTAATCTGGGAGGAAACTGGAGTACCTGGAGGAAACCCACCAAGCACAAGGAGAACATGCAACACAGACCCCGAGGCGGGACTCGAACCCGGGACCCTGGTGGTGCAATGCAACAGTGCTAACCACTATTCAATTCAATTCAATTCAATTTTATTTGTATAGCGCTTTTAACAATTGACATTGTCGCAAAGCAGCTTTACACA
>JAOVVA010000001.1:28426433-28456572 GCA_028565275.1 Leiocassis micropogon
TCTCTCGCTCTCTCTCTCTCTCACACACACACACACACACACACACACACACACACACACACACACACACACACACAGACCATTTATCTTGCCCTTGACAAATGTGGGCAGATGAGTAGCAGCCCGGCCCTGCTGAGAGGAGAAGGATGGAAGCGAACGTGCAGATGAGTGGATGGAGAGATGGAGTTTAGAGCAGTGGATAAGGTCAGTGCTTGTCAGCACCCTCTCTGCATTTACTGCTGTTTACTCTGGAGCTCCTGCCGAGGGGACACCTGGCGTGCTGTCACCATGCACACCACACACACAAACACACACACACACACACACAAACTCTCTTGCACAACATACTCACAAATCAGCATGCACATTCAGAAGCACACGCAAGCAAAACAACAACATGCAAAAACTGACAAAGCCTGAAGCTGGACATCTTTACACACACTTCTAACCATTCGCCGTTTCACTCGCTCGTGTTGAGACTGAAGAGCTCTCCGTGGTGCTGAAAACTTTTTTTTTTTTTTTTTTTCTTTTCATAGTGCTGAAAACTTTATTTCCAACAAAAAAAGTGAAAAGTCTGAGAAGCAGAGCGGGGAACTAAAATTAAACTTTCAATTGTTATTAACGAGCAGTTTGTTTGGACAGAATGCTGTTTAGGGCATGATTTGTGGGACACCATCTTCTATTTCAGCGTTACATAAGCTGTCAAACACAGACATGTTGTACTTAGGCTTGTGTAGGTGTATTGAAGGTGGTGATGGGAAAAAATGGAGTTTCCCTTTGACTCATTTTTCTGCTGAAAATAATCTATGAATGCACAAATATACTGAACATTGTACATCCAAGCGCATGACGTTTGTGTAAATAGAGCTTGTTACAGATAACATAAAGCATTAAGCTGGGGATTATTATTTTTTTTTTTCAACTTCACCCATGAAAATAATAATAATTAAAAAAAAGAATATGAGGACTGAGTCAAACTCGGACTGTGAATGGAGACGTAAAACCGCTTGACATTTACAAACGACTTTACACACAGTACAACGATGAGACTCTTAGCAGTAGTAAAATACTGTATCTGAATGGTGTAAATGTTTTAAAGAAGGCCGTGAATAACGATCCCGGTTAAAGTGGCTCTGCACCCACTGCATTCGCTCCCATGAACACCTGATCATTGGAATTCAACATATAACATCACTAGCTCGCAGAAAATATGCATCTGCATGTGGTAACTGTACACACAATCTTTCACAAACACCACTTGCACATTACAGGGACTGACTGAGAAAACTTTCTACCCTGATGGTATCCAAGCACTAGTGAAACACTAAGTGCATTAGTGTAGCAGGGGATTATATAGAGAAATAAAGGAAGTTTTTAACTCTCATGTGTTCTGTTATTGTGTACAATCAAAAGTACCAGTTTGACTTGAACACCCATCATAAATGTTTCTTTTTGATTTGTCTTTATCCTGATCAAGACTGAAAAGAATCCTGAACCTGTCTCTGGGCTGTAAGAATAACCCCTTAATGAGATGCCAGACCACTGTAGGATAGCATACACACTTATTTCATAATGACAAGCTGGACATTTTTTAGTTTTAACTGCTGTTGTGAATGAGTAATAAAGCTATGAAATATGCTGTAATTGGAAAGTAATCAACTTTGAATGATGACTGTAAATTCGCTTCATATCAGGGTGTATTATACAGGCCTGTTGTTGATTTTTTTTCCTATAACAGCAAGTCCCATGATAGGATATTTCTCACTCAGAGCTTACTTTACATATGCTGGTGACAAAATGGATCTAACACAGCTGCCTGGTGGCTTTCCGTTATTTTTTCAGTACAAAAAACAAATGTTGTCTATGAAATAGGTTGCAAACGCTGGCTTTTATGTTTGGGTGTATTAGTTTAGACAAAGTGAACATTAGCAAATGAACATTGCATTGTGATGTTGTGATGTGTGTTAGTACACTGGGAAATTGCATTAAAACGATGGGTTTGTTAACGCAGGCCCCCGTAGAGCCAAACTGATTGCTTGATCTTTGCTGTGAAGGAAATGATAAAACGGCGTGCGTTTGTTCTCTCCCCCGCCGTGTCGTCCAGGTTTAAAGACGCATCCGGATGTGTGATGTGTGCCATGGCGCTGCGGCTAGGAGCAAATTGGCCACGGCCTGCTGTGTTCCAGCCATATCCACCTCATATCGTGGATCATTATTGCTCTAATTCAAAGTGGTACTGAAACACGTAGACCCACATGCACGTATACACATGCAGCTATATGTACAGACACAGAAGTGAAAAAAGTCTCTTTCAGACTATGTGTATGTCTGTGTGTCTGTGAGCGTGTGTGTGCTTGGCTTACATGTGCGTGAAAACGCTGTATGCTTAAGGGTGTGTGAGTGTCACACGGGGATTCTGACAGGTTGCCTCGAAGATCCCACAGGACAGGATGCAGAGCAGTGAAAACCAACCAATTTGTTTCCCCATTCCAGATTGATGAGCGCACATGTGCACACACACACACACACACACACACACACACACACACAAGCTTGCGTACTGAGTGTGAGTCAATCATCGCAGTTCAGCCAAGCTTTACCTGACAGGAGCAGATTTGTAGGGAAATGGGAGAGAGATAGAGAATAGAGCGTACGGTGGCCGAGAAGTGCAAAACAAAATAACACAACCGGAAACAAAATAACAAATCCAAAAACAAAACAAATTCAAAATAACAAAATTGAAAAAAAAACAAAACAAAAGAAAAAACTAAATAACAAAACTGAAAAAAACAAAGGCAAAAACAAAATAAAATATCAAAAACTAAATAACAAATCCAAAAACAAAATAACAAAGCTGAAAACAAAATTTCAATTCAAAAAACAAAATCGCAAATCCAAAAACAAAATAACAAAACCAAAAACAAAATTACTAATAATTGAAAAAAAAATATCCAGAAACAAAATAACAAAACCTAAAAAACAAAATTACAAATCATAATACACAACAACAAATCCAGAAACAAAATACCAAATAAGAAAACACAATGGCAATTCAGACAAAGCGCAAAAAGTAGGTATAGTTTGTGAATTATAGCCTTACTGTTGATTGGACGAGACATCTATCACTCAAGATCAGCAGTAAGAATTTTGTCTCAAACTGCACCTACCTTTTCCAATTTGTTGATTTTTATCTGTCACTCAAGATATTTAGGAAGTACTGCAGCTTCACAGACATTCAATGCCATGAGGCTGCAGTACTTGGTTTTGTTATTTTGCTATTGAATTTTCTATTTTGTTTTTGTTATTTTATTTTGCACTTCTCAGCCACTGAAAGAGAGAGATGGGAGGAGCAGACAAGGAGGGTTGCCAGGTTTCCTTAAAAGTAACTTAATTGTTATTTCAAAACCATTTTCCCACTTATTATGCTAAACCAAAATCCACCTAAATAGTATACGTCCTCCTTGCGTGTCTAGTTGTGACCAATAGTCCAAAGACTTACCGTGTGAAACCTTGGAGGACCAACAGCAGCAGTGGCAACATTACTGTACAATTTCTAAAATTATTCCATTGCATTAGTCTCTCTTGTCTTGGCATTGTCACTCCTGGCCTTCCAGACCTACGGTGATCAGCAGTGAAACCAGTTGCTCGGAATCTGTTCCATATACTGAAAATGGTTAAAAAAACAACCAAAAAAAACCTGAATGTCTTCATAGTAGGACATAACTTTTTGTTCTTTGCTATGTATGAATCCTTGTGCAATTTTTGCATATGAGGATTGCTCCACATATGAGAAACGTCTTCCTGCTTAAAGAAAATTATCAAGTTTTATCAAGTGTTAATAAAAAGAAATACAAATTAAGGCGGTTAAATAAAGAAAGGTTATAATGTTCTTTAGTTCTATACATAATCTTATTATATGAATAGAATATCCATTACAATTTTCATAGACTGTTTTACTCTAAGACACCCCAGCAAACAAACCAAGGAGATAAAAATACCTTAAATTATACCTGAAACTGGCAAAAAGCCTTCACAAAATTTCTGCAAACATTATGAGCTCATGTATCCTGCATTTAGCTTGAAGGCTAGGCTTAATTTTATGTCTGTAAAATGCCCAAATTTCAACATAAACATCAACAACTCAGTGCAGCAAATTCCAGCCATTTCATTCAAAAACAATGGTTTTGAGGTAGCTACAGTGTGTGACTAATATTTTGCATGTGTATTTTCCCTCAGAAAGTCCTGATTAGAAATCAAAGGGTTGAACAGGTTCTTTGAAGGTCAGAATAATTATGTGCAAACAAAAGTGATTAGTAGAAATTAATTACTTTTGATTGTACTCCATGTGACATTAAGAACAAAAAAATCTAGCTTTTTAATTTATGGTTTCTATTTAGTGTAATTACTTTAATTATGTTTAAAGGAATCCTTGCTATTGATATTTGCTTTGCATTTTAGATTATTATACAAAGCTTCACGAATTATGCACATGATAAACACAACATTGGTCTGGGAAGCATGTACTTCCAAAATGAAGCTAATAACTAAAATTACTCAGAGCAAAAGAGTCAATGGCTCCAGGTGACACATACACAAAGCTTTAAGTTTTACCAACCTATATGAGGAGATGTTTAAAGTGAGAGGGCTTCTGTGGCATACCGATGTAAAAAATGTTGTGTTGCCAAAAATATTGAATGTATAATACAAAAGCATGTTGTTAATGCCTGGAGCTATAGGATAATGCAAACACAGCCATTATAATAAAAAATCTATGTAGTATTCATATATATTCTACCATTGATACATTACTGTTGAAAGGCAATTTACTACTGATAATGAATCACATGACCAAACGAGTAATCAGTGTTCGAATATAATGCTTGAATTCATGCGTGTGACATCGGAACATATTCTGTTGTGAGGCATATGCCAGCTAATGACTCAGGTCAATCATTTAGCTAGCTATAATTTAGTTGATAAGTCTTTTATCCATAATGTGAAATTTTTTTTTTCAGAAATATCTAGACAAAACTATTGGAATCAGGGATTTTGTAGCATATGAAGAAAAGATTCTCTATAATTAAGTCAGCATAACAGAATGCAAAGATACAGAGGATACAATACAAAACAATTAACAACAAAAACAATTCCATCAAATAAAGCATATTGTTAAATGTTTATATTGTTTAAAGACTGCGCAGCCCAAACTGCAACGTGGGAAAATTTTATATTTACATTTAGTTAACAGAACTTTTATAGGTGAATTCCTCGTGATACATGGAAAACAAGACAAAACCATAAAGTAAAATATGTAAATCAACTTTTATAAGAAAAGTTTCAAATATTACATTACATGTTGCATTGACAGCTAAGAGAACTTTCATTCAAATGATAAATAAATTAGGTCTAAACCATCACGAACTATCAGTAATCAACTTTTGTCTCAGATGAATTGTTAGATTTTTAAGAAAAGTTTGTAAAAAGACCTTTACAAAAAGATTTGCACAGCATTGACAACTGAAGCAACTTTCTTATGTGAAAATGACAACAGAAACTAGTCAAAAAATTTAGGAACATAATTTCATTTACTCCAGATACTGTACATTGTCAGACTTTTAGGAAAAGTATTTGTGTAACGATAATTACAGTATAATTACATTTAGCAAAGACTGCTAACAGAACTTTCATAAATTAAGTTATGAAGCACAACATTTACAACATTTACAACATTTGTTAGTCTTTTAAGAAGAGAACATCAAGGACAGAGGAAACAAGACAACACAATCAATTTTAAAACTTAGCAAGACAATAAAATAAGACAAAACCATCAAGAACATTAACTTTTACCTGAGATTCATTTAAAGCTTTACAACACAACCTTCATAGATGAAGAAATATTGCAGGGGGAACGAGACAAAATACTAAAGAACGTCAAATTTTACCTCAGATATCTTGTTATTTTTTAATGAAATGCTCTTAATTTTTTTTTTTTTTAAGAAAATGTTAAGATGAGGAAAATGATTTGTGCACATAGGATTACAGTTTATTTACTGTTTGAGAGCTAACACAATTCATATGTAAAATCTAGTGAAACATCCCCAAAATCAAATCTTTCAGGTATTCCTATCCATGTGTAAATGTTCCCTAATAAGATATTAAAAAATCTTCTATGCATGAACACACACACACAAACACACGCATGCACACACACACACACACACACACACACACATGCACACACACAGTCAGCTGCTGTTTATTCAGAAAGGGCAGGGTACCACTATTTAGTTTGTTTCTCTTTGCTCTTGTCCATAATTTATGAACAACACTTCATAGCTTGCCTAGCTTTCAGGAAGAGTCAATGTGTGTGTGTGTGTGTGTGTGTGTGTATGTGTGTTTGGTTAAAAGGATAGAGTTGTATCATACAGGAAACACTTTTGTTTCTGTACAAACATTGATGGTGTTTGTGTGCTTGCGTACTGAGGCGCAGTGGAAAGTAAATGTGTGTGTGTGTGTGCCCGTGTGCCCGTGTGTGTGTGTGTGTGTGTGTACTGCTATAGAAAGTCATTGAGAATGTTGGGGGAAGCCCTTTTTCCACCCACCTGCAGCTGTGCTAATCTGTTAACACTGCCAGTATTTTTCCTCGCTCCCTCCCTCGCTCTAAATAATGGAACAAGAGTCTCCTGATATTACTTCATAAATATTACATCAATAAGCCAAAGCTAATGTTCCCCCCCCCCCCCCCCCCCTCGTTACACTCTCCTAAACTCCGCTGGCTGTTTTCTTTCCAGTACCTAAACACAGCAGCACAAAGCAGTAGTGTACTTTTCATTTTTCATAACCTAGAGTCCTGAGCTGCATGACCTGTGTGTATCGTACTTTTCCTTACATTTGAAACGACCCATGTGCCTCTCTGATTATCGCTTAGACCTGAACAGAACTGTGGCAGTGTCCTTGAACTGGAATTAGCATTGTGGCCTGCGTATTATATGTATATAACAGCATGTTTCATACATACGCACACACGCACACACACTGCCTCTCATGCATATGCACTGCACAAATAAAACATTAATTTATTTCTGTTTTATGAATAATAAATACACCCCCATTTGCTGTGTGTATTGTGTTTGATAAAAGAATAGCTCTCAAGCAGTGGAGGTGTGTGTGTGTGTGTGTGTGTGTGTGCATGCATGGGGATTTTGTTTGTGTTTGTTTGCTTTTTGTTAATTGTGCTGCTCGTTGCTGGGGAGAGCCTGAAGCCTTTACCTAGTCCCACACAGTTGTCATGGACGACGGAGTAACGATGGAATTATTATTCATCAGTTAACAATTTTCCCCTGCTTTTAGTCTCACTAGTTTGCAATCGAGACCTTTTTAAATCTGCAGATTGTATACGGTTTGGAATTAATTCTATACTTGTAATGATGACATAATTTCTAAGATAATATAGAACAACTGTTATTTTCCATATTTCCCAGTATTGATCCTCCTTTCACAGTTTAGCTTGCTAGCTACAGTAGCTACAGTATGTGGATAATAATTATGTACTGCAGTGATAGTCTCAGTGAGATGCCCTATGTATTATTCATCTTCAATAACTGCTTATTCTTAGTCAGAGTCCCTGTGGATTATTAGTCACAAGTTGACTCAGTGGGTTTGTTTTAGAAGGTAGGAGGAAACCAGAGAGTGCAGTGTGAAACCCTGCAAAAGTTGGAATAAAAAAAAAAAACAAATTTTTATTATCAATTATATTATTAGCAATAATGAGTGAAAAGTATTTTTTTTGGCGAGGATTTGGTATTGTATGTATACAAAGAAACTCTGAGCTGTTGTAACACAAAGGAGTTCGATATCACACATTTAAATAGAAACCAAGTAGTTGTGACAAGGGTTATGGTTATTATGAGAGTTATGTCATGAATAGTGAATAGTTAAGATGGTACACATTGCCTTTTTTTAAATATCATTTTTCAATTGCAACTCACCTTGCAGACAGTAGAGGGCTCTATACAGTTCTTGTTAATGAAGCAATGGTAATGTAACACAGTAAAGCCAGAGGTATTTGGTGGTACTGTAGCTGCATAGTCTTTTCCCAAAGGTTGTAAGCATCTAAAATGCAGGTCCATGTATGAGCAGATCAATTTCTTAAGATCAAAACAGACAGGCAACAGAAGGAATAGAGGGGCTGCTTGTTGGGCCTTTGAGGAAAACTCTTAACTCTTACACTGCTTAGTGCTGTTATTGGATTTTTTCACTTGGGAGTAAAAACATCTATCAAAGTTCATTTTAATGTACCGATGCGCTCAGGGGAAAAAAACAACAAAAAACAAAACAAAACAAAACAGGTGTTCCTGTAAATGTTACCTTGAGGGTACAAATGCTTGTCCCTGAGATTGCTTGTGCCATAGGCAACCGAATGGTTAAATAGTCAAACTACCTTTTTTCTGACCAATTAGAAAAGCTAGAAAGTACTGTATGTAGCATGGCTTGGGGACCAAAGGACAATATGACAAGACTCATGAAAGGCTTTTCACTCAAATAGATATAGGTAATAGGTCTGGTGAAAAAATACTGGATAGGATCCAAAATAAGACTGCAAGTTTGGTGAAAATATGGTTTGCCATGGAGATCTTCAAGTAGAGTTGATAAAGTCAAATTCTGATTCGGATATAAGCAGACAAGAAATGGCACATAACAGTGTACTCAACTACACTGAACAGCCATAACATTAAAATGCAAAAAGTTAAACCCAGTGTAGGTTCCCCTGAATCTGCCAGGACCGCTCTAGCCCCTTAGGGCATGACCTCACAAGGCCTCTGGTGGTGTTCTCTGGTATAGGGCACTAAGGCACATTTGGGTGTTGTGGGTTGCGGGGTGGAGCCTCCATGGATCAGACTTGCTTGTCCAGTGCATTCCATGAAAGAGTACTCCATGAAACAGATCTTTAAGAAATGAGTAAATTTCCTACAAACAAAATTGCAAAGAAAATTTACACTTGTATTATGAAAAAGAACTCAAATAAATTACTGGATTAATTGGATGTGATGTGTTTGAATCAGTCCTGTACAAACTATACAGTAGTCCTGTACAATATATATAAGAGCATGCTTGAATGATGAATTTTAACATACTGTAAAACATTAGGCTTGGGAAATGTTAAAAACTATACAATTATTTAATTATTTCTGACCTTTTCTTTTTATTCCTTTCTTTGTAAATGTAATGCTCAGGATTGGACTTTACTGTTTAATCTACTAGTTAAGGTCTATCAGCAATATAAGCAGATTTAGTTGCTTTGTATATTAGTGTATCAGCACGGTTTGGCAAGTTTTCCTTTGATAAAGTTTGCGTGGAATCGCCCTATGGGGTTTCCCCAATGCTAATTTTCAAGAGAGAATTATAAAAAAAATTATAAAATGTTATCAATTCATCAATTAAACAAAAAAATGTTACTTTAATATAATACAAAGTTGTAAAAAAGGGTTACATAAAGGGGAATATATTATTTTGACATCATATTCAGTAATTCGCTGCTAGACAGCTTGCTAATCATCTAATTAGAAGTTTGTAGAAATCTGACTGTGATCACAGGGTCACCAAATAAATCTGACTTCTAACTGTAACTACAGGCAGGCATGTGCTTTTCTCACGGTTGATTACATCATGGAAATAACTTTACTACACAATATGAAGGCTTGAAAATAAGATTAAGATGTTCAAACTGACTTTAGAAAATATTGTAAAAACAGGCAATAAGCTAATAACTTATGAACAGTAACCAGAACTAGGGTTCTGCTCATGAATTTGATTGCAAGTGTTCAATCTTTCGTCCTTTAGAAATTCATCGTTAGTGATTTCGTTATTTTCTAATTTACTTTATTTATTTATTTGTGACAGGAAATTTTAAACAGGCAAACATTGACACATGAGATTTGGCTACATTCCAGGTTCCTGGCACGGTAAGATTATGCACATTTAGAGATGTACAAATTGATAAATTCATTACCTACCATGCAAAACAAGTCCAATGTTTAATTTTGCCAAGAAATCTATTTTTCAGGAATTTTTTTTTCTTTTGGACAAAAAGTAGTAGCTAGCTATTTAAGTGCATTAAAGCAGGTAAATAATTGAGCATCTTTTAAAAAAAAGAAGGAATCTAACGTAGCACATGATGTTTGCGTCATTGACAAAATCAGCAAGTTTTTGAACATATTTGTGGTTTTGTGTTCTTGCATCGTACAAGAGATGTAGTCATCTTCATGTCTGCTTTTTTTTTTAGGATTGTCTAAGATTTTTTGTCTAATGTAGCAAATTCTCACCTTCTCATTCTCTTGTTTAAACATAACTGAACAAATTGCATTACATTTTCATCTTTGAACTTGAATCAATATTTATAATATTAATTTGGGGAACCAGAATAGTTCGTTCACAACCCCATATATAAAGAACCTACCAGTGTGTTACACCACTGTGAAGAACCATGTGTTTAAACCTACAGATTGAATGAAAAACTTTTTGTGAAAGTTTGTTTCTTTTCTCACTGGTAAACCTACTTGTCCACTGGTCAACTATAAATAAAAACAATTAATATCCGATAAGAAATGTGCTTGTCCTGGGTGCTCGGCTACCGATTCACGCACCGCTGCATTAAGTACACTTTCAATCGGAGATAACATCTTCCTACACAGTGTAATATTTGTATCACTGACTTGGTGAACTACAGCAAGGTTAAGACGGTAAATGTAACCTCGAGTAGTTCCCCTCTCTCTTTCTCTCTCTCTCAGATCAATGCTCGTTTTACTTTTCCATATCTCTCCTTTCCCCCCTCGTTCCCCGGTGCTCTGAAATCTCATCTCTCAGGACGGAGAGCTCGGTATGAATATGAGTAGACGGATCCTCTTGATGCCATCGGAAAAAATGAATCTCCATTACGTCTGAAAGCTTTTCTCTCGCAGTCAATAACCCTGATATGCGGGGAGAGATTACCACATGAATCACCTGGCCACTAAGCTGCCTCACGGAGCTCCTGAGGCTCCCCAAGCCACGGAGAATTGTGGACTCTGAGATGCCGTCTTCTTCTTTTTCTCCCTCCCCCCCACCTTGCTCTGCTCTCTGTCTTTCTCTTGAGACGTGTTATTTTCTCAGCGTGGCACTTTGAGCTTTTACTGTAGTCCGGATACGGTGCGAATGGTGCGAAGTCTGGGGTTGTTTGCGGAATATGGAGTTGGCTCGTACGGTCGGGGATCATAAACTTTGGAAGTGGAAGAGTATAAATCTGCAAACAGCCTAAAGAGTGTGTAAAGGCAGCGAGAATTTGTTGCAAAGCTGCGCTTTTATATTGCAGGACATTACGAGCCGTTAACTATAAATCTTTTGAAGCCAAGCAATATGACTGACGTATACATGAAGCAATATGTCTGCATTAGCAATATGAGAGGGAATAGGACTGTGGAAAGAGTGTGTGTAGGGAATGAAAAGAGAAATAGAAAGTATTGATCCTCAACATGTCAGCCAAAATCACTCAGTTTCTAACAGAGCCGTGCCAAGTTCAGCTTGTGTGTGTGTGTGTGTGTGTGTGTGTGTAATCGTGTAGGTGTGTGTGGAGTGGAAGGCAGCAAACTATCCTATTACAGCAATCCTACAACTCAGATGAGGGGGTGTAAGGGCCATTTCTCCACTCCTCTGCCTGGTTAAGAGCTCGTACTCTTCATTACATTCATCTTCCCAACTTTATCTAAATCACCAAAGCACTAGATTCAGCGACACTCACACTGTATATTAGTAAACCATTTACAATTTCTCTCGCGCTCGTTTTTTATCTTCCAACTCCATCTTTCTGAATACCTTGCCCCTTCTGCAGATGACCCCGGAGTTGAAAGGCAGCGCAAAAAATAGCGCAGGAGCCGAGATTTTTCTTCTTCTTCTTTTTTTTCCTGGATAAATAAAGTCTGTTTTCTTAGGCAGGGTGAAGGTAGAAGGTAGCAGCTGAATGGGCAGGTGTAAGTGTTTGCTGTGGAGAGATGCACGCTTTAACCTTGGCGCCTGCGCTCTCTGCTGTGCGGGGGAAATCATATTAGTTGTAAATGGCAGGAGAGCGCCTCTCTTTCCTCTCCGCCTGCCCACTGACTTTATTAATATGAGAGTGCACGGTGTCCTCGGAGAGACCTGAAGAAAACCCTCCGTCGCTTATGAACTGACCTCACCTCTCGCAAAAAGCACCAGGTAGATACATTCACGTCAATTCCGGAGAGGAAGAAAAAAGTCTGCTGCTAACTTTTTTAATAAATCAGGTTAGGGTTCTACGGCCGTGTTTCATATCCCGGTCTCTAATGGACACTCTGTGTACCACCTGTATCTCTCGCTCTCTCTCTGTCTCTGTCTCTATCTATCCATCTAGATAGATAGATAGATAGATACTGTAGATAGATAGAGATCTAAAAACATCAGTGCTGCTTAAAAGACTACTAATTCCGAGCTCTCTGTGTTGTCTGTGAAAGCAGAGCATGGATCCGTGAAAAGAAGAGCACGGTTGCCAATTCAGGGCTGTAATCTATTGACTCTTTGGTTTAAGTACGGCTTTGCCCACGTTGAAGGCTTACCCATTGGTGCCAGACGTGGTACGAAAGAGGGTTGCTGGTGATAACATGAGCCTGGGTGTAAGGATGTATAATATGTGCTTAAGAATTGCTCTGGGATCAGGAAAGGAATTTAGAGAAGAGCTTCTGAGTCACCGAGCGAGAGAGAGATTGTGCCTCGGGCATCCACCTACACCT
The DNA here is from genome assembly GCA_028565275.1 of Leiocassis micropogon. Taxonomy (NCBI): domain Eukaryota; kingdom Metazoa; phylum Chordata; class Actinopteri; order Siluriformes; family Bagridae; genus Leiocassis; species Leiocassis micropogon. Next base: position 28,439,210 of record JAOVVA010000001.1, read on the forward strand.
CGGCATTCAAACATGATCAAATATCCTTGTCTACACTCATGCACATGCAAACACGGCTGAAATTTGGGGTTTTAGAAAGAAAGGAAGCTGAAATTGTACTCTCTTTTGTAATTCCGAGGTTAAGTCGACATAAATGGTGCTTTGGCAGCTTCGGGCTTAATTGCAGAGACTGAAAGCAGAGAAGGAGCTCATCTATTGATGCGACGTGCTGTTTGTGTTTGTAATTTAGGTCAGAGATTTATGCCAAATCTACCCCGTACTAAGAAATCTCTCGAAACTCAGGTGAATCCAGATCTTACTGGAGCTTCTTAAACATGACAGAGTGCTGTAATTGTTCTGCCTGTTCTTCTATCAATCTGCATTATATAAAGTATTTCTCTCTCTCATTCCAGCTCTGCCTCTCATTACGAAACTTTTGTTTGCCATAGCAACCACTTTCTTGGCTCAATCTCTTAGCCGCCCCACAGTCTCGCTTTCTTTCTCCGTTTCTCTCCCTTTTTCTCTCTCTGTCGCTCGCTCTCTCAGCACGTAGAAGTAGTTTTCATGCGACTTTATATCATCAGAGATCATCAGATCTGATGTCACAGCAGCCTATCCTTCCTCCATCCTCCTCCGAGGACCATTATAAGCTTAATGCGGTCTCTTTCAGAAAGACTGACATAAAACTAACCTGTCGGGCGTCAACAGAAGTCCAATTTTAATCTCGCCGAATATAATCTTTTGGCTGTTTGCACAGGGCTCGACATGAGCGCGGGGTTGCTCCGGCCCTCACCTCGGCCGGCTGTCACCTCCGTCATGTCACTGCTGCTGCTGCAGCTGATTACCTGTGGCCATTTCTTATTTTAGTGCCACCGCCTCCCCTTGCTCCTTGGCTGTATCTATGGAAACGGTTGGTTCAAATCGAGCGCTGGTCTCCCATGCAAGGTTTCCCTTAGCATATCCTCCTACAGTGTTGTCTTCTCGATATTGTCTTGCTGTCTCTTGGAATTTGACAATGGTGTCAGTGCCGCATCCAGAAATGTATACGTTAGACCTGAAGTGATAGGTCAGAGTGCCTTCAAACTCATAAACATCTGGACAAACTAGGCGCTTGTAGGTGTCAGCCACAGGATGGTGACATGGTGACGGGATGTAGGGTGACAAGGGTTCTGAGTGGCAGATGCCGACTTGAGGCGGTGGGAAATTCAGCATCATGTGCACAGAGAGCAGCTTCAGCCTGCAGCAGCGCTGGGTAGCAGGGAAGCAAATTACTGTCATTAAGATGACAAATGCCTGGGTTGAAGAACACACTCTGTACGTATACTTAAAGGCTAAAGAGCAACATTATGTACTGACAGCTCCAATAAAAGGGCTAGTCATGAAATTTGAAGGGGGGGGGGGGAATATATGGTAATAGTAACCTATTCTACCGGGGTACCCAAAGTTTTTGACATTACTTAGTAGGGTACATAAGAGCATCGCACATAGGAAATGTTATATAAGAGCCAGACCCTACGTCGAATGACAACAATTGACTGCCAGTGTGATTGTTATATTTTTTATCAACATGTTAAATGCAGGTAAGATTTTATGAATTTCTCACTGTCTTGATTAAAAGATGTTAAAGAAGACATATTAAGCTTTCAGTCATTTTTTTCTGTGTTTGTACTGACTTGGGTTTGGACGATTTGATTTTTTTTCCCCCGTATTGTGACCTCATATAAGAAGATCCCCATACAAACTGTTTTGATCAGCACCGCTGTTCTCTGCCTCAGCGTTTGCGCAATTACTGTACATAGACAATGAAATTATGCATTTGAAGGAGGAGTAAAATAAAGGGAGTGAAATAAATGAAATAAATGCATTTCAGTTTAAGAAGCACTTTAGAAAACCTCTGTGACCTGATTTAACTTGTTAAAGAAACAGTAAAATACAAGAACTTTAATATATATAAAGGCAGATTGTTATTGCCTTTACTCATTCTTTTTCCACTCGCTACTCAAGCATTAAAAAAAAGAACTACATGTCTTGAGTCTTGAGTCTTGTTTTTTCTATACTTAGGTTATACATTATTATCTGCAATCTTATCCATACAGGTACGTTTCATGTTCTGCAAAACAAGTTCCAAGTATGACTTTATCTACATGTACAAATATTCCTATAGACAGACATTACTTCATATTCTATTTAAGCTTTCTGTTGAAGAAAACCTTAAGAACCTGCTTTACCTTTGATTCCTTTGAATTAAGTGAAATAAAGGTAATGCAGAAAACATTCCTATACCAACAATTATAGGATTGATTCTTTACAGGATTAAAAAAAAATGGTTTCGGTTATGCATACAAGCTCCTGTGATTTAGCAGTTACCATAGAAACTATACCTGTGATTTGATTTGCTATCTGACCAATCCGAGTCAAGAATTAAACAGCGCCGTGTTACAAATACTTTTAGAGATACATACATTAAATATGACAATTGCCATTTTATTATAGTTACTAGACTGGGGCATAATAAACGTGCGACTCAGTGTATTTTCTACAAGAAAACAAAGAAACATGGTAGATAATCACTTCAAGCTTTCCCAACATGTTTTGTAAAAATCAGCAGGCGTATTCCCTAATGGTGTGTCTGTTTGTGGATATGACACATTGTACAGAACCAGTGCTGAGTCCTCGTGGCTTGGAAGAATGTGTTCTCATTTGTCACCTCACCGAGAAATGGATCTCAATAACCGTGCAGCAGCAGCTGACATTTCGCTCCTGCTTATTTTCCGTCCTGTCGTATTGATCGCAGGTCACCCCCCGCTGCTGGCATTCCACCTCCAAACCAGCGTCCAGATTGTGGAATTGTGTAAGCGTTTAATGCCCGGGACTCACTTACACGCTGCTTCTCAGGGTGTCGGCAGTCTGATATGGGTTACCCATGGAGAAAAGGCTGCTGGGTAATTGTGTAAGGGCAGGATTCCCCTCGCAGATGGCTTCATTAGAAGCTGGGGGCGATGGTGTGTGGATCGATTGTACCGCTCTAGGGTCAATTGATCTTTCCTGGTTTTAAACGAATGAAAGAGGCCTGTAAGGGAGAATGGGATTAAAGAAAAAAAAATCCTGTTAATCATCCTGGTCATGAGGAAAAAAATGTGGAATGGGGGTGGATGGTATTTATGAAGAACTACCCTGTTTATAAGAGAGGAAGTAAATGAGTGTTAAGGCTCAGATGTGAGGGTGTTTAAGTATGTCTTGTCTTTGGCAGCAAGCCTTGATTCTCCAGTGGGCCACACTAGAATTAATAGCTCAGCTGCTTTCTAAGCCCGGCAATTACGGTTATTAAGATTAGGTAATTGACCCAGTGATCTCTTGAGTGCTACTGTGTGGCTCCACTCCACAATGAAAATGTGTGGAGCGGGCAAACATAAAGCTATTTTCGAAACTCGGAAGATGCTTTAACCTTTTGGAGTCTGGATGATCTACTGTAGCTTCTTCTTCTTTTTTTTTTTTTTGCTCTAATGTGTCCATTAGGTATTAATTTTAAGGAAAAAACATCACTTTGGTGTGAAAGATTAATTTAATTGATGTCTGAAAGTACATGGCTGGTTTCTTTAAAATGTCTCATTATAATAACATTTATAAAAAAATATATTCCTATTTTGCTATTTTTAAACAATTTTAAATGGCAGACTCTTCTAATTTGTTTGAAGCATTTGTTTTTAGAAACAAAAAGCGAGACACTTTTTAAAATCTTTTTATTTGCTATAATTATTCCAAAAATCCAAAAATGGCTCACCACAAGACTTTGTTCCTTTTAAGATTAAGATTGTTTCCTCCTGTCGTTCTCAGGAAGTGTCTCGTGCAAGGGTTGTGCTTATTAGGGATTTATATCTACATCTGGATTTTTCTAAAGCGTTTTTTTTTTTTTTGTGACAATATCTAAAATAAAATTTGGATTGAGATACAAATGGATTTTATTCAGGAGAAAAATCATATGTCTGGATTTGCACAGACTGTTTATCTTTGCAGTGTATTATGATTACTACAATAAACTGGATGTTGGTGGATTCTTATTAAATTATACAGTCACACTCGGAAAAGAAAGGCTCCTAGCAATGAAATAACTTATTGCATCACCTTCATACATCATATCAGCTGCATAAACTTATAATGAGATAAAAGCTTCACTATTACTTGTACTAATCCTGGCATTTCATGTGCTCTTTCATGTGTTTAGATCCCCCCTCAAGAAACACAATAATGGTTTGATGTTGCACATTATGATTTTAATGTCTCCTTTTGGTGCAGCTCTGAATAGAAGACTGTAATTAAGTGCAATTATACATTAAATATTCAAGTAACTCTACTTCATGGCAGATTTGTACTTCATAAAACCAACACTGTGATAGAGTAGATGAATAATTAATTTAAGTAACAAAACTGAGATTATGGGACGTGTTTAACAGAAAATCCTCTCATGCTATAAACCTAATATCTCTCTATGAGTCTGATGTGCTCCTGAAGTGTTTCCCAGTTCGGCACTTGGTGTCCATTTGTGCTTCACATATTAAGTGTTTCCTTAAATTTGACTCGTTAACGTGGCCTTCATAAAGTTGATATGGGTATATTAAGGTGAAAGCATTCGAATCCGGTTCAGATTTAATACCTCGTACGTCTAGACATCAGTATTCAATGCTAAACTAAGCACACTATTCACTACTGAGCTGTCGAATTCTTCAAGCTCATTGGTCAGCTAGGTGTTAATTAATATTCTACAACAGCAGTACTCAGTTCTTTTTTTTGTTCTACATTTCCATAGTAACAACTGAAAGGGAATAAAGTGGATACTCAACATAATGCATGCATAGTGGTCAAAAGTATTGAGATAAAAGTGAAATTCAATGTTTTGATGACATTCTTAAATAATTTGGTATTTTACATTTACAGCATTTGGTAGACAACCAAATCCAGAGCAGGTGAGGGTTAAGGGCCCTGCTCAAGGGCCCAACAGCGGTGGGGGTGCTGGGTTTAGAACCAGGGACCATGAGAATTGTAGGCCAATGCTTTAAGCACTGAGCTACCACTGCCCTTTTATGCAATAAAATTGCTATTCAACCAGTAATATTAAATATGAAATACTTTATTGTTCAAAACCAGCTGGATCCGATGGTCATCGAGTTAAAAAGATGTTTTCAGGAGTTTTTACAGTCCTGTGTGACATGTAACTGCTTCCTCAAGATCATGCGCAGAAATTTGGCATCAAAGTTTACAATTCACTAGAGAATTCCCTAATTTTTTAAGGTGGAGAGCCCAAAAGTTTTGACACCTGTTTGTTCCATATGGTTCAGTTCCTGCATCTGTGTGCGTGGAGTTGGCATGTTTTCCCTGTGCTTTCCTTTGGGTACTCCGGTTTCCTCCCACAGTCCAAAGACATGCAGGGTAGGCTAATTGGCGTTCACAAATTGCTCGTGGTGTGTGTGTGCGTGTGTGTGTGTGTGTGTGTGTGTGTGTGTGTGCGTGTGTGCACCCTGCGATGGATTGACACCCTGTCTCTTGGGATCGGCTCCAGGCCCCTGTGATCGTGCACCCTGGATAAGCAGTATACAGTCCACTACTGTACATTTCAAAGTAAAATATTGTACTTTCTACTTCACTTTATTGTACAACACCTGTCATGTACAGTATAAGAGGGGAAAAAAACAATCAGGGTACGCTGCGTGCCTAATTTTGACTTATTTGCCTGAACCTGTTGGTTAGCTGTATCTACCTAGTGAACAGAATGCTGCTATTACAAGATCAGTGCAACAGTCTACAATACTGATCACTTGACTCAAGAAAGTCCTTACTCTCACTCCCCACTTCACCACCAATGACCTTATTTAAAAGATAGTGGAACAGTTGTGGAACAGAAGAAAGAGTAATTAATTTTCTCTGCCAGCCTCTAAGCAAACATGTAGAGGTCAACTCATTCTTGTGCTAGTAGTCATTTTCTTTAATGAGTAATCTAATGTAGCATGCAGCAGCGAAACCTTTTGTTCTGTATGTGGTTTCAATTAATCTGTCATTACCATTATTATGAGTTGTGCATTTTCAGACGGTTAGCTAAGTAACTGGTAACTCTTGAGCTCAGCAGAGTATTACTACACAAAAGTACCTTAGTAAACTATAGTACATTTCAAGGTAAATTAACAAGATAAATTTTCTTATGGGAATACTAAAATTGTCTAGAAAAGAAAAGCCTTCAAAGCTCAAAACACCAGGAAAATGTAGTTACTTTTTTTATGTACGTGAGTCAGTCAGCTAACATTAGCAAAGCCTAAAAAGCCTGCTAGTTTTTAATGCTGTCACAACCTGTGCAGATATCAGTTATGAACCAATTTCAGTGTAAAAAAAAAAGCACATATTAATATGTAGCTGATATATAGCCAGGAAAGTACAGAGGTCCCTCTGCATCCGAATACAATTTCCCGCGTCACGAATTTTCGCCTTAAGAACTGACATTTGGCACGAAATTTGCCTCGGCATATGAAGCATTTAATGCCGGCTAAGTTGCGCGCACATCTGGGAGCTGTTCAAAACCTATTCTGTCGGTGGAAAACCAAGCGAAGCGAGTTTACATGTTTTTTCGTGGGTTTAGTGAAGATAAAGTGTCCCCAGAATGTTAGCAAGGACGGTAGCAAAAAGGAAACGGAGCCACTTTAATTTTCATTTTTAAAGCAGCAGTGCCAAGAGGAATCATAAATTAGGGTTAAGTGAGAGTTAATGTCCATTTATTTTATATTTTCCTTCATTTACATATATTTTCTTATTGTTCTTATATGCAAAAATATGATTTTATTAAATATCTGTAACATTTTTGGATGGCTGGAACAGATTATCTGCAGTAACATTATTTCCTATGGGAAAATGCCTTTCGCAATGTGAAATTTCGCCTTAAGAACTCGCCTCCAGAACGGATTAAATTCATATGCCGAGCTACCGCCGTACTATAATACTATTTTTTGTTTGAGCTAAAGAGGATGAAGTGACTAGCTGGAAGACCTGGCCTCGGTTTCTAGCAGTGCAACAGGTGGTGTGTTGAATGAACAGAGTATTTTATAAAACAATGATCCAGGTATGCCAGGAAATATGTTTTAAAAGCTGTATCTCTAGTCTCAGTCGGACAACCTGTAACAAAAATTGACTATAAATGCTTCCTGTTGAAAAAATATTTTAGAACTCTACAGGGGGTTTGATCTGACTGCAGCTCCCATGCTGCTCGCTAAATGACAAAAAAACAGAACACCAGTCCACTCCAATATTATTCAGCTTTGTGTTCAATAAACTTCAGGTTTTATTTTGTCTGCACTGTTATATATGAATTCATTACTGGGTCTATAAATAAAATTTCTCTGGCAGTGTTTGATGAATATATTAGTTCTTAATTGCCAATGACATTTGAACACATGATACAGAGTGAAAAACTTGTTATTTATGCATCAGGCAGCGGAGACGGCTGCAGGTGCAGGTTAAAATGCTTTATTTAAGAACTGCTAGACAAATCCAAATCACAAAGCAAGGTCACACATACAAGTATGCATTTACATATGTTTTTACAGTATATTTACGGGATTAGACAGACCCCCTTACCTAAAGCAACTTAACTCTATCTCATTTAAACGATTGAGCAGTTGAGGTTTAAGTGTCTTGCTCAAGAGCCCAGCAGTGACAGCTTGGCAGTACTGGGATTTGAACTCATGACCTTCTGATCAATAACCAGGTGAACATGAAAATGAAAATGAGCATGGTGTGTGTGGAATGTTTGTAGGCCACAGTGCTTCTTGTCAGTTGTAGTGACACAACGATTCCAGTGTTGACGTGACATTCTGCTAGTTGTGCTAATGCTATTTTTATTAGGTATGGGAATCACCAGGGAGCAGTCTATAAGACTTTATCACGATGTCTAGGAGAGGATTTGATTTATATTGCCATTTTTAAAAAATAATGATTTTACAAATATCCTTTTTATTATTTTTTATTATTTTTTATTTTGTTACAATCCTAAACAAATTTAGCAATTATAGAATCATAGAGGAACAGTAAAGATTTTAACTGCATATCATATTGTGTATGGTTTTGTAAGTGACAAATAAAATTTGAGTTTGAATTTGAAATGCAAACAAATGCATTTTTTAAAATTATTTTTTAAAGAATTGATTCTGTAGTCAGTGTGCCTCTACACAAATTACAACACAATCACGATACATAACTGATTCGATCCCCCCCCGCCCCCATTTCAAGTGTTTATATTTCAATGCTTTTAATGTAGATATTGTGACTGTTATAATATTTTCATTAGTAATGTTTTCCATTATATTTGTTTAAAACACATAAAATCATAGCTTGTTATTTATTCACCTTTAAGCAGATGATTTGGCAACTAGGACAAATTAATCAATATCTGAGGTACCACTAATGGGAAGATATTTATTGAGAGAGTAACGTATGCTGAGTGTTTTAAAGGTTAATCAATGGAAGTATAAAAAAAAAGGCAGCACTGTGGGAGGAAACTAGAGGAAACACATCAAGCCAAAGGGAGAACATGCAAACTCCATGAACACAGACCCTGAAGGTGCAAGGCAACAATACTAACCACCACGTGCCGTCTGGTTTCATTTTCAGCATACACATAAGGTTCTCTCGATACAGAACCCAAAGTCGAGAGGGTAGACCTAGAGTCAGACCTGATCCAAGTTCACCGACCTGGATGAAGTGTAGGCAAAAGTTCAAGATATGGAAGACTATGTAATATGTTTTATTCTTTGTGTTTATATCTATTGTTCTGTCTTGTACAACATCTTGTGGTTACTATTAGGGTTTAGGGGATAGGTTTAAGGGCAGGGTTGGACTTTATCTTTTTCAGTAAGGGCTAGGTTATTAGTTTTGGCTTTTGAGGAACCAAGTTCAGCGATGCTTTCAGACAAATAAACAATAGTATGTTGAAGTGAGGTATCCAGAACTGTAGTTTCATGTAGCTGAATGTCAGTAATATGAGATTACACAGTGTGAAGTAGATCTCCATTTGATGCACCTGGTGGGTTTCCTCCAAGTATTCCAGTTTTTCTCCCACAGTCTAAAGACTTGCACGGTACTTAAATCGGCCATTCCAAATCTCCTGTAGTGTGTTATTAGGTTTGTGAGTGCGTGTGTGCTTGTGCCCTGTGATGGGTTGGCACCCCATCCAGGGTGGAGCTCCCTTGTGTCCTGAGTCCCCTGGTTTAATTAAGCAAGGAATGAATTAATGTTGGAGGTTGAAGAAATACAGCATGAATGTAACTTTACAAAAATATCCAAAAATATGACAAATCCAACTTTTTACTTTTAAGTGTATATAATAGCATTGTATAAGATATAAGATAAAATATCAGTGTAAGAATGACATCATTTTTAATATACCGTTAATTAAACCTCATGGTATCATGCAGATTCCTCAACACCTAATAATTCACAGTCAAGCTATATTATAGTTTATGATTTTAGAGTTAAATTGCAATGGGTTAGAACAGGAACACCATAGAGACTTTGGGAGCAGGACTGGGAAACCCTGCGCTATTACATTTAATCTCAGCCCTGTAACGCATTATGCAAATTTGTTGCAGCTGAACTGCGCTTTAGCTGCTCAGAGCCAAATAATCAGCATCCTGTCCATGGGAGGCGGCAGCCTTTTTCACTCACGCATGTTACACGACAAGATTACTGAATCTCAAAAGGCTCCCTGTAGAATATATATATATATATATATATATATATAGTGCAGAGTAGGGTGTAAACCCCATCATTTTACACCCTATGTAGTGCATTTGTGAAGGAGCTACCGATTTAGTTTACTGCGCCAAGTTTTGCTGTTTTGAAAGACAGCATTGTTTTTAGGCTGCGTAATAAATAATGAAGAGATCGACACGTCCCCACCGTGTAGGAGTTTAAGCCCTACATGAGAGACAAGTATTTTAAAAAACCTCAAAGCATATTAAAACAAGTAATCGTGTCTGAGACGCCTGAGCTAAATGAGAATCCTTCTTCTCTCTTCTGCAAATTCTTTCTTTAGTCACACACATTCGGTCTGTCTGTAGCTTACAGAGACTTGCTTGTTAAAAAGTCCCACACAAGCTCAGGCTAAAAAGCACGTTTAATGAGCAGAGCAACACGGCTGTCTCTGATAAGTGAAGATGCATACTGAGGGCTGCATTATGGGTAATCTGCAGGGCTGCCTGTAGCTGTGGATCTAACACTTGCCAAACATCCTGGCTTCTCCTGCAGAGTTATATTCTCACCCATATTCCCATGACCTTTCCTAAATTCTACATTTTTCATTGACGATCATCTCTTTTCTGTCCTCTCGCTGTAGACTTCTAGCCATGATTTAATCAATAGATCTAAAATTACTTTACATTGAATGTCAAAGGTAGATTTCTACGGGTTGTCCAGACCGATCTAATTCTCTCTGGGTCCTCATTTTTAATAATAAATGAATGTTTAACACGTTTGGCATTTGCTATTTTCTGATTTTCATCTTTTAGTAAAAGGCACAATGCTGCTGCTGCTGCAAAAAGAAAGTCTCAGCAGGTTAAGACGTCTTGAATAAGGCAAGTTCTCATTATGCAACTATTATATCACAAATATACTACAATTAAACCTATTTCTAGACTTCTTTCCTTCTTTCAAGCTTAAACATCTTTCTGGAAATAAATGCTTGAAATAAGCAAAACTATCAGCTAATGCAATAAGAACATTTCAAGCTTTAATGAGCAAAAATATCTAGAAATAATCTTATTATTGCTTAAAAACATTTTATTATTATTATTATTATTATTATTATTATTATTATTATTTTGCAAATGTTCTTTTGCAGTATTTTTAGTGCATAGATGGTAAAAAAAGTGAAAAGCATGTGTGTTATTTCATCATAAAATATAAAAGCCAATCATGATCCAGTATGCAAATGCAGGCATAGAACGGCAGGTTTGTCAGATGGAGGTGGGCGTGGCATTTATAACGGAATTTTGTGCATACATTTGTGTTATAAAGGAACTTATGGGTGACTTAAATGAAATCTCAGTCAAATTAGTGTGCACTTCATTCAACCAGCTTCCATGAATAAGAAAGAAATGCACTGGTTTTATTAAATTGTTTAAATAATAATTAATTTATATTTATGTAAAATGTAGCAAGTGACCACAGTGGTTTCCTCAAGCAGCAAGGTTGAGGAAACCACTGTGGTCACTTGCTACATTTTATGCTGCCAGTCATGCTTTCGATTTATTTCATTTTTGTCCTCATTAGATGGCTACAAATGCCATGAAAATGCAGTGTGGTGCAGAGAATAGAAAATCATTTTAAGGTAGAATGAAGTAGAGAAGAGGAAAGAGAAAGAGAAATTGCTGCTTTCTGAATGGCTTTTCAATCACTGCCACTTTTTCATGTTACAGCTCAAAGTGTGTTCATGTGCAAGCAGGTGTGCTAAGGATAAGGATTTCAGAAACTGATTCAGTGGAAAAACAATCCATTCAGTGTTGCAGCACAGTATTATTTATAATCCTAATTTTAAAATTCAGGGATTTGACAAAAGGCGGCATGATGGCATAGTGTTTAGCACTGTGGTGTCGCACCTCCAGGGTTGATGGTTCGATCTGTAAATTTTCATTTTCTCCCCATTTCTCCCCATTTTCTCACAGTCCCGTGCTTGGTGGAAAGATACTTCGGTTTCCTCCCACAGTCCCAAAACATGCAGATTAGGTTAATTGGCGTTCCCAAAAATTGCCCGTAGGGTTTATGTATGTGTGCCCTACAATGGATCGGCACCCCATCCATGGAGTACCCCACCTCGTGCCCAACGTCTCCTGGGATAGGCTCCAGGACCCCACACAGGATAAGCGGTATGGAAGATAAATACATGAATAAATGAATGAAGGGTTTGATACATTAAACCCTTATTTAAAAAGATAAATTTAATGGCTAATAAAAATTATATTATATATTAATTAATGGATAAATAAACCCTGACAAGTTAGACTGTGATTCACTTAACACCTTTTACAAATTTCCATATAATATACTAGAAGATACAGTCATGCAGTATTTATTTGTCTGACTAAGTACTGCCTTTTGTAATTTTTTTTCTACCTACAGTGTTTTCTGTTTGAATGCTTGCTAAAATGATAGAGTGTAACTACTAACCAGCCATAACATGAGGTGACAGAATGAGTGTTTATTATGGCTACCTCGATTTATTGTGTCTTGTAAACATTCCACAATGTAAAACACATCAATAAATACTTTGGCAGCTTGGACAAAAGTCCCAGATTTTTCCTCACTGGTCGTTACAGCTCTGGAGGACCTTTTATGTGTTTATTGTAAACATGAATGAGACAGTTAATTAAAAATATATGACATAATGAAATTCGGACAAACCACTCTGGCTAATTAGCATGTCTTTGGTAGTGAGTGTGGTCCACACACAGAGACAGACAGAGAGAGAGAGAGAGAGAGAGAGAGAGAGAGAGAGAGAGAGATTTAATTAGGGAAAAGAAAAATTATTAAGAAAAAAGAAGGAGAAAGGAAGTTGAGATTAGTCTGGCATAATGAAGTAAGAAAGTAAGAAAGACCAAAAGAAAGAAAGGAAAAGGAACTGATAAAGAAAAGACAGAGAAAAAAAGTAATGTGCAAGAAAGGACAGCAAAGAAAGTAAAAGAACACAAAAAAGAAGCAAAAAGAATAAGGGAAAGAAAGGAGCACAAATGAGCTAAAAAAAAGAGGAAGTAAGAAGGATAAATGAAAAAAGGAAACAATGAGAAAAGGAAGAAAGAAAAAAAGAATTGACCAGACTAATTAAATAAATTAAAAAATACATAAACAAAATAAACAAAAATAAATTGAGGATTCAAGTAATAAAAAAGGAAGTCAAAGGAAAAGAAATAAAGAAAGAAAAAAGAAAGGAAGGATGAAAAAATAAAGAAAGGACAGAAGAAAACAATCAAACAAGAAAATAGACTTACAAAAAAAGAAAGTAAAAAAGAAAGAAAAAGGGGGAGAAAGGAACACAATTAAGCAAAAGGAAAAAAGAGGTAAGCCTAATTGAGTGAGAAAGAAAGGAAGAAAGAAAAAAAATAGGAAGAAAGGAACACAATTAAGCAAAAGTAAGAAAGGGACACACATGAAAGCCAAAAAATTAAGACAAACAAAGAAAGAAAAAAGAAGGGAAGGAAGAAAGAAAATTAATTTACCAAGAAACAGACTGAATTTAAATGAATAAATAAATCAATGAATAAAAAAATTAAATCATCAAGTAAAAGTAAGGAAGTATACAGAAGAGAGGACAAAATAAATAAAGAGAGAAAAAAAGAAAGGAAGGAAGAAGGAAAGAACTGAGCAAGAAAAAAGATTTTAAAAAGAATGGAAAAAAGAAAAGAAAGAGCAAAAAGAGAGGAAAAAATGAAAGAAAAAAAGTAAAGACAGAAAAAGGAAAATAAAGCAAGACAGAAATAAAAGAAAAATGGAAGAGGACTAATGGAGGGGAGAAAAGAATGCAAATGAGCAAAAATGTAAGAATAATGGAGGGCAAAAGAAAGAATGGAAAGAATGCGTTAAAGAGGTTTACGTCTTTCTTTCATGTTTTGGTTTTTGGCTTGGAGTGACTAGAGGTTAGTGTGTATCGTGGCCTGCCGAGTGACGCCTCTTCCACTGCAGAACTCACAGCCTGATTTCTTAATTAAAGGCTGTAATTAGAAAGGGGCTGAGCTGAGCGGAGAGCTGAGGGGAAAATGTATCTGCGCTCGATTGATTGGGAAGATGAGACAAGTTTCACACCAGTTAGCCTTTTCATCTCAGGCTGCCTCAGAGAAGTCGGATTTCCAGCTTCGCTGTGTGACGAACCCGCGAGATGTTTCAGCTGTGTGACGTCTCGGAGCGCCGATAAAAGTGTTTTATTTTTCATATGTGGAAAAAAAAAGATCAGTGGCTAATTCAGTTTGGAGAAACACAACTTAAAGAGCTAAAGAGAAGATAAAAGGTGAAAACCAGGAAGACGGAGTGACGGCTACACCAGGCTCCATGATTCTAGTGCTACTGATATGACCTGCAAAAGTCTCTAATAACTTCTCTGATATGGGGCACTTTTGTGTGTGTCAGGTTTCCTGATTTTTACATAGAGAACTTGTGTGTGTGTGTGTGTGTGTGTGTGTGTGTGTGTTGTAGATACAGTATATACAGTATATGTGTGTGTATATGATGGAGTGAAAACTTGCTGACACTTTGAGACCATTAGCGCTGCTTTTCCCGCGCGCATGCTGCCAGTCTCCGTCTGCTGCCACTCCAGCTGGTGATGTGAATAAATATACCCCCTGATACACACTGACTCCGGACTATTCACAGGTTTGATTAGATTTCCATCTAAACTGAGACCTGAACCTTTAAAATCACAAGTTAAAAAGGGACGTATTTGATTTTTAAAGCTACATGCTGGTTGAAATATATATATTTTTAAATGTTAGTGGCATTGCAATGATTTTTAACAATGTGAGATGACTAGCTATTGAAAAAAATAGCAATTTTGATGGTTTAAGATTAAACACAATCTATGTAGAATTTCTTTTATGTTTGCTAATGCCAGAGACTCTCTCATTTGTCCAGTTTTATTGCTTTTTTTTATTATGTGTTGATCGCAAAACTCATTTTTACTAATTTAAAGCTCAATCTATTCTATTCACAGATTATTTTCCTGCTTGTAATTATATACAGAACTATCTAGCTTTGAGCATGTTCTTATTTGTTTGTCGTAGTTTGCTAGAAGTTAGTTCTACCATAACACATCATACCCATGGCAAAACTATTTTTCTAATCAGTAAAATTAACAGAATAGTTAACTGGTTTATGAACGTTTCTGGGGTTTTATTTACTAACTGGAGATACACATGGGTCATTTTCTTGGCTTTACCTTATATGGTGATTTGGGGGATGTTCTTTATGCAAATGAGCAAGAATTAGCATAAGCATGTTAAATTACAAGGGGTTTTCAAATTAAACTGGGACTTGTGGTAAATTGTTTGGAGAATGATGATGTAAAAACAATGGACATTTCCACAAGACTTCAAGTATTGAACTCTTAGTCACAGTAAAATATCTGACCACTGTACGTTCATGAATGACGATCCCGGCCGAGGTGACTTGGAACCTGTTGCAGTAATCCCTGTAAACATTTAGTGAGTGGATCCTGTTTGTTAAAAATCGGTGGATAACTTGTTGCCAACTTGCAGAAGAGACACATCTGTCTGTGGGAACTGTACATACAATCATTCACCAACACCACTTGCACATTATAGGAACTATAGGAGTTATTGACACATCACCTTACAGTCCTGACCCCGCTACAAGGGATTTCCTCATGTGTTCAACATTCAAGGAGTTCCTTGGAGGCCAACGTTTTAGACATGAAACAGGCAGTGGATCTGTCTATAGCTCTGACGTTTTGAGAAAACTTTCTACCTTGATGGTGTCCAAGCACTAGTGAAATACTGGGATCAGTGCATTAGCATGGCAGGTGATGATATAGAGAAATAATGGTTGTTTTAACTCTCAGTCCCGGTTTCACTTGAACAGCCCTTGTAGAATCTTATCACTATATGGCTGCTCTTACGCACAACTCTAGAACTTGTCCGCACACTTTTTCTCCCTGGTTTCCGTGTAAGGTAATAATTTGCATCTTGGATATGATTGGTGCGAAGATGCCAAGTCTCATTTGTGACATCATAATAATAAGTTCTCAAAAAGTTCTTATTTTAAATGGCATACTCTAACACTGTGTTACATTAAGAAAAGTAATAAAACATACCAGGACAAGATGTTGAAAGAAAGTCAGAAACGGTAAGATGGTGTGATGCTGAGTGACATAAGGTGGAGTTGTGAGTGCCACTCAGAAGTGTTTTATACCTCTTTATATGATATTATGATAGCAAAGTCCAATTATTGGATTATTTTATCAATTACCAAAGGATATGTTGTGTGTTTTGTCTATTTATAGTTACAATCAGTGTTTTGGAACATCCAAGGTGTTTGGTTGTGTGTTAATGTTTGCACACTTGTGCACCCTGCAATGCACTCGCACCCCATCCAACGTCCACCCTCGTAAAAACCTGTGCATTAAAATCTGTAACTACTGTCAGAATTACTGTTAAAGAAAATTAATCATCAAATCAGATTTGAGATTTCAGCACGCATGCAATTGTCTGAACAAGACAGGCTTGTATTGTAACTTTCGATCCATACATAAATGTTTGCTCACTTTTTAACACACTTAAGCCATGTTCACACTTATTGATTGATCGATATAAAGTAGATAGGAAAGATATTGTTCAATGTCATGAAAGATGCGACAGAAACAAGTGACAGCGATATGATGAGACGTGATGAAGAGAAAAGAGAAGGAGAGGAAAGGAGGAAGGTAAAGTTGAAGCAGGAATCGTTTGAAATTGTTTGTTCGAAAAGGGATGCATTGAGCGATAGATAGATGAGAGAGAGAGAGAGAGAGAGAAGAGAGCTAGAGAGAGGAAAGAGAGAGAGAGAGGAGAGAGAGAGAGAGAGAGAGAGGAGAGGCAGTGGCAGTGCCGAACCTGACACTAATGAGCCGCCTTTCTGATGGGACCTGACAGCGCAGAAGAAAGCCGAATCCCCCGACACTGACGCTACACAACACTCCCGCCTAATTGGAACTGTGTGTGTGTGTGTGTGTGTGTGTGAACGTGTGTGTGTCTGAGAAGGAGAATGTGTATGTGTTTTTGCATTAGTTGCAGAGGGAACCCTGGGCTTTGTACGTACGTGCTAATAACAATGATTATACAGTGTGCTGCAGGGGAGTGTAGCCAGGACCAGAGCTTGTTTGTAGACGTGCAATGATTTGACTGAGTTTGACGTGTCTTCCTTTATGTCTCTCTTTTCTTCCTCTGTCTCATATGGGAGCAAGTTTGAGAGGGAACAAAAAAAAAAAGAGAGAGAAAACTTTGGTTGATGTTGATTTAGGTTGCTTAGAAACTGAGATCAAGTTCTTACACCAGAAACGTGTACTCATCATTTGATCTAGAAGGCATAAAAATCTTATTTTATTCTTTTTAAGCAGACATATTATTTTTTATCTTGAGTAAAAATGACAATAGCAATGAACACACATGCTGACTCACACTAATATTTCTGAAACACTGGGCTATATGGATGATATTTTCACAAGCTACAGTATTAATGTATGAAAATTAAACAAATTTGCAATGTGTAAACCCCACCATGTCCTTCTGCTGTATATGTGAAAAACTATTTGCCCCCTTCCTGATTTCTTATTCTTTTGCATGTTTGTCACACTTAAATGTTTCTGCTCATCA
>JAOVVA010000001.1:28456672-28474851 GCA_028565275.1 Leiocassis micropogon
ATTTTGTGTGACAAACATGCAAAAGAATAAGAAATCAGGAAGGGGGCAAATAGTTTTTCACACCACTGTATGTAGCTAAATGCGAATAATCCAGTAAATAGTTAATGATCTTTAAGCCCAAATATGCCTCATTTTTAAGTGTACAGAAAATACTGTATACCCATCACAAAGGGTCTAGAGAACAATGATACCGTTTACCATATTTGGTAATAATTTGCATCTTGAATGTGATTGGTCCAAAGCCCATCTGTGAAGCATTTTTAATAAGTGAGTCTAGAACATGGAAATAAGCAAAAGCAGTGCGCTTACAGCATAGCATATGGTATTGTAATACATGTTTGTGCTCAAACATTGAAAGAAAAATGTTTTCATGGCTTTCAGAGAAGAGACTGACAATTCTCTTTAAAATAAGCAGAGTACATGCCAGCTTTAGCATCCTTTGTGGATTAACTTTTAGAAAAGACAACAACATAATTTTTTCAATATAATCTTCTTGCTTTTCAATACACTTTGTCCATTTGTCAACAAGCTTTAGTATTCCCTTATTAAAAATGTTTTACGCTCAGCTGTGAGCCACGAATGCACCGCTGTCCTCTCTTCTTCATCAGAAGTGAATCTTCGCCCTCGTAAGGCTGCTTTCAGGAGACCAGACAGGTGAAAGTCTGATGGAGCGAGATCAGGACTATAGGGAAGATGCAATGCTGATCAGCCGCGGACGTGGCCGGGCGCTCGGCTTCTGGCTAATGGCTAATGCTTGTACGAAATTCCTTGAACTTCTCAATTCACTTATATGCACTTCTTCTCACTTTCTCCATACCCCCCCCCCCCCGAAAAAAACCCAAAAAAACTAATCACTGCACAATGCTCTTCTTTTGTGAAAAGTGGCGCATCCATTTTTGCTTGCACAACAGTTACAAATGAACTGATCTTATACATTCACACCTGCACAGCCGTGACTGTGGAGACAGTAGCCTTGAACGGAAAACGCTGATAACAGACGTTTTAATATAACCGGAGTGCGGATAATTTTTGACTCTTGCGATTAATGTTGGTGGGTTTGATTCCCAGGTGATGCCACAGCCTAGAGAGCTAAGGGCGACATACCTACACTTTCAAACCAATCATAGTGACACTAAAAAATCATGGGCATCTGTGAGCTCACGCAAGCGGAAGTGGTGGATAGCACTTTTCCCTGAGTGTGTTATGTGATCAGTAGTGGAAAAGATGCAGTCATGTGCCTCATGGGAAGCGTATGAGTAATAGCCTTCACCATCCCTGGTTGGTAGCTGTCGCCTTAAATGGGAATTGACGAGTAAATTAGGGAGAAAATCAGTGCAATTACTGATATACTCACGGCTTACTCACTGCTTTTGCTTATTTCCATGTTCTAGACCAATGTTCTGAGCTCCTTAAAAATGTTTTACAGATAGGCTTTGGACCAATCACATTCAAGATGCAAATTATTACCAAATATGGTAAATGGTATCGTTGTCCTCTAGACACTGTGTGCTAGATATATTTTCTGTACACTTAAAAATGAGGCTAGTTCTTGAAGATCATGAACTATTTAGTGGTTTAATCGCATTTTGCTTCATAGGTATACAGAAGAAGGACGTAGTGGTGTTTGCAATTTGCGGATTCGTTTGTTTTCATACATGGAAAACTCGTGTAAATATCATCCATATAGCCCAGTGTTTCAGAAATATCTGAATGGTCAGCTGTACAGTCAGGACCTGTTGATATCCAGTGGCAATCGTAACGGCACATTTTCTATGTAACCGGTTGCTTATTGTCTGTATGGCTGATTTTTTCTGCGGATCTTTTCAGCTTTCTAAAGAAAAGTCCCAAAGTGCTGGTTCTGACCTAAATTCTGTATTTCAGTAATTGATATTATTTATATTCTGCCCTGTTTGTACTGTATCTCTGTCTGTCTTGCAGAAGACTGGGGTTCGAGATGGGAAACCCGAACCATGGGCATGCCCAAATCAGTGCGGATGCTCTTAGTGGATAAATTTAGGTAGGGCCTGGATAAATTTAGGTAGCATCAGGGAGGACATCCAGCATAAAACCAAATCAAATATGCTGAGCGGATGATTAACTGTGGCGATCCCTAACAGGATCAGTCGAAAGAAGACCAACAGATGATCTATACACTCTTCAGAAAGCAAGGGCATGCACTTTAAGTCTAGATAAGAGCATGTGAAATGGAAAGGTTCGGAGCTTCAATGCAATAGCTATGGATCATATCTAATGATATCCTCCACCTCCTGGGTGTTAAGCAGGATGTACAGGATTACGACAAAGTGATAGTCATGATTGGGTTCGCAAAATAACCCCCGCGAACAACACTTTTTGTGCTCTTGTGCAAATCCTGAGCAAACTGGTTTATATTTCTAGTCTTCATGTGTGAGTGTGTGTCATCATTTCTTGCCCTGAAAGATTGCGTGTAAGGTTAAGAGCTTGATTTAGTTACTCATTAATCTGTTGATTTGGATCTAAATGATGTTGTGAACTCCACCGTGGGACGGCTTGCAGGATTAACCTGCTAAACCAGCCGGAACTGTGTCATCGATCGTTATAAAAGGCTCCATTATCTTCATCTCCAAATAAAGCAAAAAGCTCACAGCCCTGATTCATGCACACACTCACTCTTGACTCACAGCAACGTTAGATGTTTCTTTATACTGTAATAAATCTTTAAAAACCATATTTAGTTAAAAATGTTTGCTGCAACAAGTTAATGCCAATCGACAGAGCAGCAGAAGCGCCCGAGGCTGACTGCATCGTGCCTCTGAGGTGATTATAAGCCTCCACGTTTGCTGAAACGAATGTGGACGACGTTTCTTCACACACCATGTGCAAAAAGATTCCTCTTTTCTCCCCCCTAGCCGTGGTCCTGTTTCCATGTTTAACTCAGAATCAATCATTTTGAATTTATCAAGGGGGATTTGTGTCACGATACCAATCCCAATAAGGAAAGAAGGAAGGGGGCGGGTGGTGGTGGTGGTGTAGTGAGGTGGGGTGGTGGTGGTAGGGGGGCAAGAATAAAAGGAGCTATGCAAATCTGTTGACTGATGCGATTAGCATTGGAAACCAAATCAGGGCTGACTTGAATAGACACAGAACACAAAATCATATTAGGGTGAATTTGATGTGCATGGCTTTACCTTCTGCGTTCATTCTTTCTGTTCCCTCTTGGTTTTATTTTTACTGACCTGGAAAATTCTCATCAGAAGCATTTTCTTTTTCCCAGAGCGAAGGCAGCTTTTCACCAGTGACTGTTTCCCCCGTAACTCTATAGATACTATCGCATCCAATGAACAGGGCATAGTGCAAAAAGTCAACATGTTAAGATTAAGCTGAAATGCACGGAGGTTATCTCAGACAATCATAAAGCCTTTTTTTAATAGAAATATTTTACATATTAGACATGGGTGAGTGTAGGCTGGCATGGTCTGGTACTGCATACCAGTAAAAGCTTCAGAGATGGTCAACAGTACCACAGTCACGGTGGCATCTTCAGCATGAAAACACATCTGATAACTTTATGCCATCAACAACTCTTTGTCTCCTTAGTAATTGCTTCTACGTTTTTTTTTTTTTTTTTCAAATCACCACTGAACCAAGAGTTTTGTGTTTTCATTATTGCTAGTTAACGTGAGCACAAGCTGACTGATATCCAGTGCTGTTGGGTTTTTGCTGCAAAATCTCCCAAGTAAAATGAGTTGCATAATACATTGCGATGGATGATGGTATTCTGTTTTATTCCAACAACATATCCAGCAGCCCCGACAACCTCTCTGTAAACAGTATGCGACTATACATGCATGTGCTAAACACAGCACCTGCAAAAGAGTGCGTTTGATTTCGTCAATTTTCATATAAGTCTGTTAAAGGTTGCACCTAAACCATTAAAACAAATATTTTGCTATAAACAATGTCACATGTTTTAAATTTCTTTCTACTCCATACAGGTATAAATATTGGATGATGCATTCACTTTGCGTACAAAAGACGTGAGAAAGACATGTACAGTATGTATGGGAAACTGCTGTATTTGGTACACTTTGTTAGGTTTGCTAAAACCCGTTCTGAGGTCAGAATTTCTGAACCCTATTATAACCGTATGTGACCCATGATAAGGCTCTGATATAGCAAAAGCCAAAGTGAAACGGAAATTGATAGGTGTAAGTATCATGCTACAAACTGGAGTTTCTGTATTATCTATAATGTTTCTTGAAATCTTCAACAATCTTTGTAATGAAAAGAGTTTTTTTTTCCTCATTTTGTCTCTTATAGTTGAGGTAGACCTATGATGAAAATTACAGGCCTCTCTCATCTTTTTAAGTGGGAGAACTTGCACAATTGGTGGCTGACTAAATACTTTTTTGCCCCACTGTATAGCATTTAGCAAAATCATCAAAATCCAATCAAAATTCACACTGAAATAACTAAAACAATTTTGATGTAAAATTGTGCCATTCTTCCTTTTTAACACCCTTGTAAACCAAAGAAACAATGCTGAACCATTTTCTAACAACTTGGAATACCTCTTGATTCTTTTGAAAAACAAAACAAAACATGTTTTCTTAGAAGTGCTGAAAAGGAGATATCTCATTTACTATTCAAACTGTGCATGTTCACATAACTTGAAATTAGCACAAATGTCTACTTTTTCTATAGGTTTAATTCTAATTTATAATAGGAAATATTAGATACATTACATTATGGATTCAAGGTATTTGTTATATACAGTATATATATATATATATATATATTCAGTCAAATGTTTGGACACAAGTTTGCATTTATTTTCTACATTTAAGAACAATACTGGATTTTTTTTTTCAGAACTATGAAATTACACAAATGAAAAGTTTATATTAAAATGTGTTCTATAAAGCCTACATGAACACTTTAGCACTCTAGTAGAATACAATCATCATGTACAAGTATTGTATTATTTTACAACATTTTTACCTCATTAATGCACCTTAAATTGTAAAGTGTATCATATATATAAATAAGGTACTATATCTATCTATCTATCTATCTATCTATCTATCTATCTATCTATCTATCTATCTATCTATCTGACCTTTGTGTCTTAAAATAATAACTGACTGTTGTTGTAGTTGTTACTTTATTACCTAATGCCCTATGTGTTATTCCATAGTTTGGAAATCTCCAGTATTGTTCTAGAATGTAGAAAAATAAATCCAAACATTTTCCAACCGTTTTTTTTTTGGTCTTTTTAATTTCAATGGAGTCTGACGGCGGGTGATAAGAAGATGAACAGCTGCTCTACTACCATAAGTATGTGACAACAGAAATCGAACTAGTCTAACAGATGTTCCAAAACATGCTTTTACCTAGAAATATTATCTTAGTGGTTAGCACTGTTGACTCGTATCTTCTGGTATCTTGCTTTAGGTCTGTGTGCATGAAGTTTGGATGTTCTTTCGGTGCTTTGTGGGTTTCATCTGGTTGCTCCAGTGTCCTCCTACAGTCCAAAGACATAAAGTGTAGACAGATTGGCATCTCCAAATTGCCCATAGTGTGTGATTGTGCCCCAAGTTTCCTGGAATAGTTTGCGGACCTCATGTGACCCTACACAAAATAAACATTATGGAAAATGGATTAATTGATGGACTTGTTGACAGTTTGCTGTGGGACAAGATGAATGAATCACTTTGTAGTGTGTTACAGTATCTTTAAAACACTTTTTGCCACCTAAAACAACAAAAACAACAAAACAGATTTTCTGGAATTCTGTCCAAAAATCCCCTGCCATGTACCGGTGTCCCATCCAGGGTGTATCCCCATGCTGTTCCCAGTATTCCAATGACCAGAATAAACTGATTAGTGTCGATGTCAGTAGAGACAGAAGTCAATTATGTATGTTTTCTTGGACTTATTACTTTATTGGTTGATCAGGATTGACACTAATATAATGGAAATTTAATGTCAGTGTCTTTGCCGGTGTGATCGTGTATGTGTGTGTTTGTGAGAGAAGGAGAGAGGATGAGTCACATGTCTTCACGAACTCGGCCAGGTCCTCGGTGTGAGGTTCCCCAGCACAGATGGCCCTCTCTGCAGGTTTGATATGGAACGGGGACTCCCCCCTCTGCCCCCCCTCCACCACAGAAGGTCGAACTGCCTGGACACTCAGGTACAACCAGGCACTGTGCAAGGGCCGGCCAATGTCACACTGTTCTCTCTCTCTCTCTAACACACACATGCAAACATTAGCAAAATAATTGTTAATATACAGTACATGTCCTCAGAACTCCTGAGTTTATTCCCTAAATATTTAACATATATGATTCAGGATTCTCCACTGCAGCGTAATAAATCCGTCTGAGAACGTCTGAGGGGGTACCTTCACTTCTACTCCTTGAAACTCTTAATTAAGATCCAAACTGCACATTTTCCATACTGTTTAATACAGCAGCAACATGAGCTGGTCTGATAAATACAAGCTGGCCACCATAGAGGTGGTCCTCCAGTCTTCCAGAATCTTCTCAGGGATGCCAGATCAGTACAGAGACACACAGATGGTCAGGGTTGTTCCCTCTCTGTGGGATTTGGGAGTGTACCTGAGGCCGGATTAGTGTGGCTTCTGTGGTGTAAGAGATATGTGTTTGTGAAAATCAGGTCAGAGAGTAAACAAGGAAATCGTTATGAGATAATAAATAGCATTTTATTTAATCTTTAATTTTTTTTGGGGGTGTTTTTTCTCCCTAAATGTGTTACTTTGTGTAGGTCAGACTGATATGGCTTGTATCATACCATGTCGTCAGCTGTCTGAAATATTTCTTTCTTTCTTTCTTTCTTTTTTTCTTGGTTTTGAACAAACACGCAAATAAATAAAATTATGTTTTTGCAAGGCAAGCAAGAAAAGTGATCATGGTCTCTGGCATGGAATATTGTTTCTCTTTTGTCAATCATGGCAACCCTAGTTAATAATTAGTGTCTGTGTGGTCATGTAGAGTG
This sequence comes from Leiocassis micropogon, assembly GCA_028565275.1. Classification (NCBI taxonomy): domain Eukaryota; kingdom Metazoa; phylum Chordata; class Actinopteri; order Siluriformes; family Bagridae; genus Leiocassis; species Leiocassis micropogon. Next base: position 28,463,669 of record JAOVVA010000001.1, read on the forward strand.
CCTTGCAAAAGTATTCATACCCCTTGAACTTTTCCACAAACGTAAACGTATGTTATTGCCATATTTCATATGATAGACCAATGCAAAGTGGCACATAATTATGAAGTGGAAGAATAATGATAAATGGTTTTCAACCTTTTCTTTTTTTTAACAACAAATATCTGAAAAGTGTGGTGTGCATTTGTATTCAGCCCTCTTTAGTCTGATGCCTCTAAATAAAATCCAGTGGAACCAACTGCCTTCAAAAATCAGCTAATTACTAAATAGCATCCACCTCCATCCAGGAACTTTTTTAGTCCAACTAGGGACTGTGGAGGCCAATGGAGACCATTGTATTCATTCCCATTTTGTACAACCATGGAATTAGCCTATCCTCCATGTCTTTCTACTGTGGGAGGAAGCTGGCGAACCCTGCGGAAACCCACCAAGCACAGGGAGAACATGCAAACTCCATGCACACAGACCCACCATGGGAATCAAACCCAGGACCTGGAGGTGCAAGGCGACAGTGCTAACCACTAAGCCACCGTGCCACCAGAGTCCACCTGTGTGTAATTTAGTCTCAGTATAAACACAGCTGTTTATAGTCCTCAGAGAGTTGTTAGAGAACATGAGTGAATAAGCCCAAGGAACATACCAGACAGCTCGGGAATAAAGTTGTGGAGAAGTTTGAAGCAAGATAAGGTTATAAAAAATTATCCCAAACCTTAAACATCTCACGGAAGACTGTTCAATCCATCATCTGAAAATGGAAAGAGTATGGCACAACTGCAAACCTACCAAGACATGAGCGTCCACCTAAACTGACAGGCTGGAAGGAGAGCATTGAATTGCAAACAGGTGGACTGAATACAAATGTATGCCACACTTTTCAAATTATTATGTGTGATTTTTAAACCATTTTCCTTCTACTGCTTACTGTTAAAGTAGCCTTTTTAAAAGCAATTTTAATTTCAATTTAAAATCATGATTGTATTGATGCTTATTGGTGCTGTGTTTGTCCTGTAGTGTAAACACATTGTTTTTCTATCCCACTGGCAGTGTGCTGAAACTGTTTTAAAAAAAAATGAAACAACCCATGACACGACTCAGCACCCCGTCAACTTCCAGATTGCTCCATTTGGAATGGGATTCATTTGTGCTTCATTTGTGCAGGGTGATAAATAACAGTGTGCAACATTTCCTTTGACAGCACAAACATATCACAGATGAAGCAAATTGTTTTGGTAAAGTTTCAACCTTGATGGAGAACTGAGTCACAGGCAACATGGTAACTTAAGAAAATCATTTGGCCAGAATTGTGTTAATGTTTGAAGTTGTTTAATGCTTAATCAAGCAAAGATCCACATTTGGTGATTCTTTTTTTAATTATTATTTTTGTGTATTTTTGTTAAAAAAACTTTTTAAAAAACTTTTTTATGTTTAAATAAATTTGCCTTTAACTTTATAGGTATTTAAAACATTTTTTATATATACAGTACGTTTTGGAAAATTTTTTGAATTTTTCAAAATGTTTCACTGTTCTCTTTTTTAAGCTCAGGAAGTTAGGAAGTTTCTCCCATGGTAAAAGGGTCTAGGGTAATGATATTTCCACAGTGTATATAGAAATATTTAAAAAAGACAGGTAAAGTTAAAGGTACATTTTTTAAACAAAGACAAATTTGCTTAGGTTTAAATATATAAAACTAATACAACAAATACAAAATTATAAAAATCCCCCAGAAGCTAACAAATGTGGTTCCTGCCCCATGCCATGAGACTGTTTAACCGCACACGTGGGAGTGGGGTTTGGGGGGAGGGAGTCAGGCCATAGCATAACATCCTCACTACATGCACAAAACCACTGACTTTGCACAATAACATGCACAAGAGCACAAGGATTGTTTTTACCCTATTTTTAGATGTAACTATTTGTGGACTGCTATCTATCTATCTATCCATCTATCCATCCATCCATCCATCCATCCATCCATCCATCCATCCATCCATCTATCTGCCCAATTAAGGGACATACGGTAACTTGACCTAACCTTGACCTTGATTTGCACCATAAATATGACAACAATAAAAAAGGTCTTGGGAAAAGTCTTGAAATTTTGTATTTTCAAGTATGTGATTAAAAGATGTGCTAAACTTTGTACACATCTGTACATTTTCATAGTACAATAAAAAATAAAAATCAATCAATATGATTATAACTATGGAGCTATGAAGCAGATGGGAATTTACGGAAGGCAAACATTATCCCGTGAGAAAGTGTCTAAAATGCACCCCTAAAATCCCTGTGTGGTTGACACTGCTTCCATGCTGGTTTAAAACAATTTGTAAAATAATAATAACAACAATAAAAAAAACTGCTGGGTCACGCCACATGTATCATCTGTGACATGTTTTATTCTTGTGGAAGCTTTACTATTTGCTTAAAGATTCTCTGTAGAGCAAGATTAAGATTTGATTGTTTTCTTTGATGGGGGATAAAATATGTACAGTAATATTCAGATTCCTTTTGCTTGATCTTGGCATAGCAAAGCTCACACAGAGCCTGGACCTCTCTCATATCGTTTTTGTCCTTTTAACAACTATATTCCCCAATGTGTCCACACATCTGGATTTGTCCATAGCTGCGTCCTACTGTAGTTTAGCAAGTTTCTAACATATACTGTACACAGCCCGCTTGCTAGCTTCCACTCCAATATCCAACATCCAACTGGTCAACCATCCAAGAACAATTTGGTGATGAACAATGCATGGTGGGTGTTGCCCAGAAGTTGATTGACAGCATACCAGGGTGAATTGCAGAGATCTTGAAAAAGAAGAGTCAGAACACTGTAAATATTGACTCTGCATAAACTTAATGCAATTGTTAATAAAAGCATTTTACACTTGTGAAATGCTTGTAATTATACTTCGATATACCATAACATCTGACAAAAAGAACTAAAAACACTGAAGCAGCAGACTTTGTGATAATATCATATCTGTGTCATTTTCAAAACTTTTGGCCACAGCAGTACACTTGTGGCTAACTTTGCCTTGGTTCATATTACATTTGAACCGTTTAATTTATGCCAAAAAAAAAAAAAAGATTATGAAGTTCTGTGCATCTGTTTAGAAATGCACAAGGAGAGAATTGAGAGAGTTTAAGAGTTGGTGTTTTTTTTCCTCATTTTTATTATCTAACACGCATTATTTACTGATAAGTCCTGGGTAATGCATAATGCAGTGGCTGAGGTGCTTATGAATATGGAATGGTGTCAAAAAATGCCCTCTGAAGATAAAACAGTTGGCAGGCATTACACTGACCTCGGTGCGATCGTTCTCATCACTGCTAGCCAGTTGAACTTTTCAAAGAAAAGAATAATGCACTAATCAGGGCTAGTAGATCTTCAACACCTCTGTCCAAGACCCTTTGTCAACCACCTGTGGTAAGATCTCTCTCTGTTATTGAAGCATTGTGTGTTGATTAGTATGATCTCCAATGGAGGAACATCAGTCTAGGTTAAAATAGAGCGTAACTTCTGCTTGAGAATGTCACTGGGCTTGAGAGTGCTGCTGGATTAATGAGTCCTCTGGGCTGGTGTGCTCACTCTCCTTCTCAGATTATCTGGTTCACCGAGTCCTTCAGTAACAGAAAACTCCCCTCCGCCATCCAGCACACAGGCGATGGTGCGTCCATTAGATGGAAAAGGACTAAACGGATTAGCATTGATGCTGATTGTGAGTATCCTTATGCAATTTGAAGCAATATTCAACTACAATCTCATGAAGATGTTTTCGCTCAAATTATGTCGTATAAAGCACGTCCGACTGTAATCTAATAAAGACATTTCCATGGATCTCATGTTTCTTGAAGCCCAAAGCGAGTGTGAAACTTACACTAGACTTCTGTCATATCATGTTTCAGAAGACTATTGATCTTTAACCCGTTTTTGTCCTTCTGTCATGGGTAAAATATGGAGGTGGTTTGAGTGTAATTCTGTAATCATTTCTCTCATTTTCCAACCTATTGTTTGTGCACATGTTCACGAGTGAGCCTTTCATTCTTCCCTTAATGAATGCTTTAATGAATGCTCAGTTCTGGGTGTTTATGACTGGCCGAAGGACACCTCAGCCCAGTGCAACATGCACGCCTCCACGCTAATCTCTGGACTGCGACATGGTGTCCGCTGGGTTGAGATCAAAGTAAATCTTTCGCACATGACACATGAGATTGACACTAAAAGCGAGGTTCACACTCACCTCGGGCATGAAAGGTAAGATGTTTTTGGGTTTCTAAAAAAAATAAAAATAAAAGGATGCAACATAACTTCAACTCAATAATATTGTAGTTAGTCTGACTTAATCCTTTAAGGACATAACGTGAGGGGTGAATTAGGTGATTATAGTGAGGATTTATTACAGGAACATGCATATGTCAATATTCTGACCTGAGACAAAAGAATGGATTTCTGTACACTGGGCAGAGTTTGAGGATACAGTGCATGTCTTGCATGTGTCATGCACAATTTGACCTTGAACTCAAGCTTATCAATTTGAGCAAGGAGCAATATTAACTTCCAAATTATGTTAAGGAAGTTAATATTATATCAAATTCTTGATTTAAAGTCAGTGATGAAGCTGAATAAGGAACTTTCCAGAACATTTCAAGGGTTTTTGGCACCTGTTCCAGAGTGGGTTCTTATGGGCTCAACTTTGAATATGGTCTAATAAAGCTTTTATGCTACTTTTAAATTTGTGCTTCTTCTTCCTTTATTAAATGTATTTAGTCTTAAAGGAGATTTGCTTGTTTCTGGACATTGATGCAGTTGTGTCCTTGGAGTTTCGCCAAAGCCATTTAAGATAATCCACTGTTCCCTTATTCATGAGAAAAGCTCTAATGTCTGAACTTTAAAAGCATTTTGGTGTTGAGTTTAAGATAAAGCTCATGGGCGTCTCAAACCTCAAAATGTCACTTAACTATTTGTACAACTAGAAAAAAACTTCAAACCAAAAATTCGTTCCTTTTTCACAACATTTTACATCAAAACATTCTCAAAGAACCTCGATCATCAGCAAAGTTGGCGTACCAAAATGGTCCATTAAATAGACATAATGTTATTTTTCACATCTCTGATGATGTTTAGTTGTCAGCGTTGCATGTAAGAACCAGGAAACCGCAGCGGGCATTGTCCCTGCCAGAGGGGTCACATCCAAAGGTTAGATGTCTGACATTTCATCTCTGTCCGTCACAATTAGTGAACTGCATTTCCATCCGTCGGGCCATCAACATCGCATCGCTGTCACATGCCTTCGGCTGAGCTGAGCGTTTCAGATTATTACAGGCTCTCACATCATCTCGTCAGTCACTTTTCATAATAGTAACAACATGGAGAGTTGTTTATCTGGATTGGACGTGCTCACTTTCCTGTATGTGAATTAAATTGTATAAACCTGATCCTTATTTAAAATCAATAATAAAAAAATTTAATACAAAGATTTTCTTATGACGTCCAAGTTGTCCTGTGGTTCATCAAGTCTTAATTTGTCTTAATTACATTTTACATATTAACAGACACTCAGTCATTAATAATCAGTATGCACTTTATCCAGGTCACAGTCACTGTGTACACTGAGTATAAAACTGGAATGTACCTTTTTTTTTGCCAGTTTTGTCAAATGTACTATGCACAGCATATAAAGACAATTAAAAAGTCCCATATTTTACTATTTCCTTAACAAGTTAACATACGTATGTCTTAGCGGTCCCCTAGAATGTGTGTATTAATGCTCTGGCTGAAATACCCCGTACCTTTTTTCCGACCACAAACTCCTTCTGTTTCACTCTTCTTCCAAACGAGCATTTTGATGTTTATGTAAATGAGATATCGCTGAGTCATGTCCAGGCAGAGAGTAGCAGAGTTGAGCAACAAGATTGGGAGGAGCTCTTCCTATATGAGGTCACATTAGGGAGAAAGTCTACTTGCCTTGTTTAAGTCCTGGCCAATACAAAAATGGAAAAAAGGACAAAAAGCAGGGAATGTTTTATTCTTATTGTTTTTTGTTTGTACATGCACACTGGAAACCCACATGAATGTCTGAATATGACAACAAAAAATGTGAATTATGCATAATAGGGCACTTTAACCTCTTAACTACGTACCAACCCCACAGTGTCCACAGAATGGCATACCCAAATTTAAAGGATACTTTATTCCCAAATACTTTGGTCCCCGTGCATGTACTGTATGTTATCTCATTTGGCAGTTTAATGTCAGACAAATACTGGGATTTACTGTCTCAGACTAACAGAGACTAGAATGAAGCGTTTTATTTCTGCATACTTTATACACCTCTGAACAGAGCAGTCCCCATTGCTTCAGGGCAGCAGAGTGACCTTAGGAGGTCTACTAGGTAACAAGGACAGGTCTTATGCATACTGTTGGAAGGAAAAGAGAGAATTTAGAAGAAACCCACACCAACATGGGGAACTATGCACAGACAAACAGACTATAACCTTGGATCATGATCAGACCAGGGACTCCAGAGCAGTGAGGTACAGTAATTGGTCCATTGTGTCACCCATCCACCAGGAAGGATTCCATAACTGTTAATTGGTATAAATAGAAATTTTCACAAACTGAATTATGTATGTATTGTTCCATGATGGAGTGGTGTCCAATCCTGCATGCATTTCCACCTCACAAACCAGCTCTGGATCCCTGACCAGGAAAAATGGGCTACTGAAGATATATTAATGAATGAAAAAGCAACTTGTTTGCAAAATGGTTATAAACCGTTCAAATTAGAAATTGAGATAAGTTTTTTTTCTTACATTGTTTATCTGAAATCCAGTGAGATCACTTCAGCTTGTTATGAAATTAACACCCGCCCACTTTCCAAATGCGTTAATTTAACAACCATTCTGGCAGGTCATCCTTCAATGTTGCCAATCTGGGAAAAAAGTGTAATACACGGTCTATCCTTACATGTAACAGAAGGCTGCAGAACATCTCATGTCCATGACACATTTTTTTTTCACTCAGCTTGACTGATTGTGATTTATATACAGTTCTACATATAATACACTTTATAGATTATACAATCTATTCTGACCTTCTAAAGCTTGTGTAATGTTGTGACATCCATTTGGTATAAAAAGAAAAAGTAAAAACTTAATGAACAGGCTAAACACATTGCAACGAGAGGGCAAAGGAAGAAATGACGGAAATAGGCCACATTTCTCAACAGAAATATAGCAGAGAGATATAGTCAGGTTAATATCAGACTAACAAGCTATTGTATTACCAAGACTGGAAACAGTAGGGTATTAAAATAAGGTAGATATATAGGAGATATGAATCAAGCGAGTCAAATCCAAGAGTCAAGGGAATAAAATTAAGCGTGTTTTTTGAGGTAGGAGGAATAGTGTGCCCTCTCTCCCATGCCAGTCGCAGCGACACTAGCCAATCGTGTGCTCATGTATGCAAAAGTGGAGAGAGCACTCTATATGAGGAGCAGCTTTTAAAATTCTGGGGTGACAAAACTGTGTAACAAGGTTAAAGGTTTAAGCACTGTTCATAATAATTCTGCATATTTTCTTAAAAGACTAACATGACCAGATCATTAGATCTGTGGAAGTACAGTTCTGTGCATTTACTATATTTCCTTGGACTCCTCTTACATATTCTTTAATTTTTTTTACATCTCCTATTTAAATTTTATATAATCTTTAATTGTGTGTCACATTCTAAGGTATACAAGTTATGTGAAGGAATGACAAAAAAACCCTTGGCTTGACAGTATAAAAAAAATGCTGGACAAATGGCCAGATGCCTCATTATGGAACAAACTGTGTGGGAAGAGAGTGACGCTGGTCTATTCTTCACAGATTGTGGATAGCATGACTGCATATTACAACTTTATGCTAAAGAGGGCTTTCAACTAATCCCACCTGCTTCTTAAGAAATTATTGCTAATTAATCCCACCTGCTCCCAAAGAAATGATAACTAATCCCACCTGCTCCCAAAAAAATATGTACCAATCCCATATGCTCCCAAAGAAAGGCTAATAAATCCCACCTACTCCCAAGGAAAAAAAGATCTAATCCCACCAGTTTCTAAACAAATGCGAAACTACCTCCCACCTGCTCCCGAAAATGTTAACTAATCCCACCTGCTCCCAAAGAAATATTAACTAACCCCACCTGCTGCTCATAAAGAAATGCTAGCAAATCCCACTGGCTCCTGAATAAATATGAATCAATCCCAGCTGCTTTCAAAAATAACGTTAATTAATCCCACCTACTCATAAAGAAATATTAACTAACCCCATGTGCTCCTGAAGAAATGTGTACTAATCCCACCTGCTCCCAAAAAATGTTAATTAACCCTACCTGCTCACAGAGAAATGGTAACTAATCCCACCTGGCCCAAACAAATGGTAAGTAATTCTATCCACTTTCAAAGAAATGACAAATAGTCGCATCTGCTCCCAAAGAAATGTTAAGTAATCCCACCCATCCCGAAGAAATTCTAACCCATCCTAAGTGTTCCCAAGGAAATGCTAACTAATCCCACCTGCTTACAAAGAAATTTTAACTAATCCCAATCACTCTAAAATGCTAACTAATCCCAATCATGCACACTTCTGATGGAATTTTAACTAACCTGTGCATCTTCAGGAGGAAATGTACATATTTTTCGTCATCTTATGTAGGATGTATTTCTGAGCAAAGCCACATGAGGTTCAGAGTTCAGGTACTTTAATTCTTTTTTTTTTTTCCACACCTGCAACACTTAGTTGTTCATGTGTCAAATTCTTTTGATATTTCATAAGGACCTTCTGTACCATACTGTATGTACCCTTTTGTATCTTACTATTGGCTGTACCTCTCTGAGTAATTATGTGTATAAGGCGGCATGGGTGCTTAGTGTTAGCACTGTCACTTTGCACCTCCAGGTCCGGGGTTCGATACTCACGTTGGGTCTGTGTGCATGGAGTTTGCATGCTCTCCAGTTTCCTCCCACAGTTCAAAGACATGCAAAGAATAATTGGCATTCCCAAATTGCCTGTAGTGTGTGAATGTTAACCAGATAGTCAATACAATAGTCACCACTGGGCTACAAAAGTTTCTAGATAAATATATGAATGGATATACACACAGGGTTCAATTCCTGCCTTGGGTCTGGTTTCCTTCCATAGTCCAAAGACAGGAGTTTCCAAATTGCCCATATTGTGTGAATAACAATCGGGCACCGAGTTGGCAACCCGGCCCCTTAAGTAACAGCCATAGAAACAATGGATACATGTATATCTCCAAGGTGAGTAGTATCCATCGCCCGATGTGCTGGGTGGCACGTGGACGAGCAAAATACAAATATATATACAAATATATAAGTTTCATCATGTTTATTTTTTATTTTTTGTACTACTCTATGTGCCTTAAATTGCAAGTGTTTTTGAATTTGAATGGGTTTTGCAAATGCACCTGACAATATTGTTGTTGCAAAAAATTTATTCCATATATAACTCATATGCATGTGGCCTTTCTTTATCCCAAGTTTTATTAAAATTGCGCCCTACTCCTGAATATGTACAGTAGTATAAAGGAGCTGTACAAAAGCATATTGATGATTGTCTCTGATTTCTCGGCCTTGCTTCAGTCCTCAGGGGCAAGTTCATTTTCTTTTAAATTACTTACAAGCACTTCAGGTGCCACACTTTACACTAAACTCACGCTTTGTTCTACAAACCATAGCCTTGTTAACAACATGTGAATTATTTTTGCCTCTTCAAAAGCCAAAGGTGTTTTTCCCCCCAAAAAAAGAGTAGTTTTATTCAGTTATGTAAACAACTTGTTTGAAAAGAGGACAATGTATTACAATTAGTGAATTAGTTGTTGATGGTGTTTGGAGAGCAACAGACAGGCTCACTGAGTCCCCGTGATGGCCCGGGCTTTGAAAGTGGCCCATTGGAGGTAATGAATTCAGATTGGCCCTGAGTGTACCCTTCAGCTAGCATTAATGCGAGGCGAGGGTTTGTCGCCTGGGCTTGTCACAGAGAGACAGAGATGTATGAGGCCTGGAGATATAACTCAGTCTGGCAGAAAATTATTCAATTATGCCTCTGATGCTTATGAATGTGACGATGCCTGTCTCAGGTCAGGTGACGGGAGGCAGACAGTGTAATAAGATGTGCATGTTGGAATTGGCCCCCACGCTGCGTGTTTCCAGGCATTGGGGTGTTTGCAAGAGAGAATTTGTTTAAGCAGCTGCCATGATTTAGCATGTGTTCAACGTCGTGTGGCTTTCTTTAAGTCAAATTGTCTCCTGGATACCGACACCTGGATACTCAGGATTTGCTATTAAGAATTATGGCATGATAACTCAGTGCCTAAATGTTGAAGGTACAATGAAGTAATGAGGTAAAAGTGATTAATTTCAAGATCATAAAAATATTTAATTAACATGTTCCTTATAATTGTAAATAATAATTTGTCTTTTGTTGAATATATATATATATATACAATATCATGCTTTGGTTATTGTATGGTTTAGTGAAAAATTATTTGATACAATGAGTGGCACAGTGACATACAGTAGTGGTTAGCACTGTGGCATTGCACTTCCAGGGTCACGGGTTCGATCCGGGTCTGTGTGTGTGGAGTTTGCATGTTCTCTGTGTGCTTGGTGGGTTTCCTCTGGGTAGTCTGGTTTCCTCACATAGTCCAAAGACATGCAAATTAGGCTAATTGGCGTTTCCAAATTCCCCATAGTGTGTAAGTTTGTGTGTGCTTGTGTACCCTGTGATGAATTGGCATCTCATTTAAAGTGTACAGTACCTGCCTAGCACCCAAAGTCCCCTCGGATTGGCCCCAGGCCTCGCGTGACCCTGTACAGGATAAGCAGTTCAAACCTAAGTTGGGACTTGATTGTCCATAATAACAGAAAGCGCTAACTTTATTAGAAGGGGACATGTTTTTAAAATGTACAAACTTTGGTGATTAATGCGTGTCATACTGGTGGAGGAAACGAGACTAGGCTGCCATTTGCATTCATCCCCATGACCATTATCATATATCAAAATGCTCAGCAGGGTCTTCTGAGAGCAGTGGGTGCAAAATGCACTGTTCCCTTTCAAAAGCTACACTCGATGCTGCGTGAAAACGCTATGGGAACGCTCTTTGCGCGACCGGTTGTTGAAG
>JAOVVA010000001.1:28474951-28487914 GCA_028565275.1 Leiocassis micropogon
AGTTCCAGTCCTGAACTATCGAACTGTCAAGTCCCCAGAGAAACAGTTGCCAACACCAGTCGAGGCCAGAACCATCTGCTAGGTAGAGAGAACCATCCCCAGACACCAGACGCATCCCAAAGAGACACAATGTAATGTGCGAAAGGTGCAGTGAGCAGTATGAGGTCATACATCGTCTTGCACAAATAGAACATTTTTGATGAGCAAACGAGGTTGGGAACAACTGGAGTGGGGTCTGAACCACCTCGCCGGGAATTGTGGTTCTCAGATATGGCCTTCTTTAAATATATTTGCACTATTTAAATATTTTCCTGCTAAGAGTAAAAATCATCACCGTACTGTGCTTGAAATCTTCTGTTAATGTCAATTGGTTCTGCGTCTTCATTCTTGAGTAAGTTTATCACAAGTCAGGGTTTGACTTGTATGCCTTTTGTTATAGGAACGACATAGTGATATGATGCAGTCTGAGTTAACACACCAAGGTGAATTATTTTTACAATGATAATGCAGCCTGAATTGTTTTATTGTTTATTGTAATGTTTTATTTGTTAAAAATCTTTTTTCCTGAAGATATTGTAATAAGAGCCCTCTAAAAAGAGGCTTAAAACCCTCTAGAAATTAGTTCCCGCTGTAATCTAATTACGGATCATCTAAAACCTGGAGCCAGGTAGAGAACTTGGTCAAATTTAGGACCAATGGACAGCTGCACCTTAGTCCCCATGTCCACTACAGGGGCTCATTCGTAGACGCCTCTCAGGAGGCAAAATGATACACTGCAGATGCACACTGAGTAAAAGGGGGCGAACTCATTCAGCATGTGAGACGAATGTGTCTGTACGCGAGGCTCCTCAGATCTTTTCCGTGTCAGCGAGAGCACGCACTCAGTGTAATAAATGGGACAGCTCGTGACGAGTGCGTTAATTCTAAGAGATTTGCAAGAAGTCTCCGAGCATCCCTTTGTAGATGAAAGACTTCCACTGTTTTTGTCAATGGCCTCCAGCTATCTGAATTAAACATTGATTTTATCAGGACTCTAGTGGCGGTTGAGGCAGTGTGCTGAAAAAGAGAGAGAGAGAGAGAGAACACATGTTGCGCAGTGGGAAATAAAGGCAGAATGATGAATTCAGAGATGAATTCGGAGCCAGGCAATTAGGAGAGGAAGAGAATAAAGTTGTTAAGAGTGTTTGTGTCTTTGCATCTCTGAGAACATGGCAAAAGTTTTCATCTTGGAACACCTGACATTTCCTTTCACGCCAACTTTTGAGGGATTTGTTCCTAGCAGATCTGATTAAAAAGTCTTCTCTGAGGTCATGCGAAATGAACAGCAGCGACACCAGAACCTTTAAAATCATGACCTACTTACAAACTTTAAACCTTTCCTTGTTGTGCGTGATAATAAAAATAACATGACGTTCATGCACAAATAAAGTGAATTTAACTTCTGATAGTTTCACACAATTCTTTGTCAGTTGGGTTGTTGGGTCTGTGCATTCAGGAGAGCTGTAGGGGAAATGGGAATACTCGATGTTAACCTCACTTTATACACACACTAAGAGTATAAGAGTGTAAGATAAGGGCAATTTTTTATCTGTAGCTATCAATTTGTTTCAAGTATTTGGAAATAAACCCAAATAGGGTGTGGCTATAAAAAAAGACCCTAACACTATGTCCTGGAAAAAAGACCAATTTTGTGAACTTAAAGTCATAGTTCATCTAAATTAGAGATGTTGAGACTCCCAATGAATGGGTGTTGGGCAAATAATGGCACATACTGTATAACATGGCGGATATAAATGGTGGATATAAATGGTGGATATAAAATGGTGATCTGTGTCAAACAGTCATAGTGTGTGTAAAATTTCTATAAAAGTCAGAAGGCAAGTTCCAAAATTTGTTCATTTATAGGCCTTTATTCTTGTGTCTAAAGAATAAAGACAGTGACTCAAATAAGTGCCCCCCAAAAAACATTTTTATAAACTGCAAAAACTGGCGTCAAACTGGGACTTGTGGTGTAATTTCTTGTGAATGAAGGCATAAAAGCGATAAAAGCAAATGACATTTACAAAAAGACATCAAGCACAGTACTGTGTGTGATGAGAATGTGATGAGCATTTAAACGGTGCAAATGCTTTAAATAATGACGATCCCAGCCGAGGTGGCTTGGAGTCCACTGTGAACAGTCAGTGAGTGGAACGCGTGATCCATGAAAACTTCCAACTTGTGGAAGAGATACTTCTGTCTGTGGGAACTGTTCACACCATCATTCACCAACACCACTTGCACATTACAGGAACTACACTGAGACTTATTACTATAAGCCTTGTATAGTCCTGACCTCGCTCCAAGGTGTTTTTACATTTCACGGTCAAAAGGGGTTCCTGGGAGGCCATCGTTTCAGACGTGCAGCAGGAAGTCTGATCATGGCTCGGGCACACTGGGAAAACTTTGCTCCTTTATGGTATCTAAGCACTCGTGAAACGCTGGGTAGTGTAGCAGGAGATTATATAGAGAAATAAAGGGAGATTTTACTCTCATAGCTGTGTTCTGTTATTCTGCACAACGAAACGTCCCGGTTTGACTTGAAGAACTTTTGTATATTCTAGCTTCCATTAATGGGTGATAAACTGGAAACTGGTCCATTTCTTAGTTAATTTAATTTCCCCAAATAGAAACAAATATGAAACCTAAATGAAACCATATTAAATATTAATCTATAGTCTGGGCTGGAAAGAAATCAGCCCCAGCTTTGCATCAGCATACATTTCTGTGTATGCTTCTTAAGGCCATCTGTGATGCTGTTGTGTTCGCTTCCAGGAAATCTGAAAATAATCTGAGATGGGTGGCAGGAATTAAATTTACATCTTGTTATCTTTACTGTTCTTCCCATGTATTCCATTTTTTAGCAATTAATACAATTAACTTTTTTTTTTATCAGTATTAATTGCTTCGGATATAAATAAAATCTAAATATATTTTACAGGATGGCGTATGCTGTTTACGTGTATCTGAGATGTACTGTAGTGCCATAATCCATACAACTGCCATCACAAACTTATATATATATATATATATATATAAATGAGGTGATTAATTAGACATAATTAGGACCAACTGTTTGACACAGGAGTTTTGACAAATATTTACTCAGGCAACATTTTTTATGTTCAGTTTATGCGAGTCTAAAATATTTTAGTCGCAGATTAAACAAAGTCAGAAAAACAAACCGGTTGAATTTATTGTTTTTCTAGGAGGACAATAAGCCTCCTACCATCTTTCTCCTTGCATCTTTCAGAAGCAAATCCACCACCATCCCTCAGCCCCGTTCTGGCGGCGTTCGTTTTCACGCACCTACGTGCAGGCCTTTTCATGTGGGTCAAGAATAAATAATTAAACTGCATTTTCCTTTTTCTGTCATCTTCTCTTTTCCCCTCCATCGCCGCTTTCCTTGTGTGAAGCATAACAGTGAATATGAGTCATGTAATTGAGGAAAAAAAAAAAAAAAAAACAGAAGTGGAAACCATGGTTCAAATGGGTAGCTAAGTTTGGAAGCGGCTTATATAAGCTGTCAGTGTTTGGTGTAGGCAAATGTGAGAGGAGAGGTAAAAGAGAGAGGGATGGTGACAGATGAGAGAGGAGGATCTGATGAAAGAGAAGAAAGGAAGATGGTAAAACTTCGGCGCACGAAACGGAGGAGCTAAAAACCAGGCAAAAAGATGAGTCGAAGTTGAGGATAAATGGAGTAGGGATGGAGAGAAGGAGAAAGGTGGTGGAGGACCTCTCTCACTCTCTCTCTCTCTCTCTCTCTTGCTCTCTCTTTCTCACACACACACACACACACATACATACACGGCAGCTTTCATTAAACACAGTCATCTTTTGGTAATAAGCACTTGAAGACTGATCTCTCTCTCTGCTTCCCTCAGGTGCTGCATTACCATAATGGCTTCTTGCTACAGCTCCAGTATTAGAACATGGAGGCATATTCCAAACCTAAACGCAATGCAACTTGTAATGCACATTATGCCGGCTCGACACATTAGATGTCATTACCAGAGCGGCGGCAGACAGCGTTCGGTCATTATCTGCTAAAGTGTTCCACAGGGAGGCGGGTAGACGAGAGAAAAAAAAAAGAAAAAAAAAATCTGCAGAGAAAAGACACAAAGAGTTCAAAAATAGCCTGTTTTTTCCCCCCTTTTCACTCGAAGTCGATCATTAAGCTGCTTTGAAAGAAACGATTATTGGCGGACCATGCACACGTGACCTTATTGCATATTTGTTCTCATTTACTTAACCGCTCGCTGGCTTCTCGAAGAACATACTCGTATTAATAGCAAACAACATATTAATTAAAGATAACGGCTACGGTGGGATTAAGGGAATGAATATGTGCAACCTTTGCAGTATCGGAAGCCCTGCTGACATTACTAATCAAAAATAGTCCCTGTACTGTTGTAACTGTGTGTGTGTGTGTGTGTGTGTGTTTTATTTATTTTTTTTAAGAAGGGGTGTATGTGTGTGTGTGTGTGTGTGTGTGTGTGTGTGTGTGTGTGTGCACTGTGTTAATTTGCTTTCCGGATGACTCATAACGTGAGCGCGGCATGAGGATGGTCCCTGTTGCCTTTATGAATAAGAGAAGCAAATAAAGTGCAAAAAAATAAATAATAATTTTTGGATAAGTGTGAATATTTGATCATTTCGTCTAAGCGTTCCGAGGCGATCCATCTCGTTTCAGTAATGAGACTTCTCAGAGGCTTCCTAAAGAAAGGAACAGATTAGTTATTACTTATAAGAAAATACAAGCCCATAATGACAAACACAGTCTCATAGACAGAGCACAGACGGGCAGCCAGTATATAGTGCATAGAACACCCTAAACATGCGCTAAGCATGCTATTTCAGGAGATCCAGAGGTCTCTATACGATGAGCGCAGAGGGGACCGGTTGTCACCTCGGCAGCGTCACCGGTCGCGCAGACCTCGCTAACGCAGTTATGAAAGATTTATGACAGCACCAATGCAGCTAAAGCTCCTATTTTTGTTGTTTTTCACAGTCATTTGTGGGACAACATTAGGGACTTGAGAAACAGGATGCAAGAAACCACATCCATCATGAATGCGTATGTTTGAAATGTGCATTAGCACAGCAGTTGCTATAAGTGAAATCTCATAAGGGAATGCCCTCATGATATATTAGCTTTAAAATTTGTCATTGCCTTTTGAAAGCGAATGGAAACACACGACGCGGGGAAGTAAACTTTTTTTCTGATTTGCTGTCGTGCTTTCGTTCTATATAGTATTTAAAACAAAGTTCTGAATGGAAGAGAACAGGCCTGTGTGTGTGTGTGTGTGTGTGTGTGTCCGTAAGCATAGCTGCAGGCAACACACCCCGATCTGTTCAGCAGTACGGGTGGAAAGCTACCTGAGCGCCCCATAAGACCTCTTTTCACTTTTCAACCCCTTTCCAGTCATCCCTTCATCACTCTTTTCTAGCACCGAGTTTAAACTCCCAGTGCCACGGTGAAGTTTAAGCCTGAAGTCCCTTAACTGTCACATAGCATCTCTGCCCTGTTCTCTAGGTTTCAGAAATCTTGATCTGAAAAAAAAGTTAGACTCTGTCAGTTTGTCTGGATGTGAGTCTTTTTTTTTTTTTTTTTTTTTTTACATCTACCAGGTAACTGACAAATATGCAAGACTTGCAAATTGAAAATGCTCCTCTGTCCTACTGCTAGCCAGATAGTTCACTTAAGTAGTTAAACTTAGTAACCTAGCTTGTTTTAGGTGCAGGTCCATGACCATGGAGGTAGCCAGAAGTATGCAGCACCATCCTAGCTTAAAAAAATAATAACATCACACCCGGTACTGTATCTATGGGCATTTGGTAGCTCAATGGTAGAATTGTCGATTACCATGAGGAATTAGATTTTCCAGCCACTGGATGCAGTGCTTGTGCTAAGCCCGGATGAAATAAGAGGGTTGTGTCAGGAAGGGCATCCAGTGTGTGCGGATCGGAGGGTCTGCTGTGGCCACCCCTCGATGGGAGCAGTCAAAAGCCAAACAACATCATCATCATCTCTGGGAAGTTTATTTTATAACTGTGTATCAGCAAGAATTGTTTAGCTAATAAACACCAAACTCAACTGTGCAATAAACTTTGTTCAAACTTTACTTTTTTTTGTTTGTTGAGGAATTACACTGGATTTCGTCAGTTCATTATAAGCTATTATAGTGATTATAATAGCTTATAGTGGCCTTGCACCTCCAGGATCAAGGGTTCGATTCCCGCCTCAGGTCTGTGTGCATGGAGTTTGTAGGTTGCTTGGTGGGTTTCCTCCTGATACTTTGGTTTTCTTTCACCGTGCAAAGACATGCAGATTAAGTCATTTGGATCTTTGCCATACCCAAAATTGTCTAGTGTGTGTCTGTGCACCCTGCGATGTTCAAAGTGTTCCCACGCCTCAAGTTTCCTGGGATAGGATCCAGGTCCCCCATGACCCTGTACGGTGTAAGCGGTATAGAAGATGAATGAAAGAGTGAATGAATGAATCCTAGGCAACAAACAACTGTTTACTGTATGTATTTGATAAACATGACAAAACATCATTTGTCATTGTGTATCCAATGACAAATCAAAACAGTCCCTACATAAAAATTCTCCAGTATCCCACGTTTCCAAGTATTTCCTGACAGAAGTGGAACCTCATGTGGTCTAATGTTGTTTTAGCAAAGCTGCCTCAAGGTTTAATGTGTTGTAGATTGTGAAATGCTTTTCTGCTTACCACGGTTGTAAAGAGCGGTTGTTTGAGTTAGTGGTACTGTCAGCTTGAACATAATGTTCCAGGAGACCAGCAGTTTGTGAACTACTTAAAAGAGCCTCACTGGCATTAACAGCCAACCACAGTCACAGTCATGAATCACACAGTCACTTACTCATCGTCTATACCGCTGTATCCTGTATTCAGGGCTGTGAGGGCCTGGAGCCTATCCCAGGGAACTTAGGGCATGAGGCAGGGTACACCCTGGATGGGGTGCCAATCCACTACATGAATACACACACACACACACACATATACACACACCACAGGCAATTGCAAACTCCATGCACATAGACCTGAGGCGGAAATCGAACCCTTGATCCAATAATCACTAAGCCACCGTGCCTGGCTGGAACTTACCCTCTTAAATTCTGTGAAAGCAGTAAGGGGGCACTTGGTATTGCCTGGATGTTTTTTTTATTGGTTTCATTTTTGTTAAACAAATAATGGTACAGTGAAAAAAAAAGGTAAATCTTTTCCTATAAGGTTGTACAGTATTTGCTCAATACTGAGACATGCTAGGATCAGATGATTTTTATTATGTTTCCACACAAAAACACATAGAATAAAAATAGGGAGTACTAACTTTTGAGCATCGGTCGGCTTTGTCTATGTGAAATTAAATATGTATCGCGTGATGAAAAGTACTCATTGTTTTGCAGGATCGTTAGAAGCACCTTTCTGTAGCCGAGCCTGATGTCAGAGGAATGTGAGAGCCAAGAATACAGTAAGATATATGATTGCATTGTAATCTCGCACATTCTCGATTCAGAGCTGCAACAGGAAATGTGATCGTTAATTGTATATTTCAAAAGCTGTAATTGCTTTAATTCCCTGTAATTAATCAGTAATTGCGGCAAGAGTGCTTTTCAAGGGTCTGCTCGAGTTGCTCGAGACCTTTTCAATATGTAGAGCGTGAATATAGATGAGAGAGGGAGAGAGAGAGAGAGAGAGAGAGAAAAGTAGAGAGTGAGGGAGGGTGGATGAGAACGTATCTCTTCTATATTTAGTGAACCTTGGCACCATAGAGCACAATGTATCTTTTAAACATTCATCACTGTTTCATGCAAACAGGAACACACAAGAATGAAACTTTGTCTGAAGCATCTTTCCTTCGTTTTTTTTTTTTTTTCCTATTTTTTTTTTTTAGAGAGATGCTGGTAGTTGTGGAACATCTGCTAACCTGCTCGCTGAACCTCCACCGAAATCTCGTACCCCTTATCATCAATGCACCTCCTTCCTGATTTGGGGTTCCATCATGATAGCAGATGTTGAATAATTGCAGATCTAAAAACAGCAGTAGCACCTGGAGAAATCAAGGGTGTTAGAGTGGAAGGAGTAGGGAACGGCATGGACATGGAGTCAGAGTCTGAGCACTTTCCCAGATTACTGCCTCTAACTTATTACATACAAATGATCTGCTTTGAAAGTTTATTATTTCATTCAAGATGAGTCAGTTTTTATCGCTCACTTCAGGGGAGAGAACCAAAATAGTTTGCGACTTGTGCAGCCTTTTTGTGCTGTGATATCGGATTAAATAAAGATCGATATTATAATGGAATGCAATTACACTTCAAGTTTTATTGAAGGGTCTTTAGAATTTGCATGAACATTTTATGGACCTGTGTTATTTATAGATAAAAGACATAATTAAATTTATGAGCGGTTTTATATAAGGGGTGTTCAAGTCAAACCAGGAATGAAGGCGTAAAACTGATTAACATTTACAGAAGACTAGAAACACAGTCTGTTGAAGAGATTCTTAGTCGCATTTGAACGGTGCAAACTTTTTAAAGAAGGCAGGGCCTTGAGCAAGGCCCTTAACCCCATCTGCTCCAGGGGCGCTGTATCATGGCTGACCCTGCGCTCTGACCCCAGTTACACTGAAATATGCAAAGAATGAATTTCACTGTGCTGTAATGTATACTGTATGTGACAAATAAAGGCTTAACTCAACTTAACTCCAAATGGACCAGGAAATTTCTCACTGCTGTCTATCTTTAATTATGTCACCTTAAACGTAACATTTTTACGATCCAATCCAATGAACTCCAACAGTTGCCAAAAAGTGTAGTAGGTGTTTTTTCCAATGTTGTTTCATAAACATATATGAGGCAAAAACTCAAATACTCTACATTTCTGTGGTTTGAACACCATTTTCAAAACTAAGCTCCTGCATGAACTGTGACCCCGACCCTGTGTGAGTTCTGTCTATGATCATCAGCAGCAGATTGTAAAGTTTAGATTTTGTCTCTTTACTCCTGTTTATTGGGTTTAAAATAAAGCATGAGCACAAAGTGCAGAATTTCATGCAGAATTAAAAAAATGTATAACTATATGGTTTGCCAAATATCATAGCTCTTTCTATACATTCTATCCAATTTAGGAGACTTAGGAGTTGTTCAATTGTCTTATGTTTGTCATTATATTATTACATCATGCACAGTAAATGATCTACCATATAGTACTACTAGCTTTCTGGGCTAGAGAATGGAGATTGTCAGACAGCCACCATCCTTAAGAAAAGTCTTTAAACCTCATTTGTTACAGGACATATGTTTCACTTGTTTACTTGGATGAAATAATTTGGAAAATGTAACCCATGTAGTTCCAATAACTCAAATTGAAGTCATTGAGTATTTCAAGTTAGAATGTAACATTCCAAATTATATGATTTAGGCAAAGTTCTAAAAGCATCTGCTGCAATATTGCTTCCATGTTCCTACTAAAACTGTGGCATAAAGATTGCAGCAACTTCAATAAAAAATCCATAAAATGTAATTAAAATAATTTTATTCATATAGCTCTTTTAACAATGATCATTGTCGCAAAGCAGCTTTACAGAATTTTACAGTTTGTCCCTGATGGGCAAGTCGATGGAAAAACTCCATGAGATGACAATAGGAAGAAACCTTGAGAGGAACCAGACTCAGCAGGAAAACCATCCTCATTTGGGTGACTTTACTGTTTACATGGTCTCTGATTAGAGTAGAGGTGTGTTTATATGCATGTGGAAAATGGTTCTGCCAGCTGTGAAGCGTTTAATCTGCGACAAATATAACAGAAGAATATATTTTCCCACCTAATCTTGAGGTTAGTTTAAGCTTCCCATCTTTGCCAATAAATCTCACCTTTAGACTTAGGATTGCTTACAATGATTATGTCTCATCTACGATTGATTAGATGCTTGACTATATATGAAATGGCAAGCCACTCAGTGTGCCTTTCTCAGCCAGAGCCCCAATACTGTAAATGAAAGTCTGGAGAGACTTTACCAATCAGGAATGGAAGCTAAGCTTACTTCC
Organism: Leiocassis micropogon; assembly: GCA_028565275.1. NCBI lineage: Eukaryota > Metazoa > Chordata > Actinopteri > Siluriformes > Bagridae > Leiocassis > Leiocassis micropogon. Next base: position 28,485,068 of record JAOVVA010000001.1, read on the forward strand.
CAGAAACGCATGACAAATACTGTATGCATAGAAAGAATCAGATCAAGTGTTTACATGGTTAACATTTTTGTATTGAATGGATTATGAAAGGTTTACACCCCCCTCCCTTATTCATATTGAAAATTCATTCCAATCGGGCCAGATCTGGTCAGACATAAGCAGAAAGCAAACCTTATGATCAGTCGAGCGATCCTGCAGTTGTGAACTGGCAATGCCATTAGTCACCAAATAAACATTCTGCTAAACTGAGCTGCTTTTTGGATTATGCCCTTTATATGCCATTTACAAAGATAGAGCCTTGTAATTATCAGTGTAAATGACAGAAAAGAACTGGTTTACATTGTAAGCGACAACAGCATGTTGTAGCCTACTATCAGTTCTGATGACTTTCAAAAGGACATCTGCAGTGGTCTCCAAAAGCACTGAGAAAGAAGTGCAATTCAGCATTTTAATAACATAAAATTGCTATACAACAATCGATATTTAGTATAAAGTCTTATTCTTTAAAACCTGCTGGATCTGCCTGGACATAGAAACAAAATGATAAAATAATCACTTATTTTGTGCACAGGGAGGACTACAATACATGGCATATGTTGTCTTAATATTTTTGCCACCTCTGTAATATAAACTCTTTAATTACTTATAATACTAAACATAATTAAATAATCCCAACTAATAAAGTGGCTCCATTCCACTGTCTAGTGAGGCCAATAAAGAATCTGTCCAGCAGGATTATGAGTCCACTATGCTAACACGACATGATGTACCGCTGGGGTCTATCCTAGAACTGTTTGTGTCATCTTTATTGGTCACATTGGAAATATGAGCTAAGTTGTGGCCTGGTTCTTAACATGCCTAAAAGATCGATCTTACCACATGGCTTTGAGAGGTTTAGTTTCATCACCACACAGTTTTACTGCTGAAGTCCCTCAGGGGTCAGTGTGTGGTCCAGACTTTTCCTCAGTGCATACTAAATAATTGGGTTCAGTAATCAGCTCTCATGGCTACACTGATGACAGCTTTACAATTTTCTCCCTTTATCAACCCATTTGGTGCATCTCTCTCAGCATCGACCATAATCTAAAACTTAACCTTTACAAGAACGTACTATTACTGCACAAGATATTCACGCTTACCATCTGGTGGTGCGGATTGCTAGTGACACTACAACCTTAATTACAGAATATATTAGCATGGTATTAGAAAAAAAGCTATTTTTGATGTTTTTTAAACCACAATTTTACACCACAAAAGCACTTTCCAGTTCAACCAACTTCACTACTGTATTTCTAATTAGTACCTAATATACTGTGTGTAGGTTTGATGTTTGTTTGCCTCAGAGAAATTTCAGAAGAATGCATGGTAGAGGTTGAATTCTTCTAGCTATGAAAGCAAGACTCGTTTGTTACTCTGTAACCTGAAACATGTATGTTTTTTTTTCATATACAATCCAAGGTAATTCAAAAAATCCAATCAACAGTGAGTGAAGCAGTGAATTTATGAAAAAGGCTAACTAACAGTTTTAATGGAGCATGGCAGCTGACCTGAGGTATTGTTTAGCCTAAGAGCTAGCATTAGCCAGGATAAAATAACAAGAAATTATTGCATGTATTACTAGTTATACTTCAGCAAATGACCCAAAATATCTGATTATTTTAGCGTTATATGCATATTAACGTAAGCTAGCTAGCTGGTCTTTTTTCTTCTTTTTTTGTGTGTGACTTTAGGTATTTGTTACAGCAATAAAATACACAATAAAAAGAAAACATCACAGGAGATTTCAGAACTTCATAACTTCAGGGTAGTTAGCAAATTTTTTGTAACTTGTAATATAGCTAACCGACTAGTCGTTTGGCTGTAGGTTAGAAATTTTATATCATAACTTAATTAAGTTACAAATGCAAAAACTTCTTATCCAAGTGTAGTCATCCCTACACTTGCCTGGTCTTCCTTTATGAGTGATATGAAATAAATTTGTGAAAGAGCTTTGCAGCACAATACCAATACATAATTATTCAAGACTACATATTGTAGCTCTTCATCTTCTACTGTATATGGTTTAAACACACACAACTTCAAGCTTCAGAATCCCTATTACTCTATTTATTTATATCCTATATACAATATTCTGCTATATAGTATACTATACATGTAGAATGCAACTTCACCAAGCTTTTAAGTGATCTCTATTTATGACTTTTTAATAATATATTGGAAACCTATTTCCAGAAATCTCCTTAGTTGTTTGCTTTATACAGGTCAAGATGCAGTGTATATTCAAATCGGGACTTTGATTGTAAAGAATGACAAAACACATCTATACTAATCTCCAGCAACACTAATACACCTATCTCAGCATTACACCAGTGCTTCGAAACCATCAAGGTCCCAAGTTTTCTCCATGACTGGACATGGGAGTCTTCCATGTCACAACATTCCTTTGTGTTAGTCAAAGAAAGAAATCTATCTTGGTACCCGATGTGTACTGACCTTACAGAAATCTGGTGAAATCCAGATTTTCAAAATCAGACATTCCACTTGCTGAACGTTCACAGGAGTGACTGCACATAAGTCTTTCTTTACATTTACAATACATTAGAGGGACCTTTTTTTCAACTCACATTTTTATATATTTTTTTAAACATCTGAGTTGTAGGGTTGTAGTTGTAGCAGTTGAGGGTTAAGGGCCTAACTCAAGAGCCCAACAACTTGGTGGTCCTGGGGTTGGAACCTGGGACTTTCTGATCAGCAGTTCAATGCCTTAAACACTGAGTTACCCCTGAACCCTTCTTTTCTTTGAAATGTTCGCACCATCATTTAAATGTTTAAACTGCGGCCAAGAGT
>JAOVVA010000001.1:28494467-28516805 GCA_028565275.1 Leiocassis micropogon
TCTCTCTCTCTCTCTCTCTCGAGCACATATGTCCTTCCACTGAGCTTCGCTGTAAGAAGTTGCTGAGGTAAGAAGATCGAGTTTTCCACTTAGTGAAGCACGACGGCTCCTGCCTCTTCCCTACAGTGCTCTCAGCGGTTTGTGCATGAGCATAGGTGTGTATGTGTGTGTGTGTGTGTGTGTGTGTGTGCCTGTATTTGTACGTATGAATGTCTTGCATTGTACCTACGTGAGAAGGTAAAACACCAAAGATATTCTGTGCATCGACCGTATGTAGTTGTATGTATTTCACACGCACAATTATTATTGTTATATCATTATCAAACCAAAAATGGTCAAAAAAAATAAGATTAGATCCAGCAGCGAGGGCAAAGGTGTAAAGCATTTGAGCGAATTATATCAAATGGCCCTTATCTGCTTCCCGGTGCCCCGCTATGAGTCTTCGGGAGGACTTCCCTTTAATACCGTGTCGAGCTAAAATGCTTATACAGACGCCGGAGGCTGCAGGCTATTAGCATAATGTCTCTCCGAACGGTTATGAAATAACAGAGAAGTTCATCGCCCTTGCTCCTTGTATTTGTGTTGCTGCTGAAAGAAGAAAAAAAAAAAGCGAAAGATGAATGCGTGTACACGCTCGTGTAGGAAAAGCGTGTTAGCTGTGATAATGGGAGCGGTGTCATAAAGAATCCGCTTCCTGTACTGCCTTCGTCTGCAGGAGACGGTGATGGATCCACCACCCTGCTCATTACGGAGTACCTCCTGGTGTTTCAAACCAAGCACACACACACACACACACACACACACACTTAGAGACACAGTTACACACTTGTTCACACATACACACCTAATCTCTGCTCGCTGAATTCAACCATAATGCATCGTTTAAACTATAAACCAGAACACTTTTTAAACTCAGGGCTTTCACTCAAGACAGTGAAAAATGCACCGGTTTTCGCCTCTCAATGCCGCTTCATCACGGGGGCTAAATGTGAACTTCCTGTCCTGTCCTGTCCTGTCCCCTTCTACTACCTGTCTCGACGTGAAGCCTAGCAGCTTTGTTCTGCTGTCCTAGCTGCCCTGTGGGCCACTGATCACAGCTTTCATGCTCTCTGCCTCTTTTCTCGGCTTTTATCAAAACGCTCAGTTCAGGCACGAGTGGCTTCAGACACCTCACTCCCTGAAATAAAGCATTTAGATAGCATAACTATTTTTTTTTTACCCATGCACAATATTATATCCCCAGTGTTCTATTACATTTCTATTTTTATTTTTACTCTGAATTTTTTTTTACAAGATTTAACAGAATTTCATTGTACGGGGATGGAGGTGGAGGGGGGGCATGTTTCTTTACTGTGCATATGACAATAAAACGTGAAACTTAAAACTTTTAACATCAGTGTATATACTCAAACACTAAAAGAGCATTCTTTTTCTCTTTTTGTGCCGATGTCTGGATCGCTCTGATATTAACCCAAACCCTGCATCCTCCACCTTTTTAAATGTAAACACAAAATAAATAAAAAGCTGTTGATAAAAAAGTTTTAAGTTCTTTTTAAATACATTTTTTCCATGTATATTCAGCTGTTATATACCGTATATTGATTAGGGATTTCACAATTGGAACTTTTTGTTTGTTTATTTGTTTTTTTAGACAAATAACAAAAAGGGGGAAAAAAGGACCAAGATTTTGACCTACAAAGATGACAAATATGTTATTTCATAATTATACAATCAAGTGTCAAATCTTAGACTTTACAATATAAATAATAATGATTTGGAAATCAAGTTCAGCTAAATGCACAGACCTAGACAACATGAAGAAATTCAATTCAATTTATTACATTTTTAACCAACTCTATAAACATGACTGAGCCAAAAATAAATAAAAAAAAAGGCTCACGTACAGTACAATACTGTGCAAAACTCTTATGCGCCCTATTTTTAATAGATTTTTTTATTGTTATTTTATGACTTTATTATTGAGTTCAAATATCAGGATTCCACCACAAAATTGAACAATACAGAAAAATTTGGTCCACCAGAAAAGAAAGCAGCATTTTATACAAGTGACCACTTTTTAGACAAAAAACTAAACAAAAAGGAAGCTGCTGGATTTTGCATATACAACAGTCATCATGTCATCAGAAGAACCACAAGAACTGTGGGTGGTTTCAGTGGGATGCTCAGTAAAACTTTGCACGGTACTGCATATAATAATAATAATAATAATAATAATAATAATAATAATAATAATAGTATTTTGCGAGTTATACACTTTTCCACATAATTTTGGTTGTACATGACGTATCTAAACACCCAAATGCACACTTTTATTTCTTTGACTTTCCTATAAAGAGTTGTTATTTAAAAAAAGTCATTGACCAATGTGGAGTTTCCGGCCGGTACATGTGCCGTTCAAGATTTAAAGGTTAACCTTTACATTTTCTTTTGTTAATCACTTCAGATTAAAGTATCCACAAACTGAGTGAATATAAATGATAAAAAATTTTATCTGACCATAACTTTACATTACAACACCAAACATTATGCTCAGTATTGTGCAGGTTGACCTTGTGTCGCCGGGGCAGCTCCGACCCCTGAGGGCATGACTCCACAAGACCTCTGGGGACTTGTTTGTCTAGTGATACCTTGGGTGCTCAATTGCATTGGGATTTGGGGAGTCTGGAAGCAGGTTCGGTGGCTTAGGCTCTTTGCCCATGAGTGGCAGTCTATGGTGCACTGGGTGTTCTAGTGCCTCTCTTCATGACAAAAATGACTTTTTTTGACAAGTTGTGTTGCATTGGCTCTTCTGTATATTCATATTATATATATATACCGTATATATACTTTTTGTTGTTGATTTGTGGTTTATTTTATTAACATTTATTTTGTTGAATTGTACTATAGGAGACCGAAGCTACAGTACAGTACAGGTAGAAGCCTTAACATATAGCCTTATCACCAGGATCACCTTATATCACCCTTTTCTATGTTTTAATCAAAGCAACATAACATAATATGTATGTTTTTGCATGTGTCTGTACAGATCTCCTGGTCTGGAAGGTGACCTCTACCAGGTGTGAATTTGCGAATGTATGAGTGCTCGGTAATATGAGCACCTTGGGGTATTCATTAGGCCCCGTAATAGCAAACGTGTCTATGGGCATCTGCTGAGACTTGGGGAAAAAGTATAAGCGGCACAAAGTGATGACACCGACAGCTTAGCATCATGAATCCAGAATAAAACTCTCACGTTTGTTTTCACTTTTCCATCCAAAATGGCAGCCATATTCCATACTGTACCTGGATCCTTTCTCTGTCCTTTTCCTTCTCCTGCTGGCTCCTATAATTAGGTCAGTTCATGAGTGATGGTTTTGCATAATGGATATCAGTGAGAACGTGCCCGTCTGGTGCTCTTTCAGCTTTCAGACTGTCTGCTACTCTTCACTTCAGCAATTTGCTTGATTAAAAAAAAAAGAACGAAAATAGGCATTCGTACAAATTCCCCCCATGTTACATCTACTTTCATATCTTTTATGACTTTTTGAGAAATTATCATGTTAAATTGTACTCTTAATCCTTAGGGAAGCATAGAAAAAGCTTTTTTTTTTGCCATAACATAAACGTGAGCTGTCATCATAATCCAGTTAATGAGAAAAATAAAAGAGGAAGAGAAACGGCAACGTCGGATTCATTACCGAAGATCAAATCGTCTGTAATCTCTACAGAGCTCCATGTAACTGAAGGTGTGTTCATAATTTAACAAATCTAATGAAAAAACATTTGCATTTAGCATAATTAATTGCCTGGCTGTTGATAAGTAGTATGATTATCGGTGTAAATGAATACATTTCCTGGGGTGACGGCGGTGAACGAAGCGAGGGCACTAGGGAAATCCGAATTCATTTTCAACCTACTTGAAGAAATAAAAACAGATTTTGTTATTTTTAAAAAAAAATTATAACGATCATCAGATGATCGAATCGACTAATTATGGTTGTCTATAACTACCCGCCTTAAAGGAACTTGTTATATAAAAGCAAAAAGTGAAAAGCAATGTATTTAATTATCCAAGCGAATGAGATCCCGTAAAATTAGGATGCTCTAAATATGTTATGCCAAACACAGTGACTTTGGAATTGTCACTATTACTTTACACCGCCTTGGCAATGTTAAAGCCCGAATGCTTCTTTCTACCTTTCGGCAGCGTAAGAGCGGTATTAGAACAAATTTGGTAATTCTCCTTGCTTTCTGCTGCTTCTGCTTCTGTAATTTGATTATTTTAATGATCTCATTCGTGCTAGGACACTTGGTCCCCTGTGGCAAAGTCACGCTTGAGTGAATTTTGAAGACCCTTTTTACACCGTTGTTGAGGATGATCGGGTGTCTGACCGTGACAGAGTCGCTTTCCATGGATGTTGCCTCGTAACAACAAGCAGCACAATGGAGCTGAAATGAAACTGGTTTCCAGGTTGTTTAAGAAATTTTATATTAGAAACACTTTGACTTCTTTTAGGCATTTCAGTATTTTCAATATATGCATTTCAATATACATTGAAATACATTTCAATATCTACTTACTATTCGTTGTATAACTAAAAACTTTCCTTTACATTAAAATGCATTTGATTAGATTAGATTAGATTAGATTAAATTCAATTAGACTAGAATTCTGCTCTTGCTTCATTCTTTTTTTTTATTGCTAGTTTTTGATAATGCGTCATTTGTTAAGATGTAATGATAAGTTGTCTCTCTCTTTTATTGTTTTTGAAACTGGCAAGACAAGTGATCAAGAGCAGCTTCTACTGTATAAACGGTATGAACGGTATGAAAAAGTACAAATAAGAAGCGAAACCTTATACTCATTATACTTTTTTTTTATTTCTTTTTTTTTTTGTGTCGCTCCATGTCTGCATTGCTGTCTCAAATACAGCATTATTAAATAAATTAAGTGTAATCTAAAACTGATTGAAATTAAAATGAAACATTAATAATGTCACCAGAATTGTGGATATTCTTGAGTTTGCAGCAATAAAAATCCCACACGATCGGCATTTAATTAAAATAAGAACACAACAAACATCCTGGTGTGTTATCGAGTGCTGCCAGTTCCTATAAATATTATATTATTATTAAAACAAAATAGAAAACAAACCAAGGAGTAATAAAACACAACAAGATAATTGGGCTTAGAAATTAAGCCTGCAACAACAAGAAATATTGCGAATAATTTGAAAGGTGTGATATTAAAAGCTGTCTTGATAATTGAGGATAAACATAACAGAATGTGATTTAATTTATTATTGTGACTGTAAGAATTGTTTTGATTTAACAAACATGAATGCCATATTCATAGAGTAGTATTTATATGGGGTGTTCGAGTCAAAGTAGGATTTTTCCCTGTACAAAATAACAAAACAAGGTTTTAAGAGCAAAAACTACCTTTATGTCTTTTTACTCTATATGATCTCCTGCTACACTAATGCACTTATCTCAGAATTACACTAGCAATTAGATACCATGAAGGTAGAACTTTTCTCAGTACACCAAAGCCTTGCTTTATGTCTGAAACGCTGGCCCACAGGAACTCCTTTAATGGTCCAAATGTGGAAATTCTTTGGAGCGAGGACAGGACTGTAGGAGGGATGTGGGAATAACTCCCAGCCGAGTTTCTGTAATGTGTGAGTGGTGCGGTGGGCGGTAAGAGGTCATGCATAATCCTGCAAAAAAGAATGCATATGGGGGATCCTTTTTCATTAAAGAAAATGGCCATTAAAGGAGATCATTTATATCAAGAATATCCACAACTCCAGTGACATTATCAATCTGATCAATTTATGTAAGAATTGTGTACAGTGGTGTGAAAAAGTATTTGCCCCTTCCTGATGTCACACTTGATTATCAAACTAAAGTTTATTATTAGAGAAAGATATTCTGAGTAAATACAAAAATGTAGTTTTGCAATGATGATTTCATTTATTAAAAGAAAAAAAAAACCTGTTGAATCCTGTTGAATCGAGAAATCATGAACCTGTCCGACAAAGTGAAGCATGCTAAAAGATCTCAAAAAGCAACATATAATGCTTTAGAGAAATTAAAGAACAGATGAGAAACAAATTCATTGACATGTATCAGTCTGGAAAGGGTTACCAAGCCTTTTCTAAAGCTTTGGGACTCCAGGGAATCACAGTGTGAGCCTTGGAACAGTGGTGAACCTCCTTAGGACCCTGCGAAAATTACTTCAAGAGCACAACGATGACTCATTCAGGAGCTCAAAAAAAAATCCAGAACAACATCTAAAGGACTGCAGGCCTCACTTGCCCCAGTTAAAGTCAATGTTCATGGTTCAACAATAAGAAAGAGAGACTGGGGGCAAAAATGGCATCCATGGGAGAGTTCCAAGCCCAAAGACACTGCTGACCAAAAAGAACACAAAGGCTCGCCTCACATTGCCAAAAAATATCTCGAGTATCCTCAAGACTTTTGGCCAAATAATCTGGCCTGATGAGACAAAGTTTAACTTTTTGGAAGGTGTGCATCCCATTACATCTGGCGTAAAAAGACCAAGAGTCAAACATGGTGGTGGTAGTGTGATGATGTGGGGCTTTTTAGCTTCAGGACCTGGACGATTTGCCATAATTAGTGGAACCATAAATTCTGTGCTCTTTCAGAATATCCTGAAGGAGAATGTCAGGCCATCAGTTCGTGACCTCAAGCTCAAGTGTACTTGGGTTATGCAGCAGGACAATGATCTGAAACACACCAGCAAATGAATGCCTCAGAAAAATATAAAATTTGTTTTTTTTTTTAAGTGGCCTAGTGAAAGTCTGGACTTAAATCCAATTTAGATGTTGTGGCATGACGTTAAACAGGCCATTCATGCTTCAAAACCCCTTCAATTTGGCTGAATCAAAACAATTCTACAAAGAAGAGTGGGCCAAAATTCCTCCACAGCGATGTGAAAGACTCATTGTCACTGTCAGCTCTCACAAATGCTTGATTGCAATTGTTGCCACCAATGGTTTAGGTTTAGGGGCAATTACCTTTTTACAGGTTTGTAATCATCATTTAAACAATGCATTTTGTATTTGCATGGGTTATCTTTGTGTAATTGTAAAAATTGTATGTTGATCTGGATTATTTAAGTATCATAAAGGGGCAAATACTTTTTCACTGCATGATATTTGAGACAGAATGCAGACATGAGAAGCAAAAAGAAATAAAGAAAAGAATAATAAATACTGTAGGCTTTGCTTATTTACATAAAAATTTACATTTATAGGCATTTGGCAGATGCCCTTATGCAGAGCGACTTACATTATTAAAAATTTTTTGTCTTATTATAAATACTTTTTCATACAGTATATCGAATCTCACTGCAGTGCTTTACACTTCCTGCTACTACCGTTCCAGAGGCTGACTGGGAAAAATCTCACTGCTGTATCGCAATAAACTTATCGTCTTTCTTAGTCTGCCACCTTCGTAATTTCATCCATTTAAAAAGTCATTTAGCGCTAAATCAAGTTCGTGATACAGTAATTGTTTTGTATTGGATTTTAATGAGTGTGGATTGAACCCAAGTACCCTGCTGTCTACTCGAGCTGATTCCACTGACAGATGACTGAGATTGTGCTGTGACTCTGGGCTTTAGTTTAGAGCTAAATTGATCGGGCAACAGTGACTGATATCTATGTCGTGACCGTTGTATTATAATGTTCTTTCAGAGTGAAAAGCTGTTGTGAGATATGGGACATTAAAGTTTTGACATCCAGCTCACAGATCATATAAATAAGGTTGTATGTCCATGATTGGCGATCTCGGCCGAGGTGGCTCAAAGCCCACTGCGGTCAGTTCCGTGAACATTCAACAAGTGGAACAGCTGATCCTTGAAAATCGACAGATACCTTGTCGCCAACTTGGAGAAGAGACGCATCTGTCTGTGGAAACTGTACACACGCAATCATTGACCAACACCACTTTCACAATATAGGAAGTCAGCTTGGAGTTATTGCCACATCTCCCTGACCTCGCTCCAAGCCATTTCTACATGTTTGGTCTGTTAATGGAGTTCCTAGGAGGCCAGCGTTTCAGACGTGAAGCAGGCAGTTTGATCATGGCTCTGGCATGCTGAAAAATCTTTCTGCCTGGATGGCATCCAAGCACTAGTGAAATGCTGGGATAAGTGCATCAGTGAGAGATTATATAGAGAAATAATAGGAGTTTTTAACTCTTGTTACTATCTTCTGTTATCATGTGCAATCATAAGTTCTGGTTTGACTTGAAAGCCCCCTCGTACATTTTGAACAAGCACCAAATACAGATAGAGCCATGTTATTCTGTAAGATCAAATGCTGTTTGATGCTTATCTTCCCTATTAAGCAATCTTTTAATCAAATCTACAGTACAGTGGCGCAAGATACTCATTCAAATACATGAAAAATGACACATCGTTTGTGCTTGGAAGTTAGCACAGTCGCCTTGCACCTCCAGGGTTGGAAGTCTGAATCACGTTTCTGGTATGTATGTTTGGAGTTTGCATGTTTTCCCCGTGCTTGGTGCTTGGGTATTTCTTAAGGTATTCTGATTAACTTGGATTTACAGTGATGTAGGCTGACTGGCATTTCTAAATTGCCTATAATGTATGATTGTGTGTGTGTGTGTGTGTGTGTGTATGGGTGTGTGCTTGTAAATTTATTAGGCTCTCTAACTGTTTTAGCACTCTGTCCAGGCTGTATCCCACCTTGTGCCCTAAATTCCTTGGAGTAATACGTTATGATATGATGATAAGTTACGATATGATAGAGGTTCGTAGATGGATAGATGGATGAATTGAAGAGCTTGTGAACAAATAGTATGGATTCCATTCCATAATGATATGGTAATTTGGAAGACCAGACAACTTTGATGATATCTAGCTAAACCTGTTAAACTATAAATAATCCATCCATTCATTCATCCATCTATCCATCCATCCATTTCCCATACAACTTAGCCTGTGTAGTGGCCCTGAAGGCTTTTTTTAAGAGATTTAGGGCGCAAGGCAGGACACATCCTGGATGTGTACCTATCGTAGAGCACAAGCACATCCCTACACACACACACAAACACTTCAGACAATTTGGAAATGTCAATCGGCCTACACAACATGTCTTTGGACTGTGGGAGGAAAGTGAAGTAGCCGGAGGAAATCCACCAAGCACAGGGAGAACATGCACTCCAAGCGGAGGTGGGATTCAAACCCACAATCCTGCAGGTGTGAGGTGATGTTACATTAATGCATTTAAAGTTCTGTTGATCCAGACGAAGATAATTTTACAAACCTGTTAGCTGACCTCCAGTAATGAAAAGTTCCCTGGGTTGCTTATTAAAATACACTGTATGTGGTTAGTTAATATCAGTAATATTTAATAAAATAAAAAAAAAATTGTGGCTAAGTCGAAGACTTTCTAATGTTCCAGAACATTTTTACATAAAAAAAAAACAGAGAGTATAGTAAACCTGTGCTGTATATGGTTCGTCCACTTGGGTAACTTTTGTTAGTCTAATAAAGTACATGTAGAACATTTGCAGCTAATAAATGAACCTGGCTTCAAGTTTGTTCTTTTTGGTCTCAGGGTAAATAATTTGTGGATATTAAGCATTCAAGGCTGATTAATGTGTGTTTTTGTACAGTATGTGATTATTCTGCATGATGACTAGCTAGCAGATAGAACCTTATGAGTGTTGCCCTCGACTGTGTGAACGAACTCATGAGCTCAGGCTAGCCATTTGTAACTTTTCCTAAGAGTTGGCTTATAAGTTTATAAGTACAGTACAGCGACAGTGTTGCCTCGGGAGGAAAATGTCAGCATTTACGCTATTGCTATTCTAAGAATTGGCGTGAAAAAAATGACAGTATTGAAACAGTGTGTACTGTTAGAGACCTTGATGGATTTCTGGATGCAACCCATGAAGTGTGAAACATATTCTGGACTGATGAATGGTTCCTTGGCACCGTTCCTTTGCAGCGTGATGAATCATACCAACACCATAACATTTAATTTTAAAAAGTTATGAAAAAGTTCTGAATTCCAAGGTCACAGATTGAACTTGCATGTTCGGTCTTACTAATAAAATGACAAAAGCTATGAAGAAGGTCTTCGTATTTCTACCGTAACGATACAAAGTCCTCAAAATGAACCTTCAGAGAATCCGCTCTCATATAGTACAGGACCAAGAAGGAGAACCCCAGAACAATGGCACATTTTAACAAAAGAAGCAAACTGAAAAAGAAACACATTTAGGTGTTTTCCTTTGTTGTTTTTTTTTGTGCATGTTATGTCATGATAAGTGAATACCCACTGCCACAGGGCTTTCATTAGTGTCTGACTAACGCAGTGTGGCGTGATGGCTCAGTACGTTCTCCTTCATACAGTTGCTGCCATTATAAGTCATCAGCTCATCAACAAATCAGCTGCTTTGCACATTTTAAATTGGTCACAAAGGGAGCTTAGTCAACAGCATCTATTAGGTTTGTTCATTCTTCCAGTCTTTCTAAACAAATGCAAATGTGGAATATAATTTTTTTTTTTAAAGCCTTGAACAGCTCAGTAAACAATGGATGAACTTGACAACAAATGCATTCTATATGATTCATCAAAGTGACTCTATTTTACAAATAGCGCATAGCTTGTGTAATCCTTTAAGCATATTACTAATTCAGATGGACTTGAGCCATGTTTACCCTGTTGCAACCCAATTGCTATTTTTGTGGTCAGAAATAATGGCACCTCCGCTGACAAAGATAAAGCGGAAGAAACCAGGACTAACACATTTGCTAGCACAGGAAGCTCTTTCATCCAAAATTGGTCTAACATCCCCATTTCCATATGAACAGAATATCGGTTTTTATTATAATACAATGTCAATTAAATTATAAGATACAACTCAAAATTACAAGAGAACAAGTCAAACCAGGACAAAAGTGTCCGGTACAGTGGAAAACAAAATGGCATCCGGGATTCCCCTCAAGATTAAAAGGCGCATAGACAACACTGTTACATTTCACATTTCCTTAGGCGCGATTATGGTTTTTGGCCACATGATGCAAGTGTGGGGAAAGGGGACAGAGATTTACTCCAGTAGATTGGTATGCTTTACATTGTATATTTGTGTCAAAGGCGTAAGACTTACTTACTTAAAGTTAAGACTTACTTACTTGAAGTGCTCGCCCTATCATCCGGAGATCACGAGTTCGATTCCCGGGTGATGCTGTAACCTCTCGCAGCCGGAGGTCTAGAGAGAGCTGATTGGCCGAGCTCTCTCAGAGGGGAGGGATAAGAGGTACTTCATGATCCCACAATAATAACGACTTGACAGCCAATCAGGAGCATCTGGGAGCTCATGCAAGCGGAAGAAGCGGATAGCGCTGTCCTCTGAGTTCAAAAAGATGCGGTTGACTGGCGTCACGTGGTTCGGAGGAAACACGTGATAGTCTTTGGCCCTCCCGACTGAGTGGTAATAGTAGCCTTAATGTGGGAGCCCCCTAGTGACGGGGAGGAACTGGACACGACTAAATTAGGGAGAAAAAAAAAAACAAACAAAAAAAACAAACTGGACTTACGAATGTGCTCCCGGAATAGAACTTGTTTGTAAGTCGGGGACTACATCTAAAAGGAAGTTAGTTTGATCCTTATGCTATGCCTAATATTATTAGCATATCAGAGAGATTGTCAAGAGCAACCATCTCTCATGCCTTTCTACTTTTTTAGCAATGGCAGTACAGTTCAGAGGATGCGATCAGTGCATTTCATGTTTTTGGTACGGTTAGCTTTCATAACTGATTTGAAACGTGGCCAAGAACACAGTCCTGTGCTTGAGATCATCTTTTCCAGTGGATTGAGCAGGGCATGCTGATTTGTGTCTGGGCACAGTACAGAATATTCACACGATGCAAACATACCAGACATTGTGATCATGTTTACTCTGTGCCATATTCCAAGACATTGGTGTGAAAGCACAGGCTTGCACAAGCGAGGCTCCAAAAGACCGCAAGATATCTGTGGCAGCCATCTCACGTATTTACTGTAATTGTGCAACGGCCACACCTCCGGATCATGTATTTATTCTTTAACAATTTTGCATTTGTTATGGCATACCAAGAATATATTAATCACACCATTCCAACAAACTTCTAATAATAAAATAGTAGTAATAATAATAATAATAATAATAGTAATAATAATAATAATAATAGTAATAAATCTTCACAAGGCATCTTTAATGCTGAAGAATCAGATAAAATCTTTCTACTGTTTTTAATCTTAGAGAACAGAGGATGCAGGATGCAGGATGCTAAAGAAGCGCCGGCTCGTCCCCCACCTCTAATGAGTGTTCAGCACCTCTCACAATAATTAAGTATTAATTACTCCCAGATGGTACGCTTAACCCCTGTGCTATTCCTGGATCTGCATGCACCGCTGGGGAATTTTGCTTAACTTCCGTATTGAGCCTTGTTACTGTTTGGATGGCAAAAAGCTAAAAAAAAAAAAAAAAAGTTCAATGCAAAAAAAAAAAAAGTGTTTAATGGGCTAAATTGAAACTTGCATTATTGCTGATATACCAGGTATACAATGTGATACTCATAAGCTCAAAGGTTTTATGAATGTTATTCATTAAGAAGGTGGAAGTCAGGGGAGTGCTGTTAATATATTTGCATATGTGTGTGTGTGTTCAGGTGTAGGTTGCTTAATCTCCTGTGATCGATTGGATATTTGCTTGTGCAGGAGGGCAAGGCCGCAGCAACAACAAAAAAAAAATTCACAAAAGTGTGAGTAAACCTCGGACGAGGCGATGCGTTCACAGAGAAGCAGAAACTTCGTGAGCTGTTCTGTGCAAGAAGAAACCGTTTCCTTATGGATGCATTCTGTTAAAGATATACAAGAAGTTGTGATATTTTCCAAGCTGCCTCCTGTGAGCATGCACATGCGTGTAAATTGGGGGTGACGTGGGCTGCTCCAGAGCCTTGGCTCAGAGGAAAAAGAAAGAATGTGCGTTTATAGAACAAATACGAAAAATGTATCAGGGCATTTTCGACTCACTTCACACACATGCACATATACACACACTCCCAATGTCACTGACCTGTCAACAGGCTGAGTGGAAGTAACTAGCCTGACACAAAGTCCAACAGCAAGAGCAAACACAGGAGAGTGAAAAGGAAAAAAGAGACAGATGAGTGTGTGAGAGGGATGGAGGCAGACAAAGCTCCAATAACAGTGTTATTGCTTTTGAGAGCCGGTGATGGAGTACCATCTAATGCGCCGGCTACACCGGAGGGCAAACGGCCCAAAACAGGGATTTATAATGGCCAAACACCAAGAGTGAAAATAGCTATGACTGCACGTGAAAGTGTGTATGTGTGCGTGTGTGTGTGTGTGTGCATGCATGTGTGCATGCATTTGTATATGCTTGCTAAGACCAATAATTACTGGTACCCCTTCAGAAAAATGTGCAAAAATTATTGTGTAAAATAAATACATTGGGATTCATTTATTTATTTAAGTGTATTTGTAAATTATTGGCAGGAGCTACACATCATGTGATTCTTTTCTTGTACTTTTTTTTTTTTTTTTTGGATCCTACGAGAGCACAAAATGTGAACCTCTACTGAGGTCAATGATTTAATTGCATAGACAAATTTGTGAAAGCAGGCCATTTCATGATTATTATTTGACAGAGGGCATTCCGAATGAAATCCATAAAATAAACCAATTTAGTATTTTGACTCATTATTGAATTAGGACAAAAGACAAAAAGGCAAAAGAGTTAGCGTGCATCTGAGCTTGCTAATATTCTACAAGGGGAGTTCAAGTCAAACAAGGACATTTAATAAACTGTACAAGTGAGTGACATTTACAGAAGACTTTAAGCACAGTACAGTGATGAGACTCTTAGACGCAGTAAAACATGTGAACGGTGCAAATATAAAAAAATTAAAGTAAATGCTGTGCATCTGTGAGTGACGATCCCGGCCCACTGAAGTCATGCCTGTGGACATCCAGCGAGTGGAACGACTGATCCTTGAAAATGGACCAATAACTTGTCGTCAAGTTGTAGAAGAAACAATCTGTCTATAGGAACTGTACAGACAATCATTCGCCAACACCACCTGCACATTACAGGAACTCGGCTGGGAGTTATTGACACATCCCTGTACAGTCCTGACCTCGCTTCAAGACATTTCTACATGTTTGAGTCATTAATGGAGTTCCTGGGAGGCCAGCGTTTCCGACGTGAAGCAGGCAGTTTTTGATTATGGCGCCGGGGTACTGAGAAAACTGTTAGTGTATCAGGGGATTATATAGAGAAATAAAGAGAAAAATAGGGAAACCCACCAAGCACAGGGAGAACATGCAAACTCCACACACACAGACTGAACTGTGACAGATGCTCTTTTATTTAGACTGCCTTTAAAATTTCAAGTGTGTTCAAAATTATTTGGACAGTTCGGAGAGATTTATACAATTTCTTGTATGATCTGGTGATACTGTTTCAGGAATGTAGGAAAGTTCCTTATGGCTGATAATAAATAGATTTAGAATTGTCACTGTTTAAGACAGATACAGTAGGCATGATTATGGATTTCTGTGAGATGTTCTTTTAACATTAATATAAGGAGTCTTGAGCTTTGTGTCAGAGCTTTGTAACGGTCAGTATACTGTAGAAGACTTTGTGGCTAGATGTTTTTCAGTACGCTGATAAATAAGAACTTGTTAACATTAAGAAGTAAGAAAAAAATATGCAGTAGTAAGAAAATCAATGCTAAAACATGAGCGATGAACTAATTATATAAAACTGCATTCATATACATCATTTAAAAATGTTTAGCTATTGATATTATGTTTATTTTGCAAAAAAAATAAATGAAGGTTGTAATGTAACTATTTCTATATAATTATGTTGGCCTAAACATACTGTACCAATTTTTTACCATTCATTACCTTTATTTATTTTAATTCAACTTAAATATTTTACTTAAGTGGAAATTCTGCCATAAATTTAAATATGTTGATATACATAAATGCATTTTATACTTTTGTATACAGTAGAAGAAAGTTTCAATATATTATTATGGCAATTGAGATTAAATAGAATCAAATAAAAAAAAAGAGATGAATGCAAAATAAAATGTACAATATAATGTCTTTTTCAGGTTTTGTGAGTTCAGTGATCTTTTCAGATTATTGCTGGTTGTGTGATAATCTGTGTTCTCCATGGCAGATTATATTGTATGATGAAGATCCTCTAACAATACACTTGTGATTAAGGGATACTGTAATTCTGACAATTGCAGGAATAAACAGAATGTTTTGTTTCAACCCTTTATCACTAAACAGCGATGAGAACTGTTCCACTATTCCACCCAAACCCTTCTTCACTAGCGTGTGTGTGTGTGTGTGTGTACATGGGTATCTCTGTAGCGATATGTTTATCCTTGCGGTTGTCTTTTAGTTAAAATGATCCTCTGCTGCATATGTTCATGTCCTAATTGAATTATGCAGCCTCGGGTCCAAGCATTCCTCAATGCCAGGTCATGTAACAACAGAATATGTTTGTGTGTGTGTGTGTGTGTGTGTGTGTGTGTGTGTGTGCGTGTGTGTGTGTGTGTGTGTGTGTGTGGCCATTGCTCACGCTGTTCCACACTGTCACCCCAGATCACTCGCAGGCTCCTCGCACAGTGTCTAAGATTCCAAAGGTGCAGGGGGAGACACGGAACAAATGCGGTCAGGTTAATAGAGACGGAATGTGGATCAGAAAAGCTTTTTTTGTCCCTGAGTATTTTTTCATTTTTTAAAGAAAAGCAAGTCTAAGCTGAGATAAAGCTTTCAATTTCATAAAGCGATAAGCCTTGTCATTTGCTCTTTTTTTCCCCTCTCACACAAGGAAAAAAAAGGCTCCCAAGATCATGTCTTATCAGGCTGCCATTTAAATCTAGCAGTCTCTGCATGGAGTAGCAGTCAGGAAGCACAAATCACAAAAGATGAACTCAATGAAGCAGAACGGTTGTAGTTCTCAGTGAAGGAATGGAAATAAATGATATAAAGGCTATGATACAAATCTGTAAAGTGTTCAAAGTCTTTCAAATAAATATTCCCTCCATGGACATTACTAAAAAAAAGACCAAAGAATATACATACTGTACAAACTGTATCAAAAAATCCTCTAATAAGTACGGATTATGTCTTGAACATATACAAACCATAGCAATGCTAACAAGCATAATAAACACAGTAAATTAACATTTATACACTGCCCGGCCCCAAAAAAATAAAAGTCACACAATCTAACATTTCCATGGACCAACTTTTGCTTTAATTCTGGCCGTGCTTTGATTAAAGCCGTCTCCAGCACATCCCAAAGATTCTGGTCTCTGTGGAGACTAATACATGTGTGACAATGATGTCTCTTGCTCCCTGAACCACTCTTTCACAATTTGAGCATCATCTTGGAATATGCCCACACTATCAAGGATTTAAAAAAATGCAGCGATGGGAAAACCTGGTCATTCAGTACATTCATGTCCTCAGCTGACCTCATTTTTTTGGGCATTATTCTTTCAGGTCTTAATTATGTGTCTTACAGTTCTTAACCCAATATTAGTAGTTTCAGCAATTTTTTTTTGTTGTTTTCTTTTCTTGATGCAGGAACAATAATTTGACCCTTCTAAAATAGAAGGACCATTGCCACGACCACAGGATATGTTTTCTGACATGGCCATTTAAGCGATGGGGAGTGACAGTTACAGTAGGGTTAAATAACTTGTTGCAGCTAAAACATATTAATCACTGCAGTAATTATCCAGTGGAAGGCTCTTAAGTATTCACTTAGTTAAATCAATGTGGTGAATTTTCTTTTTTTGCTGGGCAATGTATAAGCCAAACAATTTTGTTAATTTTGCTTTTTAACCCCATTGTGACTCATACGGCCAAAACACACTACTAGTGCTGATTTTATTTATTTATTTTTATATGTTATGCATATAAAACAGAAAATGTGCGTGCCAAAGAAGCTACTTCTGAAGTTTATGCAACATGGAAGTGACCAATCTTGCTTCCCTAAAAATTCCAAGTTGCTAACTTCAACCGTTTTGGGGAGATGATTTTATATATTTTAAAAATGGCCATTTTTAGCTTTATACTCTCTCGGCTCAAACAATAAGCATTTAAAATGAAAATTATTCATATTTCTTTATGAGTATTGATACTCAAATTTGTATAAGCTTCAAAAAGCATATGATCTGTAAAAACTGTTGCTTAAATTAAACCATTTTGATTTTTGTTAAAAGCTTAAAAAGCAAAAAAACTGTAGTGTCTGTAACCATGTCAAATTCATGTTGTAATATCTTAACAATTTCGCATTTTAGAAAAGTAAAATTTTTCTAGGTTTACGTCTTTTCATGTGAAATCTAAATTGGAGAAGTTTCATCTGAATGACAATTAAGATCATTGAAAGTTTAGAATTTAAAACGTTTCTGACACTACATAAAAGAACATGAAATTATATTAAGCAAATGTTTTTTTTTATCTGATAAAAATATAAACGTATATGCATATTTATAAAAGAAATGAAGCATGGTTTGAAAGATAAGAAACATTAGGTATGTTGAAAACCTAAAATGTTATTAAAACAAAAATGGAGTTATCTCATTTTGTTCTAAAACTGTAATTTTTTTTATTTAAAACCCACTTGAAAGATATGGCCAAGTCAGCAAATGTACTTGCATAGCATCATGAATAAAACAATTGAAATCAGGTATCTAATCTCATACGCACCGAATACATCCGCAGATGCACTTAAATGATCCGTGGATTATAAGATCTCCATTTTCAGATCCAGATAAGCTACAGAGAGAATGGCAGAAGATATGGAGCGCTATCGGTGATGCTTCTTTCCTGCATACTTTTAGAAGATTAGAGAGAATTAAAGGAATACTCAAATATTTGCCTACCTAATCTAATTACATTCATCAGATCCACATCAAAGGTATATGATTATAGCAGACTGAAAAAATCTTTATGTTTTGAAAAAAGATAGCTTAAAACTTATCAAAGTCACTCAAATCCTTACGCTTGCCCATTTTTCTGTTTCCAACACATCACCTTCAGGAAAAAAGGTTCACTTTTTGCCTAATAGAGCCCACCTAATTCCAGCCGCCATTGTAATGAGATATTGAAAATGTAGGTACTGTGAGAAGAGCCATATTGTGATGACTAGACGACTGAGTCAGATCAAGTCTTAAACTGCAGGTCTTGTGGGATGTTTCTGGTCTGCAGTGGTCAGGACATACCAAAAGTGACTCAAGGAAGGAGAACTGGTGAACTGGTGCCAGAGTCATGGGTAGCCAAGGCTCACTGATGCTCATGGGAAGTGAAGGCTGGCCAGTGTAGTCCAATCCAATAGAAAATCGCTATATCGCTATAGCTCAAATTAAGGAAAAGGTTAATGCTGGTTCCAATAGAAAGATAGAAAGAACACACAGGTTATTACTGTTTTAATGGCAAAGGGGAGGTCATAATGTTATACCTGATCAAACTGATCAGTCTGGATTGTTCTTTGTACAAAAAGGCCACTATGATTGTCTATAACATTTTGCAAGCTAGTTCACCTCCTTCGTGTATGCTGACTAAACATTGTTTCTGATGTAACAGTAGTGTCATCAGCAAACATGATGGTGTGATTTGAAATGTACTTTTACAGCACAGTCATGAGTCAGCAGGATAAACAGCCTTGGACTAAGCGCACAACCCTGGGGAGTGCCGGTGTTCCTGATCCTAACACACAGGGGTCTCCCGGTCATGATCCAGTTGCAGAGGGAGGCGTACAAACTCAGCAGGCTCAGCTTTCAAATTAGATGTTGTGGGATGATGAACAGAATCGTTATGTAATTGTAGTTTTTGTATTTAAATGACCTTAGACTTTGATAAAAAAAAACAGTTTGCGCAAACAGATGTTATGTTCTTTCTTCAGTAAAAAGAAACATCTCTGTGGTAAACCTCCATACAGCTAATGTTCAATAGAGATTTGCTGAAAGAACAACAGTGGTCCATAAAGGCAAATTACTGCATACAACTTCACATTTAATTTATGTATCCTTGATAGTACCGCCCCAGAGATTTCACTAAGGAAATGTTAATTTACTTCTCAGTGTGTATGGGAGCATGAAGCTTGGTATCGTATGACCTGTTGATTCTGTAAGTCAGGAACACCTTCAAATCTTGAACCGTGAATCTAAAAAAAATTCCAATTATATATTTCAAAAAAAGGAGCTTTTGTTAGCTTTGACTTTGTGTCCTTGAACAATAATAAACAAATAATTGCTGGAATGAACATTAATAATAAAAGAACTTAGAGGGGGGGAAAAAAACCAAGAAAAATCTCACTCTGAGCTCATTTTCTGGTATTTAAGAAGACCACAAGGCTGTGCTGTGATGTTGGTTGGTGAGGTGCCTGTACAAAGATGCGAGGGAACCGATGTCCTTGTGTGGCGCATTCAGAGACACCAGAGTCAATATTGTTCTCCACTTTCCAAGCTTCTGAATTGTTACCTTTAGGTTTCCACGGCAACTGCTAGCAAAGGATATCGAGATGAGAAGAGCTTGAGTGAGCTGGTCCCATAAGACTGATAGACTGTGCAGAAACGGCTTCATTCCAGCTTGACAGGTCTCCATTCAGTCAGGCACATGGAGGGCTTCAAGTGTCAGAAATCTGCCATACTTCACAGGCACTCAATATAACACCACCGGTTTTGCTGATAAAGGGGAAAAAAGAGTCTTGCCATACCCATATAAGATGAAGATGTACTGTAACATAAATACCATTTTTGGAAGTGGGGACTTTCATTACCAATGCTAATGTGTATGCTCGCCAATCACTTGTAATTAATTAATTACAGTAGTGTAATCGGACAGGTTTTCTGGCTCTCAGCAATGAAGTAATGGTCTTTATTTCTGGAAGGACTTCTGGCCTCAGGGTCCAGCCCTAATCTGATTAACCTTCAGGTCACATCAGTAGAGAGCATCATTATCTCAACAAGGAAAGGGAAAAGCTTTAAGCAGAGATAAACTTCGAGTTCAGCCACTGGGCCATCACTAAACAGGGACATTACTCTGCTTTTAACAGCTTAATTAAAGACTTAAAGAAATGGCCAAAGCTAGTCAAGGGAGGTTACATGAGGAATGCTTCTTTGACCAAAGGTACAGTAAGTCCTCAGGAAGAATTGTGTCCTGAAATAATCAAGTAATATAACTAAGTTAATATATAGTTGGTTTCAACAAATGCTGTGCGGTGGCTTTGTGGTTAGCACTGTTTTCTTGCACCTCTAAAGTCCAGGTTCGAGTCCCACCCTGGATCTGAGTGAATGGAGTTTGCATGTTCTCCCCGTGCTTGGTGGGTTTTCTCCGGGTACTCCGGTTTCCTCCCACACTCCAAAGACATGCAGGTGCGATGGATTGGCACCCCATCCCCCCCTTGTGTATCACGCCTTGCCCAAAGTCTCCAGGCCTCCTGCGACTCTGTATACAGGATAAATCGGTATAGAGGATAATTGAGTGAGAGTGATTTGTCTCAACCAGACTGTAGTTGTGCTTGGGTATGATTTAAACACCACACATGGAATTATGTTTTTATGGGCATTAGTGGTTCAGTGGTAGGTTTCTCGCCTGCCATGCGAAAGGCCTGGGATCAATTTCCAGATAATGCCCAAACCCCAGCCCCTGGATGCTCTGAATGGGTATCCGGTTTAAAACCTGCGCCAAGTTGTGTGCAGATCGGATGGTCTGCTATGGCGAATCAAACAATGGGAACAGCCAAAAGAAGGCATGTTTTTGTTCGTACTTGCAAACAAAGTCTTTATTTAAAGCCTCGTTTGACAACTTGTTCATGCCAGGAGAGCATAAACCTCCCACTTTCCTGACTTTTGATGTCTGTAACATCACTGTCCAGATGTAGACCTCTAGTCTTACTTATTTCTTTTCACCCCAAGTGAGAAACCATTTCTCTGTATGAAAATACCGATTACATTAGGAGAACATCATGGTTAGAAGTAAGAATACTAAATTGACTGGCTCCTGATGTGATGCACTCAATACTGTGATGCATTTTGTGAACAACAGTGGATGTAGTGTAACTTGAGAATAGCGCATAAAGTTTCCACAGAAGCAGTGCATTTCGGACAACAGTCCTTCATTATCTACGCAAACAAAATTTGAAACCACCTGTTTCACTGGAAACTTTGTGTCAATATATATCAAGAGGGTGGAGAGCCGTATTTTTTGGCTAATTCCCGGGGTTTGATCTCTGACCAGTAGGAGGTGCTCTTTCTATTATCATGCATTACTCGATCGGAACAAGATCAGAGTCTATTACAGCCAGATCCCCATAACCTAAAACATACGAGGCAACAGTAAAACTGAATTCACATCACACCCACAGAGGAGCCATAAAGACAAGGATGAAACTCTGCCAGCCACCAGGACTCACTAACAAGTAACATTGCCATATCATTTCCATTCACACACACCCCTTCCCCTCTGCTAAAATACCATGACTCATGGTTCTTTTTACAGCCTGTTACTATGCCTCGAGTGCAGGAATCTCATCAGTGCGGCAGCCCTCTGCGTTACGTGACAGGAAGAAAATATTGGGCTGGAATAGATGATTTACAGATCATTGACCAAACACATTATGAAGTATGTCATTAAAGTGCACTAAATCTATATTAAGGCGACAGAGAGAGCGAGAGAGAGAGAGAGAGTTGCTGGATATGGCTAACAATGTTATATAAAAATACATTTCTCATAAACTGTACAGGAATGTACATATTTCTCATATATTCTTTATTCCTGAGTTGTTTTACATAATTGCATTATTATTTATAGTAAACTTCATAGTTTCTTAATATTTTCTCAATAGTTTCTTGTATATTTAGTAGATTGCTTATAGACTCTTTACCATGGTATGTTTTTGAACTTTGAAAAAGAAATATCTTCTTGCCTTAAACGTAAGTCATGTTTTTCATAATTCAGACAAGCTGACCTATGACTTGAGCTTGGAAAAGCTCAAAAGCTTGAAAGTGACACTCTGACATTGACAAAGAGTTTTGGTTGCAATTATCTCCCAATCAGAACATAACTTCAAATGACTTGCAAAGTATTTACCCTCTTGAACTTTTTCACCACTATTGTAACAAGCCGGTAATTAAAGTGGATCTAACTGAGATTTTTATCATTGGGTTAATGCCTAAAATTTGTAAATGCAATATATTTATTTTACTTTGACATACACACACACACACACACA
>JAOVVA010000001.1:28516905-28535327 GCA_028565275.1 Leiocassis micropogon
TATCATTGGGTTAATGCCTAAAATTTGTAAATGCAATATATTTATTTTACTTTGACATACACACACACACACACACACACACACAAACCCAATACATTTGTGGTAACATAGTACGTATTGAGGATTCCTGGATCAATAGTCTACTTGGTAGAACTTTCTTTGGCTTTAATTACATACAGAGCTCCTAGGATATGTTTCTGTGAGCTTTGCACACCTGATCCTAATATATTTGCCAATTCTTCTTGGCATAATTGATCATGCTTTGTCGTATTGGATGGAGACCAGCAATGAATGGAAATTTTCAATTCATGGCTCAGAATCTCACACAGATCTAGGGTTGGGCTTTGACTGGGTCATTTTAACACATTCAGGTTCATGCTTTTGTCCCCCTGCAGTCCAGGTTTGGAAGTATGCATGGGGTTTTGGTTGTATGCATGGGGTCTAGATGGACAGTCCACTTTTTCGCTTCCACCCCATCCATCCAAGTAGTTTGTCTCTTGTAGACTTGAAGAGGGTTTCTTCTAGGACTGGCCTGTGTTTGGCTCCATCTTACCTGCCTTCAGCCCTGATCAATTTCCATTTTCTACTTATGAAGAAATCCCGACATTATGATGCTACCACCACCACCAGAATTCTTCATCATAATGACTCAGAGTGATGAGGAGTGTTGTGATTCTGCCAAAGTTTAAAAATTTAATTTAAGACTTTCTTCTCCCTTTTTCTTCTCTTTTAGTGAATGTCCATCTTCTTCCAATCTCTACTCCCACCTACTACTTCTACTTCCACCTTTAGCTTCTTGTTCGCTTCTCTGCTTGATTAATGACTTCCTTATCCGATAGAATTACAGTTCTGCCATATTATTATTATTATTATTATTATTATTATAATTATTATTATTATTATTATTATTATTAATAATATAACCAAACCCTGATTAATATCATTTTAGAACTTTGTCCTGGATGTGTCTGTATAGGTCCTTGATGTTGTGTCCTTCATGGTACATTCTTGTTAATCTTCGAGAAACAGTTGAAGTTATGCTGAGATCATGGGATCACCTTAATTGTACACAAGTGGACTCCAGTTCTTTCTAATTATATAAAAGTTAATGGAAACACTTTCAATATATGCACACATAAAGTGGTGCAGTGGTGGTTCAGACAGTTGAGGCTCCAGGTTGCTGTTTGGAGGGTCAAGGTTTCAAGCCCTGCTGCTACCAGGCTACCATTGTTGGACCCTTGGTAAAGGCCCTTAACCTGATGCTTAGATAAGCATCCCAAGAAGGAGCAGGATACACTGATGTAAAGGATGAGCCGTGAGAAAGCTGTAGTGTGGACAGTAAAAGGAAGGAACCATTTGAACCTTGGTCCACCCTTACTATATGAGGAGGGCCTTAAAAAAAATTAAATCATAACGTACTTCATATATTTATAAAAAGAACTGAAAATTACATGCCATTCAAAATATAGGAACCATTGAGAGTGCTAAGAAGAACTAAGAAGCACAATTTGTACCCTTTCCTTTAATGTAAATGCCCTTGAACTTTTCCACATTTTGACATGCTACAACCACAAACTTAAATGTATTTTGTTCATATTTTATGTAATAGGTCAACACAAAGAGGTACATAATTGTGAACTGGAAGGAAAATGATAAATGGTTTTCAAAATGTTTTACAAATAAAAATCTGGTAAGTGTGGCATGCATTTGTATTTAGCCCCCTTTACTCTGATACTCCTGACTAAAATCTAGTGGAACCAACTGCATTCAGAAGTCACCTAGTTACAGTAGTAAAGTATAGTCCACCTGTGTGTACTTGTCCTGCTGCAAGGTGAACCTCCACCCTTGTCCCAAGTCTTTTGCAAACTCTAACATGTTTTCTTATAAGATTGACTATGGGACTTTTTATGGCTTTGTTTCAACAAAGGCTTTTTTCTCGCCACTATTTCATGAAGGCCAGGTTTGTGAAGTGAACGTCTAATAGTTGTCCTGTGGACATATTTCCTAACCTGAGCTGTAGATCTCTGCAGATTCTCCAGAGTTACCATGGACCTGTTGGCTGCTTCTTTTATTAATGCTCTTTTCAGTTTTGGTGGACCGCCATGTCTTGGTAGGTCCTGGTCTTGGTAGTGCCGTGCTCTTTCCATTTTCGGATGATGGAGTGAACAGTCTTCTGTGAGATGTTCAAAATTTGGGATATTTTTTTTATTACCTAACCCTGCTTTAAGCTTCTCCACAACTGTATCCCTGACCTGTCTGGTGTGTTTCTTGGGCTTCATGATGCTGTTTGTTCACTAATGTTCTCTAACAAACCTCTGAGGGCTTCACAGAACAGCTGTATTTATACTGAGATTACATCACACACAGGTGGACTCTATTGACTAATTAGGTGACTGCTGAAGGCAATTGGTTCCACTGAATTTTAGTTAGGGGAATCAGAGTTAAGGGGTTGAATACAAATGTACACACTTCTCAGATTTTTTTATTTGTAAAAAAAATTTGAAAAGGGTTTATCATTTTCCTTCCTCTTAACAATGATGTACCACTTTGTGTTGGTCTATCACATAAAATCCCAATAAAGTACAATTATGTTTGTGGTTTTAATGTGACAAAATGTGGAAAAGTTTAAAAGGTATGAATACTTTTGCAAGGCACCGTAATGGCATTTTTACTTTAAAGGAAAAAATAGTAAAATAAAAATTGGTGTACATAAAAAAAAAAAACGTTTTATGGAGCAGATTGGTGGTCCACAGGTTATGATCAGTATATATTTTTAACCCATACTGTCACACTTTCATACACTAAGACTTTCCCCAGGGTAGGTGGGTTTGTGTATTTTCCCCCAACCTACTGAACTGTGACTTAGAATAGTTTAACTGTATACTGTAGGCGACATCTCAATTGTTTGTGCATCTATAGTGAAGAATGCTGCTGTTTTTTTAGACGTGGGCTTTCTGCGTGACTCATCGGCTGACCTTTTCAAGATGATGTAGGACTCTGAAACTAGGTTGTCAGCATGGGATTAACTCTGCGTTCATAAAAAAAAAAATGGTACACTTTTGTGTATCTGATTGCTTTTGACTAAACTGTCAATACGTACCTTATTTTTATCAACAGGTTAGAATTTAGGAATAAAAAAGATACCATAATAATGAGCCAATAGATACAACTAGAGAATACTGTATACAGTATTTACAGTATATATACTGAATGCTTTATACAGTATGAATACTGTATAATGTGTATACTGTGTACATACAGTATGCAGTATACATACTTATAACTGATGATCTCTTTATACAAGCATAAGAATGTAATTTTAATGCAGTATGTTGCAGACAACTGACAAAAGTCAGTGGATTATAATAATAATAATAATAATCCAATCTACTAGCTACTTGCTCAATGTAAACAAACACCTGCACCAATATTGCTGTATTAATTATTACGTAGAAAAGCGAAACTGAATATTTTTACTGGGATTAGTTCATTTTTCATGGCTGAAATAACAGTGCTGAAGTGGTATAGGTAAATGTTAATAACACACTGGAGTCATTTTAAGACAAAACCTTATCTTTATAAGATCTACTTTTTCGATTTCTCATCTGTGATTCACTCTCCGATTACCGAACAGGGAGTGTATTTGGCTGAGACAAAAGAAATACAACTTAGCGTAAAAAGAAGGCGTAAGATACTCGACCTTACAAAATTGTATTTCTTTGTATTAATAAGTTATACAGAGAGATCCGAGTGTTCTTCAACCTGAAATAATAATATCACTGATTACAGTACATTAGAGCTGATCAGATTAATTTTAGCTTTAATATTTTATATTTTTTATATAATTTGAGCTATTAATTTGAGCTTTTCTTCCATCAATGACGCGTACAGTACTTACACTAGTCACTATATAACAAAAAATATAAGCATTATATAATAAGATGTGCATGGAAACTGCAAACAATTAGATAACGAATAAATACAATATACAACCAATTTAGATATACAACTCTGTGAATGCATCCATTACTCCATTACTAGCACTCAAAATTAAGCTTGCCATTTTCTTAGCGCGTCAATAAATTATTGACACTGCTGGCATTTTTTCCCCCCCCTTCAGCATTTCAAATGTGTTATTCTCTTTCAAACTCTGACATCGAGCATTTCAAAAGTGCACGGTTTTAAAATAGGAACAAAGCAAACGCAGGGACTCGGGCTTAGTGACTTACTCTTTAATAATAGGGAAATTGTGTAAAAGCCAGCAACGTTTCCACCTGTCTATCAACAAATGAGGGAGATGAAAGAGCAAGAAGGCAGTGTGATGTTTTCACTTAAATGTCATTCTTCTTGCACCGGGTTCTAGTGCCGTGTGAGGTTCAGCTCGTCTGAGTGTGCCTGTTTCCCTGCTGGAGTCTTAAAGATCTAAGAAACATCAGGGCTAATGTATAAAAGACGTACCTCCAATTTTTCCACCCCACTTTCGCACGGAGAGGGAAATTTATTCTGACAGAAATGAGGCATGTGGTGAATTTCTCCTGCAATTCCTATGGCTGTCATCGTTAACTTCAAAACATGCCGCTGCGTTTTTTTTGGGTTTTTTTCCTCTCTCGTTAGATTAAAAACCTGGATAACTTCTTCAATATACTGGAACATATACTTTGTATTTAGGATTTTTAAATAAATGATTTAAAACATATGATCATATTACACATACTATAGTGATCCATTACATATCCTGATAAAAGGTTAACTGCTTAAAGTAATTCTCCAGTATTTTGAATCGTTTAGTTCCTGGTCACAACAACACCTCCACCTTGGATACATTTTAACCTCAAGAGCTCAGTATAGTGGTTAACACTGTGGTCTCGCACCTCTAGGGTCCGGGTTCGAGTTCCGCCTCGGGTCTGAGTGCATGGAGTTTGCATGTTCTCCCTGTGCTTGGTGGGTTTCCTCCGACAGTGCAAAGACATGCAGATTAGGCTAATTGGTGTTGCAATGGATTGGCATGTACTCTGCCTCATGACCTAAGTTTTTTCTGATAGGCTCCAGGCCCCGCGTGACCCAGTACACAGGACAACGTGGTACAGATGGAGAGTGAGTGAGTGAGTTCAGAACTACATCTTTCTGTCTTTACACTGTTGTTGTATTGCTTTATAATGTTTTTAAGGCCTTTAACTCCTTTTTTTTAACCAAGAACTTACTCATTGCAACCACCTCCTACAAATGGTTTAGTGGGATCATAAACCACTAGCCTAAAATATCACAATTAAATATTCCTGCTAGAAAGCATGTGCGTACTAGACAGTAAAATAACTGTTTCAGCAAAAAAAATCTTATTCATGTACTTTCCCTCGTGGTAGTTCAGTCAGGACATGGGTTTAGTGTCTCATACTGTATTTGCATTACAACTACAGTACAATGATATGAATCATAAACCTTTAATTTTTCAAGTACTTGCACAAGAACTTCATTTGCTTTAAACAAATAACTTACTTTACCTAAGGATAAATAAATAAAAAAATTGGGGAAGTCAGGACAATAAAGGTTTCTTAAGCTCTGTTCTATTTTGCGAAAAGTTTCAAGAAGGTGTTTTTAAGATCTTCATGCTATCCAAATGATCTTACAACCAGTTTTCTTAGATTGTAGCTTCCACCTTCCTGTTACAAGAACGCAAGATGGAGAAATAATGTGTTTTTTTTTTTTTTTTAAAGATGCTATAATTCTGCCGTGCCAAAGTAAAGTTTGGTTCATTGTATACAAGGTTGAGTCACAAATGATCCGCACTTCGGTTATTAAAACTTATGTTGGCTGTACTGTCTTATCCGTGCTTTCCTTTCAAGGCCACAGTCTCCGCAGTCACTGCTGTGCAGGTGTGAAGATTTATTTGTATCTGCGGTGCGAGCGAAAATAGATGCTCCACTAGCGATTTGCACAAAAGAAGAGCAGCCTGCAGTGATTTTTTTATTTTTTGTGGTCCGAGGGTGTACCTGGTGCCGAAACAACTCATAAACAGAAGCGTTTGGATATCTGCAAACAAAATTTGGAGCGATGCTTTAAGGAAAGTGAAAGTTTCTTAAAGAGAATCATTACTGGAGACGAGACACGGATTCATCGCAAAAACCAAATCTGTCAACCAAATCAGCTGGGAAATTCATCAACGCTTACAGTTTTCTGGGATTCTCAAGAGCCAGTATTGGAACATTATCAGGAAAAAAGGTTCAACAATCAACAGCGCTCGTTACAGTGAGACGCTTATTGAAGAGCTGAAGCCTAGACTACAGATTAAACGCAGAGGACCGATATCCGAGGGTGTCTTGATCTTGCATAACGATGCACATCTGCACACTTCTGCCCACACTGTTAAAGCATCCTCCGTATAGCCCTGATCTCGCTTCATCAGACTTTCACCTGTTCGGTCCCCTGAAAGCAACCGTACGTGAATGAAGATTCACTTCTGATGAAGAAGCAAAGCCAGTGGTGCATTCGAGGCTCGCAGCTCAGCCTAAAACATTTTTTAATGAGGGAATATATTGAAGGTTGTTGAAAAATGGACTAAGTGTATTTAAAAGCAAGGTCGCAAAAATTGTGTATTTGCCCAAAACTAAAATAAAAGTAAAATAAATTCTAATAAAATAAAATTAAGTAGCTCATTAAGTAAGTCACTTTACAGTCTATCATAAAGAGGACATTTGCTTGTTTTTAATCTATTGCCATGGGGGTCATGCTGTTATTAGTGGATGCAACACAATGTCGACATACTGTACTGTTCCCACCTGAAATTTGATTTAAAAAAGCATTTGATATTTTGTATATTGTTCAAGTTAATTTTATGTTCATAAATCATTCTCACAGCTCTTCCCGCCACAACCTTTCCTTTCCTGTCTCTCCTGAAATCAACAAAACCAACTGACAAAAATCATCCCAGAAAGTGCAAATTCCATCATCCTGAAGACTTTCCCATTTCAGAAAACCTACTACTTGACACTGGAAACTCCTTCCTTGAATGGTAAACGCCTATCTCCATAGAGAAAGCCTCACCATATGAGGAATTACTTTTTACTTGTTAAAATACGTTTTTAATCTAACCTATTTTTAGACTTGTTTAGAGCATCTGCCATGCAAGTCCCTGTGAAGATGCTGTTGCTATAGAAACGGTAGCATCATTAGAAATAGCACATTAATATAAACCTGTGCAGAAAGTATTACTCTTTGAGCTCATGTTAAAGAAGAAAATGACAGAAAACAGAAAACACCTTTGAACCGTTTCCCCCCCTGTTTTAAGAGGTCCCTGGTTAGGTCTGACAGGGTCACAGTTTTCACACAAAATTGGTTTTTGGACCATGGCTGAGGTGGGGGGAAGAAGAAGAAGAAGAAAAAAACAAGAACACGGGTAGGGTTTTTTGGGCCAGTTTGCAGACACCGAAATCAATCAAAGCAAACAAAGGGTTAGTGTGAGTGCAGATAGTATCTATGACATTTCTGTTGTAAGACAGATTCTAAAGATTATAAGAGGAAACGGAGAGTAGATAATAGCAGTAGCAGGCAATTATTAAGCAAAGCTGTATTGCAGATCATAAGAGCCTCACATGTGCTCCATGCACGGAGTAAGAAAAGAAAGAAAACATGTGTCTCCTTTTTCCAATGGCCGATTTTAAAAAGCAAATTTAGTTGAGCTGGAATTTTTGCTGAGACTTGTCAACCCTTTCCTTGGCTACGAAACATTTAACAGCTCCGTTAATAAACACATTAGTAAGTCTGTGATACTGTTTAATCCCATACACTCACAGGATGCATTGGCTATCAGATTCACTTTAATTACAAAATAATGTGTAATGAATTTAAAACCAAAAAATGTTTATATATAAAAATGTGTGTATATATATATACTGTATGTATATATATATACAAAGTCCTCTATTTGTTAACTGCATACTGTAATTGCATCAGGACAAATAACAAATAACAAACACATTTTTTGATGATAATTGGCTGTTTTTAGGATAAATGCATTTCTTTGACATTCCAAATCCTTGCAGTTATCAAAAGCTCTAGTGAGCAATTAGAACTGTTCATGCACTAAGTATCGGATCACTATCTGATTATTTATTGTGTTACCAAGCATCATTTGATGTCTGAAGTCTCTGATATGGATTTCAGAGAACGCTTTTGACATCGAGATCATCTGATGTTGCACCCAGACGGCGAGAAAAAGAAGAAGGGGGAAAAGAAAAAAAAAAGCTCACGAGAAGCTTCGACACTCAATCACTCGTCTGAGTAAACCCGCCATATGACACTTACAGCAAAAACACATTACCCCAGCCATGTTTTGTTGTCTTTGCTTTGTTATATTTTTTTTCCCAGCCTGCTTTGCCTGGGGGTCATTTGCCACACCATATTACACTCTCTCACTCAAAAGTTTAAACCTTCCCCTTTTTATTTATTTATTTTTTTAATCCCCAGTTCATCGGTCTCTTCTTTTCCTCCTAAATCGTGTCAGTGTTCTCATGCCCTTTCGTAAACCTCTACGTCAAATCCTTACCTTGGCATAATGTCAGAGCTGAGCTTAGAGCAATCGAGCAAGTAACGGCACGCATTAGCACAGCACACGAGAAGAGAAAGAAGTGAAGAAGAGAATAAAGCGAGGAGGGCATTTAAAGAAGTGTCGAAGCAAACTTCAGCAGGAATGAAGGGAGGAAAAAAGGTTCCCGACCACATCATAAGACATCAAAACAAGAGTCTTGTTTTGCTTCATTTGAAGTTGGTAAAAGATTTTCATGTCATTAAGGAGCAATTAAAATGTCTGCTCGACTTAGTCACATAGCTTCCACTCAGAGTTTTAAAGGTTTTTTTTTTTTTTTTTCCCGGAATAGCTGTGTCATTCTGGCTGGAGACTGATAGTAACCTGCGCTTAGAGGAGCACATTGTATGTATGTGAGTGTGTGTGTGTGTGTGTGTGTGTGTGTGTGTGTGTGTGTGTGTGTGTGTGCTGTATGTACTGCAACCAGACAGCAGCAGAGAAGGCCCTGTCACTCATCCAGCTGGTGCCGAGGCTTGCGGCCACGTTTCCACATAGCGACAGCCATACTGAAAGCGTGAAGAGCCAAAGTCTGGCGTGGCCAGCGTCACAGCCGATGTTGGGAAAAATGACTGATCCTATCCACAGAGAGGACCGAGCCTGCCAGGCAAGCGCATGGCGAAGAAAACTACAAGTCGATTAAAATAACTCAACAGTCCATGCTGTCAGTCTGACCCTGGGGTGAGAAGGAAAGCGAGAGAGCGAGGTAGAGAGAGGTCAACCTTGCCAACACATTCCTTTTTCATACCCGTTGATTGGAACACATTCTCAATACCTTCTTCAGGAGCATGCAGAAGCACTTCTCCCAGTCCCCATAGCAACCTTGGTGGTGCGATGTGGAGCTTTCAGCGCTCTGGAGTAGACAAGGTGACCTCTCGTTAATTGCGGATATGTTTGGAACGCACTGCACAATGCTATCTATGGATTTATAGAGGGCTGTGTGTGGTTATCGGAAATTGAGTAGCCGAGCTACGTTCATAGGTTTACCAAACAGGACACAGAATATATATATTTTTTATTATTTGTATTAGATTTTTTTTTTTTTTTTTTAAGACAAGGGACAAAGTATAAACTCAGATCATCTAGAAGAAATTATCATCTGATACGCAGAAGGTGAAAAATATCTCTTGCTAAAGCTACATTAGAGCGGTGTTTCTCTCACCTCCAGCCCACAGTCTGTGGAAGGATGTGCTCTAGTCTTACTTCCTGATTCTGTAAAGAGCGTCTCCGGTAGACTGCAGCACACTGCAGCACATTCGTACGCACATTGCAGACAACCTTGTCACAATTTCCTCATATCTCTTTCAGTTTCACTTTGTGTGTACTGAGGTTGAACACTCATCTCTGATCCTGTACTGACGTCTAAACACGACCTTGAGAAATTGGAAAACTGGTAACAATTGCTTCTCTGAGGTCACGGCTCAGTCAGGTTGGCACGAGGTAGATGTAGGCACACACCTCTACACTACACCAAACACGATCCTTGATGAGCCAATGCTCATGTGATCAAATCCTCCTAGCTGTACCTGCCCGTTAACTTTCTTAATGTTTGTAAGAGTAGGAAGGGATATCTGAGGATATTGGTGAGACGCGACTTACATTTTTTATCTCATTATACATCTGAGCAGTTGAGGGTTAAGGGCCTTGCTCAAGGGCCCACAAGGGACAACTTGGTGTGCGTGTGATTTGAACTTGGGACCTTCCAAACCATAGTCAAATGCCTTAACCACTGAACTAACCCTGACCCCTCCTTATCCAGAGTGACTTACATTTATTGTTATACCACTGAGTGGTTGAGGGTGCAGGGCTCTCCAGGTTTGAACCTGGACCATCTGATTGGTAGTCCAATGCCTCAACCACTGAGCTACCTCTGGCCCGAGGTTAAGCATGTTGTGCAGTCTGAGATGTTTTTCTGATCACTATGGCTGTGAAGAGTGGTTATTTCAGTTATCATAGCATTCCTAGCAGCTTAAAATATTGTGGCAATTTTGCTGCAACTGTGACCCATTATTATGTCAGATGTTCAACTGAACAGGATGGTTCTGCACTATGGCCAGTGCAGTAGGTGAAATGTATTAAATCTTCAATTTTGGCCAAAATCATTCGATTAATACCTCATCTTTCTGATCCTTCAACAGAATTGATGAAGGTTTAATCTTAAACATTGTTTTATAGATATTGGACAGACACTCTTATCCAGAGCAGCTTACATTTTTATCTCATTATACATTTGAATGTTAAGGGCCTTGCTCAAGGGCCTAACAGGGACAACTTGGTCGTCATGGAATTTGAATCTGGGACCTTTCGAACCATAGGCCAATGCTTTAACCACCGAGCTACACCATATATACTGTAGTTATACTCAATTATTTGTCACATGTACCTTAAACAACAGTGAAATATTTTTTTCATATATCCCAGTTAGGAAGCTGGGGTCAGTCAGGGACCTTCTGATCACTAACCCAGTAGCAAGCTGTCATAGAAGTTTAGGCAATTAAAATTTTTTTTTGCTATAAATCCATGCTGCTGGAGAGGATATTTTTAGAGCAGATCCTGGTGACAAAACGATGCAGAGGGTTCCCTCTTTGTCCCCTTACTATGTCACGGAATCCTCATTTAAATATCCTAAAAATAGGATTTTGTCCGAGTTTTCCGAGGCGTTCCTCGCAAAACAAACACATAGACACTGGCCATATCTCAGCAACCGGACATGATACAGTAATAAACTTGGTATGAACCTGGAGCTTATTGAACCAGGATCTCGGAAAATACACATAACTCAAATCATCCTAAAATGTTACTTAATAACATTTTGATTGTTTTGATGTTACACGTCACAAATATTTCATATGCAATGCTGAAGTGACAATAATAAATATATATATATATATATATATATATATATTAAATTGGTTTATATTCATTATACACGTTACAGTGGAATAACATTACACTACTGCCATATAGTGACATTCTCCAAAATGTAAAAAAAAAAGTTTGAAATTTGAAGTGATACAATATAACTTTTATTCCATTACAGTAAAGGTTAAACAAACAAATAAACAAATAAATAAAACACAGTACAAAAACAAACAGGATGTTTCAATCGCTTTATGTGTTCTGTTCTTTTCAATATAATTTTATTTAACATGCACATTTGTGAACATTGCCATGACTCAATTTGTTTAATTCGGTCCTGTATACAGCCTAAGTGTTCTAACTGCATTTTGACGTACACATGCAGTAACTTATCATGGCAATATCTCGCCACAGAAACGGTATCGGCATCGCTGATATCATCGACAGTGCTAATTCTTCTTCACTCTCGATAGGAAACTGCTCTTTAGATCTGATTAACAAAGCAAGCAATGAGTTGAGGGTTTTTTTTTTCCTTCTTTTTTTGGCCTTTTCCTGCTGTCTTGTTTTCCACGCCTCTGACTTGCCCTTTCTGTGTGTGTCGAGCTGCCGCGTCACAGAGCGTGCGGTTTTCCTCTCCTCGCGGCACACAGGAAATGTTGCAGTGAAAAACAAACTCAGTCACCTTTTCCATGCTCTTCAAAAGCCACAGTGGCTAAATATAGGGGTTTCAAACGACCGAAATAAACTGCTTAAACAATGGTGTTTGGTTATTTTTTGATTCAAACCGCAGAGCGCTGTGCTAATCATGTTTGTGGGCCACGCTAAGGCATTCTTAAAACACGAGAACTTCCGTCAGAGCGAGCGAGCTACATGCACAGCTTCCTGGTGAACACACAGACCCTGATAACTCATTTATTAGCTAGCATAACTGCTTTCTTCTGTTAGCATCTGCTTTCATGTGTTAGCATTTATTAGAACTGTTTTTTACGACTCTTTAATCCAATTATAGCACCCTGTATTGACAAATAGGTTTCCTATAAGTCGATTAGGTAAAGAAAGTTCAAATAATTCAAATAAAAATTCAAATAATCACTTCGGATTCCGGTTACAGCCGAGTGACGTGTGTTAGAGACAGCGCTGAGGCAATAAAGGTTTTATACCGCTATAATAATAGTAGTAGGCTTGTTATGTAGCTAAGTAAGGCTATCGTTAACAAGATGACACCTTCTCCGCTGGAAATCTGTGACACCACGCAGCAGTTTAGGTCCATTATGTCAATCTGACTGACCATGGCTATTTATGTAGCGCCGGAGAACAGGAAAACCACTCACACTCGCGCTCACACTCTTATTCACTCTTTCTCTCTTATTCTCATCAACTTGCTCTTCCTGTCGTCTGAAAAGGGAAAAGGTCACGAGGTCGGCTAACCCTAAGACAATGAATTAGCCTGCATTGTCCGCGCGTAAAGATGTTTAAAAAAAAGAAAGAAAAGAAAACATGCCATAACACAGGCTTCACAAGTGGACTCCAGGGACGAATCAGACCAGGCTTAGTACTGTAAGTTACCATGGCGACACAGAGAGAAAGTGATATAGAGATATAAGCGGTATACGCTAAGCTGTAAGTTTCCACACCGTTATCATTTGAACCCCTCTCCGTGTTGTTCGCCAGGCGCTAACCACACGAGCCGTGTTTCGTAAGAATGCAGCGGCGAGCTCCTCTGCTGCGATGCTATTTACTCAAGAGAATCACCTCATAAACACACCCTGACAGTATATCCATCATGTCAAGAAATTATGTGTTGCTTGAAAAATAGCCTTCGTTAAAGCAGCCTCTAAACACCCATTGCAATCACGCGCCTATTGCTCAGTGCTATCAAAACGTGTTAAAGCTCTCACACATCATAAGAGTCCGCAAACTATTTGAACCGCTCCACTTTAACAGGACGTTCTGTTTTTAAGACAGTTTTTCTTTTTTTTCTTTTTTTAGGAACGTAGGTTTGCGTTAAAGGTCCTAATAAACAGATTTGCTAATTAAAAACAATGCGCGGTTTATTACGCTGTGATTTACACACAGCTGGAAGTTTATTGCTTTATTAGGTGGAGATAATAACCTGGCAGTTGTGTATGTGTGTGTCCATAAATAAATATGTATACACTGACAGTTTTTTTTAATTAGCTATACTTAATAAAGAAACTAATAAAATCACAACCCGGTATATTATTTATTCTATGCACTCACCGGCCACTTTAATAGGAACCGCCATGCCCTTGCGCTTTGATGTGATTATATGATCAGTCGATCATGCGGAAACAGATACAGATCAAGAGCTCGAGTAGTGGTCACGTCAAACAAAATGTGACTTGGATGCCAGACGGGCTCTGATCAGAAAGCACTGATCTCCTGGGAATTTAACACAACAACAGAGTGTAGAGTTTGCACAGAATGGTGCGAAAACAAAATGAATTCAGTGAGTGGCAGTTTTTTTGATGGGAAATGTCTAGCTGATTAAAGCGAATCACAAGGCTGGTTCAAACTCATGTGACCACTCTGTAAAACCGTGGTAAGCAGAAACACATCTCATCAAACCGTGAGGCAGGTGGGCTATAACGATACATTGGTTTCGCTTCCTGCCAGTCAAGAAGTAAGGGCTCAGTGGGCACTGAACCTGGAGAGTTAAAAATAGGAAGAAAATAACCTGGTCATCTCGGAATCTTCAACCAGTCAATCTAAAGTATAAGGAACATTATTAAAAAAATAATAATAAAAAAAGTCCTATACATGGACATTGTAGCTCCTAAAAACTAGCATTTTAGCCATTTTAGGGCTCAGGATTGTGCAGTATAGAGTGACATATCCATTTCTTCAGCACAACCTAGGCAATATGATGAACTGAATTTTAGTTCATTTTAACCAACTATACAAACATGACAGACTAAGCAAAAAAAAAAGGGCCATATAGGCTAACTTTTGTTCTACATGACATTTTCGAAAACCCAAATATACTTTTTGAAGTCTGAAGCCTCCGCGTTAACACACACAAGCAAGGCTTCCATACAAGAACGCATACTGTATATTCTATACTGTATATCTTCATTGACCTACTGTATGCTCTGTGGGAGATCTACAGTACGCCGCTTGAGTTTTATGGGTTAAGACAGTGATCAGTTTAGTCCTCCAAATCCTAATTGGAGATTTAAAATATTATTATGAATGGATATGTCCTTTAATATAATGTAACATGCTTTTAGGGAGAAAAAAGTATGCTGCCTGAAACATGCTCCAGCTCTTTTGTGGCTCCTTTTCAACTCTGTCATGTGGAGCTGGAGTTCCCCTGGCCTCACTCCAGTCTCCCTCCTCCTCATCTCTCTCTCTCTCTCTCTCTCTCCTGTGAAGATTCCAATGCATCCTACTGGGCAAAGAAAAACAGGCTCCCAAACCTTTCTTTCTTCTTTTTTCTTTTCTTTTCTTTTCCGCTCCCCAAGCAGGGCTTCATAGCTTCTTTTTGTGTGATGGTTGCTGACCTTTCGCATTGACCCTCAGCGAAAATGAAATGACTCACTTCCTCTTAGAGAGCTGTTCGGCTTCTAATCAGCAGACTTAAGAGAGTGAGTTCCTACAGCAAGCTCTAATGTGAAAAAAAATCAACCTGGTGCTGTGTTCACTAAAACTCTTCAAGCCACTTTGTATTACATGCTGACAGCAAAAAGTTGCAAATTTGCAGGTAGTCAGCAAAAATAAATGGAATATCAGCACGTCATATTATTCGGTGAACAGAACAACTCGAATACAACCTTATTTTAACATCTTCATCTTGGCATCGGTTCTCTGCTGTCATAAATCTTTCCCCTAACACGACTGTGTAATCAAATAAGGAAATATATTAGAAGTCCGGCACCGTGAGTGCGATTCCTAAGGTGGGCTGAGGAGGATGTTGTTGCCAGAGGTTAAATTGAAGGGGTGGCTGATTTTGGGCAAAGATGAGCTCTGATACTGTAACTTGATGGATATTTAAATAGATAACAAGAAAATTGTGTTTTCGTGGATCAAAAAGCTTTTTTTTTTTTTTTACAGATTCAGAACAAATAACACTTACGATACAGTAACACGAACTCAGTGTAACGTCCCCTCAATAATAAGCAATTCTTCTATTTTAATTACTGACTAAATAGACATGATTTGTGAGCCTAGGTCAAAGGTCACCTAAATGAAGTCAGCGTGAAGAGAAAAAAAAAATCTCAACAAGAAAAAAAAACAAATATGAGATCTTTCGTATGCTTGTTCTGTGGAGTGCATCTTTTGTCACAACTGCCAGACCACTTATGTTGTAACCTTTTCATGGTCACAAGGGTCTTGGATCCTATTCCAGAGAGCTCAATCAGTTGACAATGCATGTCTTTGGACTGTATGAACTTTGTAAGTATGGGAAGAACATGCAACCTCCATGCACACAGACCAGTGATGAGATTCAAACCTGATATTCAAAGCAGACAGATTAAAGGTGTTGCTCAAGGTCTCGATAATGGCGGTGCCGGTGGTAATCACTAAGCCATCAGCCCCCTCTATTTTGTGATCATCGTAGTGATAATATTAATTATAATACTTATAATGATGATGATTGGGTTCAAGTGGCCAAATTTTCAAACAATTGATCGGTGATGACCCTGTAAATCTTTAACCATTTGAATGTGAAAACACATAGAAAATACAAGCAGCGATACAAGGTCAGCCATAACTTAAAAACCATGTACATTAAAAACAACAAGGTATAAGAGTTTCCTTTGTGCTCTGGGGCGGCTCTGGCTCCACAGGAATGTGTGGCGCCACAGGACCACTGGGGGTGAGCTGTGGTGTATGCCACTGGGATGTTGGTCTGATGGGTCCTATCGCTATATAGCTATATTAGATTGGGATCTGGGGAATGTGGAGAGCAGATCAACAACCTTGAACTGTTTGCCTGATAAGCCCCGTGCAAGGCAAGCTGTGATGCGCTTGGTGTTTTGATACCTTACCTGACATAGGCAGCTAAGGCTCTTGGTTGTTGATCTGAGGATCCAGGTGTGAGCCTTGCCCTCGGTGGTTTGCCACACTGCATTTGCCACATTGCAAACGGGAGGGTTGCATCAGGAAGGGCATCCAGCGTATAACCAGTGCCTAATTGTGTACGGATCAGATGGTCCGCTATGGCGACCCCTTAAACTGGTCAGTGTTGACTTCATTCAGCAATTTGTGCTACCATTGGTTTTTCTGTCCCTGAGGGTATAGATGGACCTTGGCTGTCTATGATCCTGTAACCTCTACTGGTATATAATTGATATTTAGCTCAATCACCTATTCAGAGTTAATGTTATGGCTGGTTCGTGTGGCGTCACTCTTATCTTAATCCCTAGTGGAGATATTCATCTGACTTGAGGTTCATGAAGCACATAAAAATGTGAAACCCTTTTTTTTTTCTTTTTTTTTTTTTAATGGCTGTTTGAGTGAAAATGCACCATTCACAATTGTTTGCAGCCAGCCAGACAGACGGACAAGGACATTAGCCTCAGGGCCAGGAAGAATGAAAACATTTGGCTGCCTTTCTCAATCTAGACCAGTTAGACAACTACTGCTTCACATGTATCTGCCTCTCATCTCAGCCTCTGAACATGGTGAGACATGTCCATTTATTGTTTATTACCGTATTAAGCATTTAAATCAAGACATCTTTATAGGTGGTTTAAAAGACGTGTAGGAGTTCTATAAGTATATAAACCGCACTGATCACTGCACGAAAGCGAGTACTGTACTACATGGTTATTTATCTCTAACAATGTTCTCTGAGATCGAGTAGTTTTGCTTTTATAGTGCCTTCAAGAGCATTTCTTGCTAATACCGTACAGCAACAGCAGCTCACAAGCTTTTACAACAATAAGGAACCTTAACATGAACCTGCGGACCAGACAGGAAGCGCCTTAAACTTCTCAGATAGTAGATAAGTGCCTTAAATTGGTTTTGTTTGTTTAACCAACTGCTCACGGTGGGTGTTTTTTTTTCTTTCTTTCTGTTATTTTAGGGTCTTGTTGGCAGCGCGGCATCTGTGAAGCAGAGTGAGAAAGAAGCTGCTTCCGTTTTCCACGCGTCAGTAATGTGGACT
The DNA here is from genome assembly GCA_028565275.1 of Leiocassis micropogon. Lineage (NCBI taxonomy): Eukaryota > Metazoa > Chordata > Actinopteri > Siluriformes > Bagridae > Leiocassis > Leiocassis micropogon. The sequence goes on from JAOVVA010000001.1 coordinate 28,534,473, forward strand.
CTCCATTTCTGGGTCTGTGATATCACGGAGCACAGGAAGTGACATCACTTTCCTGTTCGCGGAGCTTGATAATTGCACCCAGACAACAGATGACAGCTGAGCTGCGCTGTGCTGGAAAATGGATATGACTGTGGTTAGAGGTTAGCCTCATAACAGGGCTGCTTTATTGGTCTCGACTCCTCTGGTTCTTACAGTGCACTCTCTCTCACACACACACACACACACATACACACACATATTTGAGCATTAAAAAAAACACAGCAGCACACACAAAACTGTCCGCAGAACAAGCTGTTCTGTTTTAAATGCTGTTTTGTGTGGAATAGTGTCAACAATAGAGTGCAATAAGTCTTTTTATTATGTTGTTTAGCAAAACGTAGCACCACCTTTTAGTTATTTGATGCCTAGTTAAGAATGTAAAACCGGGTCGTATTTTAAACTGTGTAATAAACTATTCTAAACTATTCTATTATGTTATACAGTACATATTGTGCATTTCATACAAATGGGAATAAAGTGTTTATGCTCATATTTGAGCGAGTTAGAGCTGCTGATGAGTCAGTATGGCTTTACCCTCACCTCCAACCCCATGTTAGGCCCAAATGTTACATCTGCTTTTAGAGTACTTTTAAATACATTCTGACTAATTTAATGTCGCAAACTGTTAACTTTAACCAATAACTGATTTTAACGAAAGCAGACTTTTGGACTCCAACACACAATGATTCATCATGAACGCCTTTAACGATCCAAAAGAGTGCATAAAGTTATTATAGTGATGGGTTTTATAGTAGTAATTATTCAGTGCTATTTTGATTTATTAATAATAATAATAATAATAATAATAATAATAAT
>JAOVVA010000001.1:28535427-28546085 GCA_028565275.1 Leiocassis micropogon
ATGGGTTTTATAGTAGTAATTATTCAGTGCTATTTTGATTTATTAATAATAATAATAATAATAATAATAATAATAATAATAATGGAAAAGAAAGGATAAGCTAAAAGTTCTGGAATGACAACCTTCTGCAAAAGTGCACACCCTATGGTTATAGTTAAAGGGTGTGTACTTTTACGGAAAGTTGTCGAGTCCTGTGACCAGCAGTACAGCTTGTGCAGGAAAGGAATGCAATCTGCCAATCACATAAACAGTTATGGAGTGTTCCTTTTCTTCATGATGAGCTACAGCTAGAACATGGCTCAGTGGGATCTTTTCAGACTTCCAGGATTGTGCTGCAACACTTTATTTCTGCAGCAAAAACTTGTACGAGAAGAACATTAATCAAATTATTTGTAAATAAAATATTTGGGAGCAAATAAACTCCAGTGAGAACCCAAGCTCAGCTTAAGTGACAGGACTGTAGCATCTCGCTTTTACGACTCATTTACATTACTGTCACTGCATTTAACTCTGGCTAAACACAAAATTATCATTCTCACTCTGTGTTAGCTCTCGTTCAACCAGAACTGCAGCTACCTTATGTTAACAAAAGCATCCTATTAAACGGTATTATATGCGTTTTCAATAGAGACCTGTTTTGGAGATATAGTAAAGAAATCAAGAGATCCCATCTCTCCCAGAAGTTCTGAGAGAGTCCCCGTAATAATTGCAGCTCACTGATGTCAGGAAATCCTCGGCATATGATTTTAATCTTAAGACGAAAATTTGTGTTGCGAAACCCATTTTCCCATAGGAAATAATGTAAATGCAGATAATCCAATTCACTCGCTCACTCACTCACTCACTCACTCATCATCATTACCGCTTAATCGCGGGGGGCCTGGAGCCTATCCCAGGAGACTTAGGGCATGAGATGGGGTACACTCTGGACAGACCGCCAATCCATCGCAGGGCACATACACACACTCACACTTTCATTCACACACTACGAGCAATTTAAGAACTAATCCAATTCAGCCACCCAAAAAATTACCAATATAACCAATTTCCAACACTATTATCATATTTTTGCATATAAAAACATTTTAAACATTTGGAAAATACATGTAAATGAAGACTCGTATGCCAAAGAGACTTGTATGCCGAGATGACATTCTTGCGAAATATCCTGGAAACCGAGAAATCCTGATTTGTCTCTCTTTTTGCTAAGTGAACCCATCACTTTTCTTAAAGGTCAGGGCTTTATATTAAACATAACACTTTTTTGATGACCCTGTCATGGTGTCATGTGTCTAGAGTCATCAGAAAGCAAAAATCACAGCGCACTTCATTCCAAAATGCAGTAACGTGTACTCCTGCCTAATGCCAGTTTGGCTTAAAAGTCTTAAAATAGGGATTTTTTTTTAGCTGCTCATGTTGGGTTTAATGTTTGCAACAGACCTGTTAAGGTGGGGGTTAAGTTTGTGCTTGCTATCTGTTATGCCATATTGAGGCTATGCAATGAGGTCATACTTCCTGTATATTTATAAATCCAGTATTTTAAGTTGGGGTTTTTTTTGTTTTTGTTTTTTTTGCAGAGTGGGATGTCTGGAAATGTGTCCAAATATCCAATTCATACACAATTAACTTTTTTTTAATGGAGGATGATGCTATACATCATAACATGTAAATACACAAAAAAGGGGTGTACCTTGTCACAGAATCTTTTGGACCTATAGAATGTTTCTTTAAATAACGCTTTAGAATGCTTTACTGATTTGTCTTTTAATTATTCTAAAAAACCTTTCTATGCGAAGAGCTCAGTATTAAATTTAGGGCTATATAGACAATCCATTACCATTTTAATACAAGTATTATTTAGAAAGCATCAAATCTGTATGTTATACAATATATGAATCCAGATATGCTGATAAATAACTTTTGCATGAAAAGATTAATAGTTGATTTTATCCAAAATATGTTTTCTGCTTTTGTTTATGGCATTTTGTTTATGTCATTATGTACTAATATGGTATTTAATAGTGTCATGTAATATTTTCCAACGGTATGCAGTATATAATTTTGCATATAAGCAGCCGTGGTTAAAGGCAAATTTTAGCCTTGTATCTGAATTGCAAATCTATCATCATGGGGATGGAACAAAAGTGAACTGTGTACTGTACTTTCCAACCACAGTCCTCCACTTCACCGGATGGTTTTGCATAGTAAAATGGCCCGAGTGCTGGAGAGTGTTAGAGAGCTTTCCCCTACCTGCCAAACCACAGTCACCTTTCAGTGTGTGTATGCATTTCCGGTGCTGGTGTGAAAACAAACCAGGATGAGAAACCTTCAGTGTCCAACGTTATTATTAAAAGAGAGTATTGTGGACGAATAAAAAAGATTGAGAGCCCTTAAACTGGGAGTCAAGATGTTAAATCAAGTGGATAGGTATCTGCGCACACTCTCTGGTGGAACGGGCGAGGATCGTGCACAATAAATCATGTTTTCATCTAAATAAAGAAACCAAAGACAATAGGCTCGGTACCTTGGAGACTGAGAGACCGGGAGGGCTCCTTTGCCATGGCAACTGTGTGCCGGGATGAGCACCGTGCACAGCGCTGAAATGGACTTGGGCGTCAGTTGCAGTGGGAGAATGTAAAGAATGTGGCAAGCATGAAATTACAGAAATAAGTCCTTTGGTATTAATAAAAAGTGTTTGAAAATGTTTCACAAACAGACAGCTAGGATTTAAATTTTGTTCTGATTGTTATTTGTTCATTAGTTATAACGCTCTGATCTTATCTTTGATAATTACACAAATCCAGCCGCATTGATTGAATTTTTTAAATAAACAAAAGTAACATGCAATAACCTAGAAATTATATAACCTGGCGGCATGATGGCTTAGTGGTTAACGCTGTCGCCTTGCACCTGCAGGGTCCGGGTTCGGTTCCCGCCTTGGGTCTGCGTGTTCTTCCCGTGCTTGGTGGGTTTAATCTAGGTGCTCCGGTTTCCTTCCATAGAGACATACAGATTAAGCAAATTGGCGTTGCCTGTAGTATGTATGAATCGTGTGAGTATGTACGTGTGCCCTGAGATGGATTGGCACCCCATTGGCACCCTAAGACTCTCCAGACCCCCGCCACCCTGTACACAGGACAAAACGGTATAGATGAGTGATAGATATATAATGGTGATTATATAACCTAGAAACATATCACAGGAATTTGCCAACAATAATTGACTGGCTTGTTATCCATTTACAGTTTACTATTTCCTGTTAAAAAAAAAAAAAAAGCTTTTTTCTGTACTTACTTACATCAAAGCAGCTATAAGCAATTGTTTCCTCACCAGTTTTATTTTTTATTCAGACACAGCGTATCATGTTACCGAGAAGCACAAACTCCTCCCCTGTATCGAGAAACCTACTGACTGTTACAAGGCACTAACACCTGAGACTCTATCCATAGAAGCTACATTATGTAAACATTTCTGCATATAAACTTCCCCATGTAGCAAGAAGTATACATTGTTCTTTTTGTGTTTGTTTCTAACAACACCTAATTAAAAAATGTGTTTATTATGAACCGTAGATTAGGTATATTGTTCTCCATAAAATATGTCCCTTTGAATGGGCTGTTACTATAGAGAACTACATGCCTAGATACATATATGAGGAGCGTTCAGGTCAAACCGGGACTTTCGATTATGCAAAATAAAATAACACAGTAATGAAAGTAAAAACTACCTTTGTTTTTTCCATATAATCCCCTGCTACACTAACGCACTTACGGTATCCCAGCATTTCACTAGTGCTTCACTTCCATCAAGGTAGATGCTTTAATCAGTACACTGGAGCCACAACTGGACCACCTGCTTCACTTCTGAAAGAACTCCTTTAATGGCCCAAACACGTGGAAATGGCCTGGAGCGAGATCAGGACTGTACGGTGGATGTGGCACTAACTCCCAGCCGAGTGTGCAAGTGGTGTTCGTGAATAATTGTCTGCACAGTTCCAGTTCCCACAGTTCAATGCATCTCTTCCCCAGCTGGTGGACAAGTTATCCGTCGATTTACAAGGATCAGGTGTTCACAGGAAAACGACTGCAGTGGGCACCGAGCCACTTTGGCCATGATCACCGTTCACAGATGTACTGTACAGCTTTCTTTAAAAACCTTTGCACCATATAAACGTTTTACTGCGTTTAAGAGTCTCGTCATGGTATTTATGGTGCTTAAAGTCTTCTGTAAATATAAATAGTCTTCGGTTTCACACTTTCACTCATGAGAAATTTCATTTAACTTTATCGCCCCTCGTCCATGATAATGGTTTAGAAGAAGTGCGTCTATATAAACTTGTGATGTTAATACTGTAACTATTTGTAGAGCTGGTCTTTTAAACCACTTATGACCAATCACAATCAAGAATGGAACAGTACTGTGGTGTAAAATGGTTAAAAAAAAAAAAAAAAAAAGATGCAACGATAGGCTCGGAAAAGTGCTGAAACCCAGCATACCTCACATCCATTGTTGTCATTACTGGGAATTACAGTACATTGTGTGTACAAGTCCATGTGCCGACAGAAACAAGTGTGTACAAGTCCACATGTAAGTGCAAACGTACATGAGTGGGTGTATTTTTGTGTACTCTCACTCATTCTTTCTCTCTCTCTCTCTCTCTCTCTGTTTCATTTCTCCCTCGCTTTCACTCTCTCTCTGCTGAAGTGCAAAGCAAACACGTATAGCAGCAGCAGTACCAGCCATGGGGTGAAGAGTGTGAACCGCCTCTTGTGTGTAGACCGAGCTCCTGTTAGTTTCCTGTAGTCACGGAACAAAAAGCGCTTGTCTGCGTGTGCTCTGTATCATAGCGGCATAAAGCAGGCGACCTGGACCGCATGACTAAGGCGAAAAGAAAAGCGACTTCTATTGTACCTCAGGATCGTCGACTGTGGCGCAGAAGCAATGTTGTTGTTTAAGGGTTTATGGTTGAGACATTTCCAAACCTGCTGTCATCCCACACACATCAATATATCACTAATGTTTAATCTTAGGCTAAGCTCACAGTCAGATCGCCACCCAAAGCCAGGCTGTGATACCTTTGTTCCACTGAAAAGGAGCATTTACTTTGGCAGATAACGCAGTGTGTCATCTTTCTGTTATCATTATTTAGTCACTGTTTATTAACTGTCACTGTTGAGTTGCAAGTGGCTTAAAAAAAAATAGAGCAATTTACAGAACACACAAAACACACCACTGACTTTCTTCCTATTTGTTTAGTCAAACGAGTATTTTTCTTATCCAGTGATCATACAAGCTCATGTCAAGCTCTTTTTATTATTACTATTATTTAAAAAAAAATTCCACTTAAATATTAATATATGTATGACGTTCCGGGAAAACCCATCAGATTTCTGGCAACTGGCCCAAAACATAATAAATGGGTATTTCTGCCAATGTTTATCTACAACTCTTAAATCAAAAGGCATGAATTAATTATTAATATCATCAGCTCTGACAGTAGATTCAGCATTAATATAAATTATACAACCGTTAATTCCGAACGGACGGCACGGTGGTGTAGCGGTTAGCACTGCAGCCTTGCACCTCCAGGGTCCGAGTTCGATTCCCGGCCAGGCTCGATTCCCGTCTCTGTGTGCATGGAGTTTGCATGTTCTCCCTGTGCTTGGTGGTTTCCACTAAAAGAGTCCAAAGTTACTCCAACAGTCCAAAGATATGCAGGTTAGACTAATTGGCGTTCCCAAATTGCCTGTAGTATGTGAGTGTGGATATGTGTGTGTGTGTCCTGCGATGGAGTGGCACCCTGTCCAGGGTGTACCCTGCCTCGTGCCCTAAGCTTCTTGGGTGAGTGAGTGAGTGAGTGAGTAATTCTGACCGAGTAATCTGATTGGACGAGAGGCATTCCACAAGTGGTGATATAGAGCATAACAGCACTGGGATTATGAACTATATGTATCACTCCGCATCAAGCACATTGTTCCAAGAATTCAATAAGTCAATTAAAATGAAAGTAGGTCTGTACGGTCCACAGTACTGAGGGGAGAGCATGTGCCTGACAAAACCCACACACCTTCTAACACAAGGCTCAATCCCAAATCCCTTCCAACCTATAGCTCATTAACAGCTCATAGACTGGAATGGTTGACGCTCAGCATAATCTAAGGCTAGAAATCAATAGATTGTTGATATATTGTGAAGCTTTCTACGGCTGCTTATATACAAAGTTGATGTAACATTTATGGAAGGAGTCTCCAGTGTCAAAGCTTTATAACAGTTTTGTGAAAGTTTTTCACTACAGGAAATTCGTCAGGACAAATAAAATTGATTAATTATTAATAAATAAATAAACTAAAAATCAATCAATAAATAGCCTTACAAAGGCAAATAATCAGCATCACAGTGTTTAAACAATCCATATGAAATTAACACCATCCTAATGAACATGTTTGTGGTTGTTAACGGGCAAAATTCAGAACAGAGGCTGATAATCAAGTTTTAGTATTTACATCTGGAAACCAGAAACATGCTGTCAATTAATTGTCGCTAAATCATGTCAAATTAGTTGTGGGTTAAAAAAACATTAATCACTGCAGGTGCTTCATTCAAAAGTAATCAAATGTTAATTAATATGCATCAGCTTAGTTAGTTAATAGAATTAAGAGATAATTAGAACCCTAGAACATGAATCTTCACTGAGACAATCTTAAATTATTGACTGTATAGGGAACAAAACATGCTGTTATAGGAAAATAATCAACAATGCGTTGATACGAAGTAGAGTTAATATTACCACACTGAAGTAGATTTTGAAACAGAACAGCACATGATTTATGTTTTTATGACGTTTGAATTTTTGTCAACTAGAATTTTGATTACTGAAACATTTTGTACCTTTTATTTCCTCTGGCATGTGTTCACATAACCATAACCAGTGACTCAAATCACACACAGATAACGATCAATTTTGGGATGACTTTCTGAGGAAACCAGAAGAAACCGACCAAGCAGGGGAAGAACATGCAAACTCCATGCACAGAAACCCGACGCGGGAATCAAACCATTGACCCTGCAAGTGTGGGGCCACAGTGCTAACCACTATGTCATCATCATGGTCATGCGGCTTGAATGAGAATGGTCAGTTCGGAATTCATGCAAATTTCTGCCTCTGTGCATGCATAGGACACTGACGTCACCTATAACTGCTACCAATAGCTGAAGCATCTGGCAATCTTCCTTTTTCTGGAACGACTAACTGCTCACCATCCTCAAGGGCAAAACACCAAGCATCAAAAATCGCATCCATCATATGAAATGAATGAGTGGGCACACAAATATGACGTGTTTTAACCCAGATGGCGTGATCAAAGCTGTATCGATGTGCACATGTATTCGATCATTTATTGCTGTATCTTAATAATTCTTTATACTGTATATTATATTTGTTTGTATAAGAGCACATTCTTTAAACAGTTCATTTGAACAAAATGGTTATGCAGATTGTAGAAATGTACCATTTACTTTGTATGTATTTATTCACACATACTATTTATCATTTATCATTTATTATACCTTTATATATTTATGTCTACTGTGTATCTATTTAAAGCTAAGATGAATCCGTTAACTATGTCCACTTAGCATAAATTTATTTCAGTTACAACACTTACGGTAATCTTCTGCCATACCTATATTTACAGTATACAGTATCTACAATGTATACAGTATATGTTAACTAATAGATTAAAGCATATACTGTATACTCATATACCATGGTGGGCACAAAATATTTACTTGAGCAAAAGTAAAGATATTTAAAAATGAACAAATAATGATCAATATGATTAAATTAATTAAAATATGAATCCCTTTAAGCTGTTTTTTCAAGCTTTTTGTTTAAAGTCACCCATCGCTGATCTTGTGAATGTAGCTTTTCTGACAGTCCTTCCTGATTTATTCAGTATTTCCCTCAAATCCAGCCTCAATCCTGTCAGAACAGTTTGAGTCTCACATGTCCCCCTTAATCCTTTCTGAAGAACTACATTTGTGATGGCTGTTTATGTTGCATGACTCTGAAGTGTCCCAGCTCCCTGACTGTAGTTAAGGTTTGGCCACCTGCAGGCGATATTGGATCAGCTAATTCATGGTCTGGCACGCTAACCTGGCTGGACTTGAAGCCCTCAGGCACAACAGTGAAATGGCCGGAGTGTGGTGTCCAAGCTTAGAGAAACGAAAACGGCTTCCTGAGAACAGATTCAAAACAGTAAGCGTCAGAGGAGCACATTTTTTCGTAATGCACTACATACAGTACAAATTCCAATTTATGAAGTGCAAATGGACAACTGCATTTGTATATGCATGCTTGTTTGTTTAGGAATATTTACAGGAACAGCTGTATTTATATTGTGATCATGTGACACTGTAATTACATACAGTTGGACTCCTTTCAACTGAGTATATGACTTCTAAGAGCATCTGGTCATAACAAGCTGAATAGGTTTTACAGTTGGGGTGAATTATTTCATTCTTTTGCTATTATGAGTTTAAGCTTTGATTACATCACACAATGTAATGTGGTGGCCAGTTCATATGTGAAAATGATTCCTTATGCTTTAGAACCACCTTTTCACTATTTGAGTTCAGGAATATTCCTGTTCCATCAGGGAAGAAAATCAATAGAAGTGATAACCTGGTGATAACCATTAAGGTTGTCAGCTGACTTCATTTCTTGCCACATAACGTTGCTGAGTCTAGACCTGAGCAACTGAAGCAACCCCAGATCATTACACTGCCTCCAGAGGCTTGTACAGTGGACACTATGCGGGGTGTACGCATCCCATCATGTGCTTCCCGTCTTACACTGACGCATCCACCACTATGGAATACGGTCAATCTGGACTCATCAGACCACAAGACCATTTCCATTGCTTTAAAGTCCAAGCTTTATACTCCCCATGTGGATACACAGCTGTTAAGTACCAATCCTGTGAGTTGTGTGTGTGTGTGTGTGTGTGTATGGAAATCTCTTATTCTTAAAGCTTTTACTTTCACTAGGAAACACAGCTCTGGTTTGTTGGTTGTTTTTTTTACCATGCAACTTCACCAAGTGTCTAAGTGACCTCTATTCATGATATTATACAACCACATTTATTCCACAAAGTTGATGGTTCAGCACTATCCTTTCAGGTTTTGATAATGTGTTAATAATTCATTCAATTTCAAATCTCCTTAGTTGCTGTCTTTGCCTGATGCAGCCCAATAATTTGATGATTCTGAAATGACAACTTTTTTTTGGCCAGGCAGTGCATATTTAAAGCTCTATTGATTTTCCCATGTTTTTTCTTTTACATTATTTTTACATGAATCACTTTTGCTTTATAGTCACAAAAACATATCCTCGTGCTGTGAGGAACTGAGCATAACATCAAGCTAAAACAATATCTGAGATGTTTATATAACTTGGAAAGAAAACATACAATACAAGATGTGTTGGCTGTATATAAGCCACTATATAAATATGTACTGTTTATAAAGTACCTATAGTAAAAGTTAAGGACAGTACACTAAGTTACCAAAGAAACAGATCATTTAAAAAAAATCCTGTATTTGCTGCACAAGCGAAGTACAAAAAAAAAAGACTGTTTCCCTGGAAACCTTGTGTACTACAGTATATGTACTCTAGTACACTGCACTCACTTTTCATTTACAGTTTTGTTTTGTTTTTATCTGTCATGCATATGCAAAATATACTCTATCGACATACTGTATCTGGATGCGGAATCCCTGAATTCATGCAGCGTGTTCAGGTATTTCTTCCAACCACAGACCACAACGTCTCATTTCACTAATACGTTTTTTCCTCCCTGATGTGGAGCCTGTTAGTAAAATCTGATGGTGTGTCGTGTCAGACTGGAACCTGTACATTCATTGCTTACTTTTTTTGTTTTTTTTTGACAGCCTTTAGATGAACAACATGAGTTAATAAGAATAATCGTTTTAAAGATGATGAGATTTGAAAGTTTGGTAGGTTGTAAATCAAATCCGCAAGTATCTCTTTCTCCCAGAATTGACTTGAGTCACGCTTGCCCACAATTCTCAGTAACAATAACAGTCCAGCCGGCTGGTTTAGTCATCTCTCTGCCCTTCCAGTGTTACACTGGAAGAAAAAAACATTGCATAAGACACCGAATAGGCAAGCAGTAGGTAAGCCTTTGAAGGTTACACAATTAACAGATAACAATTACATATTTTATACTGTACATTATTTCAGGCCTGGTACTTTCATATACAGTATACGATGCACATCCTAAAGCAACTGTGATTTTCTCTTGGAAATCCCCCATGGAGAAATGGATACAGTATCAGATTTATGATATGTTATACGAGATGAAGCTCATTTCACCACAGAGTGATCCCCAGGCAGACCCGAGTCCCATAGCCACTGATAAGCACATACGACCTCTGGTAATTTCAAACGCCTTATAAAAGGCCCTCCTATAAATGACAAATGCAGAAGCCAAAACCCATTTTGCACAGCTTGTGTAAAAACAATTGATGCTGTTCTTATGTAAGGAAGACACAAACCCAATTAGCTTCATCATAAATAGATAAATGATATTTTGGCCAAAAGTATTCGGACAAAGGTCAAATTGAATGAATATATA
>JAOVVA010000001.1:28563890-28579008 GCA_028565275.1 Leiocassis micropogon
CACACACCCCCCCCCTCCCCCATCAATAATGAATTTGGTTTCCCCCAGGGTGCCCCCCCCCCCCCCCCACACACACACAGACACACACACACACACATATACACAAACACACGGGCAGCTGCATTCATATGAGCAGTCCAGCGCTGCAGCAGCTGATATCACATGTAATTTCTCCCTGTCAGTGTTTATATCACACAGCTGAACATCTGTGTCATCGTTCTCACGCCTTTCTCCAGATGAGCCTGAAAAGGAGACACAGCGGCTCCTGATCCTAGATGAAGTTCTGCTGTTTCTGGAAAACTTTTTTTTTGTAGTAGAACAACTATGGAACACGTTTGTCTTAAATAAGTGAACGAAGCCTGATCCTGAGAATTGACACAAGGACACTTTTGACACCTAGACTTTTGACAACTTATAAGTACACACACACACATGCATGCACACACACACACACACACACACACATACAGAACACACACTATGGAGAATTTGGAAATACAAATCAATGCCTGTGTTTGGACAGTGTGGGGCGATTAAGATACTGCATTGAAAGAGATGCAGCTGTGGCCAAAAGTTTTCAGAATGACACAAATATCTTTTTGATCTTCTTAGATCTTTGTGTCATATGTTACTATGGATTATACTGAAGTATAAAGCATTACAAGCATTTCATACGTGTCTAAGGCTTTTATTGCTAATTACATTAAGTTTATGCAAAGAGTCGGTATTTGCAGTGTTGACCCTTCTTTTCAAGACCTCTGCAATGCTGTCAATCAACTTCTGGGCCGCAAGCTGACTGATGGCAGCCCATTTTTGTATAATCAATCCTCAAAGTTTGTCAGAATTTGTGTGTATTTTTTTTGTCTAATAGGATTAAGGTCTGGGGAGTTTCCTGGCCATGGACCCAAAATTCGGATGCTTTGTGCCACTTAATTATCACTTTTGACTTTTGGCTAGGTGCTGCATCATGCTGGAAAAGGTATTGTTGTTGGATGGTTGAGAGAAGATGTTCTCAGAGGATGTTTTTATTTGTACCACTCTTTTTTTCATGGATGTGTTCTTAGGCAAAATTGTAAGTGAGCCCATTCCCTTGGTTGAGAAGCAACCAGACGCATGAATGATCTCATGACACAGGACTGATGGACTTTATCCCACAATGCTAATAAGTGCTCCTCTTCCTCAGCAGCTCTAATCACAGTTTCAGTTTTATATTGTTGTATGTTTTATCAAATGGTGGATAAATGAAAATAGCATTCTTAATAAAATTGTGTCAGAATACAGCACTTAAGTGAGAAAAATGAACAACGTTGGTGTGGTAACAGCATCATCTCACCCTTATCATGTTTTATTCCTTATACAATTAGTAACCTGTATAATAAATAATTAATACCGCCATGGTTTTACTGTGATGCTATAGGCTAGGGATATTGATCCAGTGTCTGTCGAAGCTCCTGAGGAACTGAAGTGAATGTTACTCTACTGCATATTTAACACTGAACAGAATCTTCCTCAGGCAGAGGTCTGATACTTTTACTTTTTATGGACACCGTTTCCTAGTGATCTTAATGATGGACTAGATTTGACTGATGTTTATTATGCAAAGTATTACACCTATAGTTACTGGTTATGAAGATGAACATTAAAGACATTGTATCTGTTACACATAAAGTACGGCCTGGAATGTTTACATGAATACAAAAAATGGGAGGGAAAAATATTTCCAGCACTATGTGTGAAATGTTTCAGGTTATGATGTACAAGTTTCTATAATCATAAGAAAATGAAGGGTGTTCAAGTCAAACTGGGACTTTTGATTGTGCAGAATAACAGAAAACAGTTATGAGAGTAAAAACGCCCTTTATTTCTCCATATAATCCCCTGCTACATTAACACACTTACCCCAGTGTTTCACTAGTGCTTGGACACCATCACGGTTACACCGGATACATTTTATTACACCGGAGCCTTGATACTGTAGGACTGCCTGCTTTACGTCTGAAACCCTGGCCTCCCAGGAACTCCTTTAATGTGGAAATGGCTTGGAGTGAGGTCAGGACTGTACAGGGGATGTAAGTGGTGTTTGTGAATGATTCTGTGTACAGTTCCCTCAGACAGATGCGTCTTTTCTGCAAGTAGGCGACAAGTTATCTGTCAATTTTTTTAAGGATCAGGTATTCACAGGTGTTTTTTTAAATATTTCCATCATTCAGATGTTTTACTTCAGCTAAGAGTCACATCATCGTAATCAGTTTTATGCCTTCATTTAGATGAAATTTCAGACCAAGTCCTGGTTTTCCTTGAACGCACCTTGAAATAAAAAAAAATAAATAAAAGAAATTAAAAATAAATAAATAATAATAATATATTGTTTCCATATAGCTGGCACGATGGCTTAGTGGTCCAGGGTTGAGGGTTTGATTCTCGCCTCGGGTCTGTGTGCATGGAGTTTGCATGTTCTCCCCGTGCTTAGTGGGTTTCCTCTGGGCATTCTGGTTTCCTCCCTCAGTCCAAAGACATGCAGATTTGATTAACTGGCATTCCCAAATTGCTTGTAGTGTGTGAGTGTGTGTGTGTACCCTGCGATGGATTGGCACCCTGTACAGGCTGTATCCTACCTCATGCCCTAAGTCTCCTGGGATAGGCTCCAGGCCCCCGTGACCCTCTATACAGGATAAGCAATATAGAGGATGAATAAATGTTTTAATATACAAATATATAAAACAAAGTCAAATTTATTTCATAAAGCACTTTTGTAAACAACATACTGTATTTGACCAAAGTGCAGTACAATTCAAAAATAGCTGCCCACACAATAAAACAACAAACCATTAACAATAAACATTCATATAAAGCTATAAAACAGTAATCTAATAAAAGAAAAACAGCCCTCATAGTGCATTAAAATAATTAAACAATAAAACAATATAATAATAAAATTCCTTAATAACACATTACAGAAACAAGACAAACAGAAATAGAGTTAATAGATGGTAAGGCACACACACACCAGTGCCATATTGGATTAATTGGATTAGATTTAACAATAATTAACACATGGTTTAAAGTAAGTGATCTAGCTTTTAAAAAAATAAAATATGATAGTTCCTTAAGAGCAGGTTGAAAGTTGGTAATGGAGTCTAGTGTGTGAGTGTATTGTGAAGACGAGTGGCAGATTTTTGGTGCAGCACAGGAGAAGGCCCTGGTACACATAGTGCTGAGATTAAGGAGGACTTGAACCATAACTAGGCGGCACGGTGGCTTAGCGGTTAGATGTGGCCTTGCACCTCCAGGGTCCGGGTTCGTTTGCCTTACTTAAGACATAACATATACTGTATAACCCTTATTTGGTAGATAGTTACTATTACAAGCCTAACATTTAGTATATATTAGATAATCTAGTACACTAATTGTCACATTTTTTTTTAATTACATAAAGAGGCCATTTGATTGGCACGACTTATGACTAACCACACACCTTTTCCTGTTTTTCACAAATGTGCGATTATCGTGCTACAGCCAGTAACAGATTCTGGTGAGCTCTGGAAAGCTCATGTTGTAACAGTTTTTAAAAGTTTTTTTTTCCCCCCCCATCAGGAACCAGTGCACGGCAGTGCTCTTATATGAAAGCAAGCCGGTCAGATTGCAGTGAATTCTGAAGGTTGTCGTGCAAAATGCATAAATAAGGAAACAGGCTACAGGCCATTTATCATCTGGTACCGAAACTAGTACTGTAAGTAGCCAATTAGCTTAGTGTCACCTGCCCCAGAGTGTGCTTGTTACTATAACAACCAGTATGTATAAATATAAGGCAAATGCAACTACAGTAGGAACAAACATCAGATTTGCTCACTGGTTATTAGAAATAGAAAAAATATGCATCATGTTTGCCGTGCTGTATGGTTTATAAAAAAAATAAAATAAAAAAAACCGTCTCAGAATGTCAACCTGCTATTTCTGACATTCAGTCTGCTCCTCAGGAGGAAGATCTAGCTCACACACGGTGCAGATCTGCTAGCCGAGAGGGAGAGGTTGCATTTTTATGTAATGTCACGCTGCTTTTTTTTTTTTTTTGTGTGTGCAGATAATCACTTAAGAATAAAAGGAGCCATCTTTGGACAACGCTTAAGCAATTACAGGCTGTCTGATGAGAGGTTCACTGTTCCCACGCTGACAAAATTCACACAGCTATGTATGGAACTTGAGTAATCTGTTGCAAACTTGGTATGTTTCCACATTCTACCTGCTCTGTTGCCTCATCGACTGGTCTGTCTTCTGTCTGGCTCTCTGGCGCTCAATGAGTTCGGAGCTCTGGGAACGTTGTGGCTCCTTTGCACGCATCTTCTTCTATTTCCAGCCATGCCTTCTCAACGGTTATGCCAATCTGCCTTATCTGTGTAACGGATCCTGCCAATTACAGCGAAGAGAGGCCAGCAGCATCCTCACACCTGCCCTATACACATACACCCACACACACACACACACACACACACACACACACATACACATACACACACTCACCCACATAGAAAAGGCATATAGTTTCAGTCATGCCAAAAATTAAAGCTGCACAGGAAAAACCCACGCAAATCAGTGAGCTTCAGTTCTAGCTAGTGTGTTTGTCCATGCTGTAGCCTGAATAATGCCGCGTAGCATTAATTAGACAAATATTTCTCACTATTATAACTGCTTCTCTCTATTATGAGTTTCACAGTATTCCTGAAAAGTAACTAAACTACATCAGGTTACAAATTTATGTTTATGAGCCAAAGTCAAATCCAGCCAAGTGATGTCATGTCCTTGCTATTTATGGATTTTTATAATATTGAAACTTTTGATCAGGATGTGCAGTATTTGAGGTATTTTGTGCACTTAGCTATCTAAAGTGGTTCTAACTAGACCTGATGGAAAATCTGTAGATGTTGTTCTCAGAATTTATTGCATTTTTGCTTATTGGAGACAATCCGAAGACCTCCTTTACATATTTTAAGCATGAATGATTTTATTTTTTTAAATCAGCGTTATATATAATTATACGCAAATATGATATAAATTAGTGTGTGTGTGGAGTTTGAATGTTCTCCCAATGCTTGGTGGGTTTCCTCCATGTACTCCGGTTTCATGTTTGTACATAAAATTGTAAATTGTAGGCAGCGTCATGCCCAAGGTCTCCTGGGATCCTGTAGTGGATAAGCGCTATAGAAGTTAAATGAATTAATGAATGAATAAATTAATTCATTTATTCATTAATATACTGTATATCTTATCATGAAGGTATAAATCATCAATGGTATAAATAAAAGACATTTTGTGGCTATAGTTAAGTAAAAATATTGACCCCTAAGAAGAAAAATAAATTAATATATTTTATTTTTAAGTTATTCACAAAATGTTCTAATGATAACATTTTTTTAATAGCAATTTAAACATTTATTGCTGTAACTACTGCATGTCGCTGTCCAAAGTACCGTACCAGGGAGCTCAGGGCACAAAGTAGGGGTCACTCTGAATGAGGTGCCAACCCATCGCAAGGCAAACACACACAAATCCAATCACAATACCAATCATATACAATGGGCATTTTGGAAAACCCAAATCAGGCTACTTGGTATATGTGGGAGAAAACCAAAGTACCTGGAGGAAACATGCAAAGGACATGAAGAGAACATACAAAATCCATGCACACAGACCGGAGGTGAAATTCAACACCCCAACATTAGAGGTGCAAAGCTAACCGCTAAGAAGCCCCCCTCCAGCCCTCTGCAAACAAGCCAGTTCATGAATGCTCCAACAGCAGGGTTAAATACTTATGCAATCACATTTGTCCTGATTCTATGAGTACAGTGGAACCTTGGATTACGAACATAAATTGTTCCGGAACCGGGCTCGTATTTCAAAACACTCGTAAACCAAA
Source organism: Leiocassis micropogon (assembly GCA_028565275.1). Lineage (NCBI taxonomy): Eukaryota > Metazoa > Chordata > Actinopteri > Siluriformes > Bagridae > Leiocassis > Leiocassis micropogon. The sequence continues at coordinate 28,569,802 of JAOVVA010000001.1, forward strand.
TCGAATTTTTATAAGAAAATATAAGAAATAATGGAAAGTCAAATTATTCGTTCCAAAGCCCAAAAAAATAAATACATAAAAATAATTAATACAAAACATAGAGTAAAAATAGAAAAAATTAACCTGCACTTTACCTTTAAAAAAAAGTAAAAATAAATCACAACAGATAAGTGTTATAGTAAACAGTACACGCGTGCACGGATGTTGATTATACCAGTGAGAAACGCGCACTAAGGACCGAGCAGGGGAGACGATTACCCACAATTCTGCAGCGCAAGAGAGAGAAAAAAACATTGGCTCAGTTGTGATCACGTGACGCTTGGCATCAAAGCAAGAAGCGCATGCATGATACATGATACTCGGTACTCGTAAACCAAGATTTGCTTGTTTTTCAAGTCAAAATTCATTTAAAATCTTTGCTCATCTTGCGGAACACTCGCAAACCGCGTTACTCGCAGTCCGAGGTTCCACTGTACTTAAATTAGAGTATGAGACGTTGGATTGGATTGGATTGGATTGGATTGGCTCAGTGGTGGATGTTTTGCCTGCCATGCGGAAGGCCTGGGTTCGATTCCCAGCCAGTGCCCAAACCCCAGCCACTGGATGCAGTACCGGTCCCAAGCCCAGATAAAATGGGAGGGTTGCTGCAGAAAGGAACCAGTGCCAAGCTTGGATTGTCCGCCTGGGGTCCCCTCGCCGGGGGCAGCCAAAAGACCAACGGCAACATTGCATTCTAAACAGTCAGGTTTGTAATACTTCAAGTTCAGTGTTTAAAGTTGTGTTATTGTTTAAACGCCCTCACTGGATTATATAAACTTTGCTAGTGGTGACACTGTTAAATCTAACCCAACCGAATGTTCCCGCATACGAGTAGCGGTGACAATAAACCGAGCCACAGTAGGGCCACGTCACCAATCCGTCCTGACAGTCGTTAGGTAAGAGCGCATACTGTGTGAACTCGAGCCACAATAAAATGATGCAACGCATGGTTTAAATAGAAGGCAAAGTCACATAACCAAACAGCAGGTTTCTGCAGCCAAAGCTTATGACTAATATGACTTGCCACTACATGAAAAGCGCACTTTGTCATTATAGCGGCATCTTACTGCTTAGAGAAACTGAGACGCTTTCGTGATGCAATACTTTCCTCACGACGCAGACACAGGCGAGATGTGCCAGGCGCTTTAAACGGCAGCGGCTGCTCGACTTCTACTAGTAAACACGAAGAAAACCGAGCTGAGATAAAATAATGATGAAGTTTCCCGCGCCCTTCAACGAACGCCGCAGAGACGCAAAACCTTTCCCAGACTTTGATCGTCTAATTGCAGTCTTAATTATGCGAATTACAAATGACCTTGAAATCTTGAAGCGTAGAGTGCCGTGTTCAAAGGCCACTCATAAATAAAAACATCAGTCTGTTGAATTTTATGGAAGCGTAGAACGTTTTTATTAGAGCGCTGCTAAACACCCTAAAATGCTCCGGTTCAAATTTCTTTAAACACGCTGATAGCATTCTAAATAAATCAGTAGAAAATGAAAAAAGGAGGGCAAAAAAAACATGCGAAAGTAAAAGAAAATGAGCTCGGGTTTTTTTATGATTAGATTCGAAGCACATTGTATTTGTGTGCGTGTTGTGAGAGTGCGTGCGTGCGTGTGTGCGTGTGTGTGCACTGCCTGGGAGTTGATTTTATTTTCTGCGTGAGTGAAAGTAGCTGTTTCCTTCGCCACCGTTGCCACAGGCTTTCTCAAAGCGACACAGCCCTGGGAATTCATAAGCTGCTTTGTGACAAGATCGCTGTGAAGGAGAGTACTGCTACTCGAACACAAACATTATGCTGAAGAAGGGCAGGTTGGTCGATGAATACACATGACTCTAGACTAGGAAGGATGCCGGGTAGAATAATGCGGAAGGCAGATATACCTTGTCCGTTTAGATGGTTGGGAACAGCGAGGGCATTTCGGAGTGTGTTTCTCTGCATGTCTGTGCGGATCTTCTCTCTTTTTTTTTTAATGATGAACATCATTACTGCTTCTTCAGGGGTCACATCCCGCCCACAGAGCAACTGATATCATTTTTACACTTTTCTGGACAGAAACTTAAAGGCTGCAGTTTATTTGCAAAATTCATGATGGATTTTAAACTGTTGCTACTATGACATTTGATCTTTAGGGGTTATTGCAGCCCAACAAACACATTATAACTTTAACAGTATATTTGAGTAGCTTGTGCATATCCAGCAGTTACAGTGTCTTGTAAAAGTCTTCATACGCCTTGAACTTTTGCACATTTTGTTACCACAACCACAAAGGTAATTTTACGAAGTTTTTATGTGATAAACCAGCACACATTGTCACATGATTGTAGAGTGGATGGAAAATGATATATGATTTTCGAAACTGTTTGCAAATAAAAATCTGAAAAGTGTGACATGCATTTGTATTCAGCATCCTTTTACTCTGATACCCCTAACTAAAATCCAGTGGAACCAACTGCCTTCAGAAGTCATTTATCATTTTCCCTCCACCGCACAATTACAGTATGTGAACCACTTTGTGTTGGTCTATCACAAGAAATCCCAATAAAATGCATTTACGTTTGGGGCTGTAACGTGATAAAATGTGGAAAAGTTCCACGGGTATGAATACTTTTACAAAGCACTTTACAGTAGGACGTCGCATCATGTACTCCTGAATGTCCAAAAAAAAAAAAAAAAGTATCTGTAGTGCAAAAATGAAATGTTTCAGTAGACAAATGTCATCAAGTTACTTCAATCAGCAACAGTGCTAACTCCGCTGCCAGGTGAATTGAATAACATTGATTATCAATTATACTGTAGCACCCTAGGCTCATTTATGCTTGTTGGCAAACAGGGTGCCAGTCCATTGCAGGGCACACACACTCAATCAAGCACTACAGGCAATTTGGGAACGCCAATTAGCCTAATCTACATGTCTTTGGACTGTGGGAGGAAACCAGAGTACCCGGAGGAAATCAAGCAAGCACGGGAGAACACAGGGAGGGCAAACTCCATGCACACAGAGACAGTAATCGAGCCTGGCCGGGAATCGAACCCGGACTCTGGAGGTGCAAGGTGACAGTGCTAACCAGTACCATACCGTGCCACCCAAACATGTATTACTGTTTGAAAAAAAAAAGAAAAAAGTGTAAAAGCTAAAACTCATTCAAAGTGTACTTCCTGTTAAATAAGCGTTAAGATGAATAATATATAATATTCTGAGGCATTAAAGGTTTACCTAGACAGTAGCTTGAGTGCTTTCTTTGCTTTTCTACACCGGGTAAAGGCATGCTGTGCTTGAGCGCCTGAGTGCTGGACTTTTCTATTCTTCCATGAATGATGTGATTTATGGGTCCTTTCTGGTTCTGGTTTTGAACTGGTTTTGGTTCATTTATTGTTTGTCGCCGCTCTTCCATGTCCATGCAGAAATATGGTTGTCTAACAAGCAGCAATGTACATGTGGTTGCTTTTTGCCTAGCACCACAAATCTAACATTTTATAGTCCTTTGTTTGTTTTTTTAACTAATTTCTTTCTTCCATAATACTAATCATTTTATGATATTAATATGATTAATATGTTTGGAATCCAAGCTTTGGCAACACAAATGCATGGATATTTGTCATGTCAATAAAGACTGAATTGCACTGAATCGAATGAGAAAATGAAGGGAGAAGGCGCGAGAGAAAAGCATCCATTTCCTCCTAAAAGCCGCCCTTACTGAGCTGTGATTAGATCACCACCGTAAATGCTCCATAAACCCCGCTGTATGCCCTCTGCGTTCCTCCATCCTTTATCACTCTATGTTGCCGTGCTCCTTTTATCCCCACTGACTGCTTGGAATAATGTCTCAGGTTAAATGTTATCCACACCAGCCCTCTGTGGATTATCCACTTCTTTTTCTACTGCCTTTAGTTGGCCTGATATAAAAAAATTTTTTTTTTTTTTAAAACAGACGTGCTTGGCATAAAATCTAACGTTCATCATTTGCATTAGTGTGCAAGACTGCTGTTGCTTTTTGAAATAAGCTTGGTTAAAAGGTGTTGATTAATATTATAGAATAAGATTATTGGCTACGGTGACAGCTGTGAGGTTACAGGTTCATATGAATGCACTCTCTCACAGCCTCTTCATGGGGACTTGCATAGCGGACGCTCTACATAATTTAAGTTCAATAATAAATCTATTAGAAAATGTATATTGTTGATGTGGTGAACATTTTTGCTGTTTTTTTAACATCTAAGGAAGGAATCTCCCGTGTCAATGTTGAAGCTGTAACAATTTTTTTTCCTGCCTATCCTATAAAGATGGATGCATTTTAAGGTTTAATGCCAACATTTTTTATATCTGCTATAAATACGTACAGTAAAAACTACTTGTTTTGTGGATGACATAATCTGCATGGATTACTGTAACAGTATATAGATAAAATGTACAGTAGGACCTGATTTTTTTTATTTTTTATTTTAACAAATTTGTCGATAGGTTGCTTTGTCAAAAACACTAGTTATTTATACGTTTATTCTCAATCACTCACTCATCATCTATATCGTTTATCCTGTAATCAAAGTAACAAAGGGCCTGGAGCCTATCCCAGGAGACTTAGGGCACGAGGCAGGGTACACCCTGGACAGGGTGCCAATCCATTGCAGGGCACACACACACACACATTACAGACAATTTGGGAACGCCAGTTAGACTAACCTGCATGTCTTTGGACTATGGGAGGAAACCTACCAAGCACGGGGAGAACATCCATGCACACAGAGATGGGAATCGAACCCAGACCCTGAAGGTACACGGTGACAGTGCTAACCACTAAGCCACCGTGCTGCCGTATATATTTGTTCATTTTCCATAATTATTATCCTGTGTAGGGTCTAGAGCTAACATCAGAGAATTCATGGTGCACACATCCACTCATACACTAAAGCCTACAACTTTGTCTTTGGACTGTCTGAAAAAAATGAGTACCTGAAGGCTACCCACAAAACATGGGGAAAACTCCATGCAAACTCCTCAACACAGACCGAAGGCAGGATCCAAACGCCCAACCATGGTGGTGGGAGGCCAGTGCTACTCACAGTGTTATACCTTTAGTGTTAAGAAGAAGGAACCTATTGCTATGAATGAATGAATGAATGAATGATGGAATGGGAAAAGATTGTTTCAGTGCACTTATTGGTTGGTTATGGTGGTATACATAGTGTAGTATGTCATGCATACCTTTTCTTTAGAATAAAATAATATTATTGACTAAATGTAACATAACATGACTAAACCATTAACATTAAAACCACCTAGGTTTAGGTTCCCCGTGTGCCAAAAGAGCGGCTCCGACACCTTGAGGCGTGGCTCTGCAGGGCCTCTTAAGATGTGCTGTGGTGCCTGGCATCAGGATGTTAGCAGTAGATGTTCCTGTGCCTTTCTATCATGGACAACATTGATTTTTTTTTTTCCAGCGATTTGTGCTGCACTGGCTTTTTTGTGGGATAGGACCAAATGGGCTGGCCTGTGGTCCCAGCTAGACATGGGTGCGTTGTGGGTGCCCATGATCCTGTTACCTGTTTACTGGTGATCAAAGTTGTTCAGCATAAATAAATAGCAATACATAACAATACATTATTGGCTGTGTAGTAGGCTTCTCGTCTGCTACAGTATGTAAAAGGCCTGGGTTCAAATCTCATCCAATGCCCAACCCAGACACTGGATGCACGGCATCTGTAGTGCCGGGAACAAGCCCGGGTAGAATAGGAGGGTCGCTTCAGGAAGGGTATTTGGTGGAAAACCAAGTTGCATGCAGATCAGATGGTCACGTCTACACCATACATCAGAACTCTAGGAGCATTAAAGTGAGCTATTGAGTCTAATAAAACTTCAGTGAGTGTAAGAGAAGTCCACCAAATGTAGCAGATCTCCACTGAAAGCAATGGAACTCCATTATGTCTAATATGACCTCATTGAGAGTAATGACTCTTTACTCTACATGTTGCCTTTCCGTCTGGTCCAACAGAGTAAAAGCACTGATAAGCATGTACATCTGAATAAGACTCTTTCGCCCCCGCAACTGCCCCTTTCCTTTCTCCTTATCGCCGACTATATGTAACTCCTGCATCTAAAGTTTGCATAGGAAAGGCCTGCCATTTTTTCCCCCTTTATGTGCATAATGATTACTCAACTATATATACTTGGATGGAAAGGCTGGCAAATAATTTCTCCATGGCACAGGGCAGACGGTGCATCTTCAAATACAGAGCTATTTAAAAGGAGCCAGAGTTACATGAGTCGAAATGACTAAATCAGCATCTTTCATGAGGAGTTAAGTGTTATGGCCCATTTCCTGGTGCTTTCCTAGAAGGTAAATGAACGGCAGTAAAATTACACTCTCACATAATAATCTGCTTTTCCGTGACACACTACAAATGTTCAGGTACGTGCTGTGGGAGTCACGGATCTCGACACGATCAGAACATTGGGGGGAGAAAAAAAATCTTCCTGACCGCATGCCTACACTGAGCAGATGGCAAGACAGCAATTATGCGAGCAATTTTAACAGGGAAGACGTGAAGTGATTCTCTTTTGTCTCTCTCCGCTGTTTGTGCGCGCACACACACACACACACACACGCACATTTCACAAATTCTCACATTTTGCATGTTCATTTTGCAGACACATTTGAAAGAAATATTTATGTTTTTTTATGCTTATGAGGTTACACACAGTAAATCAAAAGTCTCAATTTCATATACTATCAGTAAATTACAACTATTTTAACAGTTAACCAGTATTAGTAATCTGGCTTTCCGTACTTTTTTCACTTTTTCAAATCCTGGTTAGGGTTGTAATGAATCGGGATGGGGGATGGGGGATTGGGTTGTCTATCCCTGAAATACTGGGAGTGAGGTGGAAATTCACCTCACATGCACACATAGAAATTCACTTTTAGGGCAATTTAAAATCTTATCCAAGCCACCAACTAGCATGTTTTTGGAAGTGAGAGAAATCCCTGAGAGACATGGAAAGAACAAAAGTTGTGAGACTGGAGACTCCTTGATTACTCCAACATGCACAGTTAGTCCCCAACATATAAACCAGTTCTATTCCAATAACTCGTTCGTAAGTCCAATTTGTTCGTAAGTCCAACAAACATTGTTTAGGTACTAGGATACTAACATGATTGGCTATACACAGTATATTACAGTACAGTGCTCTTTGGAATCGTGCCGATGGTTAAATGATTCAAGGTTAAAAGAACAAGCAATAACTGCCATCTTTTCACCTCTCTCTATTCTCTCAATTATTTTTCATTTTTGTCTCCATCGTTATTGCTTGGCGCTTTTTAGCAGTACCAGCTTTATCGCCGCTGCTTTTATGCCTGCTTCCAGACATCCTGGGATGCACGCTGCAGCATGTGACAATGTACACCGGACATGTGATCTAACTTCTGCGATGGAACATGTGCATGTTTGTATCTTCGAAAGTTCATACGTTAAATGTGAATGTTCATATGTAGGGGACTTGTACTCTCATATCGACAGATTGAGTTACTCATTGGGGTACGGAATGGATTTTTTCCCAACACTTCATCCCAAACCATTTAAAATATGAATTCAAGATGTTTCGTAATGTCTCTTTTCCTGACTTTAATTACTATTCACTTGAGATTCCAGACATTATTTATGATTATTCTGGCTTGTTTCCTTTCTGTCTCTCTCTCTCTCTCTCATTCAGCTTAAGATTAAATCCATTCAGTTTAAGCAGACAAAATGCATTCATATCACTTTTAAAAGTACAATTAATCATGTTGTAAATAAATAAATAAATGTGAGGGAAAAAAAACCTCTCACTTCTGACAATTAATGAGATATATGAATTATTATTCACTGGTAGTATTTATTGTTCCCGGGTTCCTTTCTTTCTTTCAAATTTCTTCAGCATTTCCCAGTCACAAAATAGCATGTTAAAATCATGACATTAAAATACAAGGCAGTTTCTTCTGTTTCTTCATACTGAGGAGCAGATACTTGATTTGCGCAGTGACAACCCTACCTTGGGTCTTTATGCATGAAGTTTGCATGTTTTCCCCATGCTTGGTGGGTTTCCTCCCCGAGCTCTGGTTTCCTCCCACAGTCCAAAGACATGCAGCTTGGGCTAACTGGTATTTCTAAATTGCACATAGATTGTGAGTGTGTGTGTGTGTGCCCTAAGATTGACTGCCCCGACACCCCCCATGTGCAAAGTCCCCTCTGATCTCTGACTATAGGCCTCCAGTGACCCTGTACAGGATAAAGTGGTGTAGAGAATGAGTGTGCGAGTGACAATATTCTGTAAAAACTGCAACATTGTAGGTGAAAAATTGAAGGAAAACTTTTGACATAAGATTTCTAAATAAGACAGATTCAGTACATCAGTTCTGTCCTTCAGTTCCTGAAGCAATGAACAACATTCTATTAAAAGGAGCTTTTATAACCCTGAGCTGGTGTTTGATGATGATGTTGATGATGATGATGATGATGACGATGATGGTGGTGGTAGAAAGTGATATCAGGGAGAAATAATACGTTTTTACATGACATGAGATCTAGGTGCTGAGAATCTTAAGGCCACAGCATGAGTTCTGGCTCTGTGATACTTATTAAACCCTTTAGTAAGCCCTTGTACTTGCTATTTTTTGGGGGGGCGGAGTCATCATTGTAAGAGACCACGCCCATCAGGATAGAAATGTTTAATCATAATGTGAAAGTGATCAGTTGGAATTGATTAGCAGTGCTGCTTCATTCTGAATGCCCTCCAGAACCCACTGTTTCTCCTTTAAAATTGTCCTCTTTCTCTCTCTCACTCACACACACACACACACACACACACAAAATAACCAACATTGCATGTCCTTGTCTCTCCGTTTTCTGCTGAGCTTCCCTGCCTGTCCTGAATCTGACCTGCCTGTTCATTTCCACTGTGGAAATCCTGTGACTGTCCTCACACACACACACACACACACACACACACAAACACACACATACACACGCACATCATAATGGCCTGCTTTTCCCGCTACCCCAAATGTCCCATTGAATAAGTTAAACCTCAACAGGATATTCACTGCTGGCTACTGCACCTATTTGTGTGTGTGTGTGTGTGTGTGTGTGTGTGTGTGTGTGTGTGTGTGTGTGTGTGTGTGTGTGTGTGTGTGTG
>JAOVVA010000001.1:28603458-28614338 GCA_028565275.1 Leiocassis micropogon
AAGACCAGTGCTGAAGGCATTCGACATAAGAAATACAATTATTTGGACATTTAATGTTGAGATACATCTGCACCTTGAGCTCTGTAAAACATTCATGTAGGCTTCAATCTGAGGAGCTGTTAATGTGAGATCTGTCAGGCTGGTAAATGAGCTTCCTGTGCAACAGAGGTGAGTCTCAGCCTTCCTTCCCTGGGACGGTCCTCATGAGATTCAAGTTCATCTTAGTGTTTAATGGTTTTTGTCCTGCACTTGGAGATACAGATTACTCAAAGTTTTTGCATTTTTCTAGATAGACTGAGCTTCATGCATAATTCCATATGAATTATATTCTTCTTTTTTTTTTTTGCTTTTATACAAAGGTTTGACTGAAAGATTTCCTCCTGACTTATATGCCCTGAGAGCAATACGAACAGTTTAAGAATTTGGATAGCTGAAAACCCAAAAACAAATACATATTTGTTTGCGAAACAAAGAATCAATGAAATGAAACCCACTTTTTCAGTGGTGTAGTGGTTAGCACTGTCGCCTTGCACCTCAAGGGTCCGGGTTCGATTCCTGTCTCTGTGTGTATGGAGTTTGCATGTTCTCCCCGTACTTGGTGGGTTTCCTCCAGGTACTCCGGTTTCCTCCCACATGCAGATTAGGCTAATTGGCGTTCCCAAATTGCCTGTAGTGTGTGAGTATGTGTGTGTGCCCTGCGATGGATGGGCACCCTGTGTACCCCACCTTGTGTGGGATAGGCTCCAGGCCCCCCGCGACCCTGTATACAGGATAAAGCGGTATAGACGATGAGTGAGAGTGAATCAGTATATAGGGTCAATACTTTTGCCACAAACATTTCTCTAAAGAAAACACTATTTATTTAAGTATTACAGGAATTGTAAGATAGTGTTTATTTTTCTGCTATGATTTTCAATCATGTTTTTAAAAGGTGCCAAAATTTTTGGAGCACTCTAAGTAATTATTTACTTATTTACAAAAAACACCAAATTATTTATTTAAAAGTTCACTATTTATGTTTAGAAATCATCTCTTGTAGCAGGTACTGATGGTGTTTAGTGTGGATTATTTTTCTATACCGGCACATCCCCAAGTGTGTTCCAGTTTCTGGCATTAATAAGAATACAAGGCTGCCACTGTATGGAGATAACGAGACGAATATGTGCTCATTTTTCATCACAGATGCCCGCAGACCCAGACATCTGAATCCTAATCCAGCCATTCGTTATAAGGATTATGCAAATATGTTTAAAAGCACACTATAATTCCTTGTAGTCGCACTTTCCCTATAAAGCAGCAGTGTTTGAGTCTTCGCTGTCATGTTAAGCTGGAGTCTGTGGATGCGCTCGTGTTTTCGCAGTCTGCTGGAGGAGATCCAGGCCGTGTGGTCAGGACATGTTTATGTCTGTCTGGATCTGCAGCTCCAAGAAGAGCTGAACAGAGCACAGAGCAGGCCGACGGGGCGGGCGGAGCAGGCAGGGTGGCACCGCCGCCGTAAACACAAAACCGCCACTGACAGACATGTTGAAATCAGCTGGCCCTGGGTCCCTCCTGTTTGTTTGAATTAGAGAGCCTTTCGAAACTAACGGCGAAGATGTTTGTTGATGTCTGTGCCATATCGACACTTAATATTTTCCTTTGAAAATCATTCGCGCAAGTCTTTATTTGATAGGTGAAAAAAGGGGAGAGGAAGAAAAAAGGACCATGTGACATGTCTTGGTGTCTGCCACGTGCAACATGTCTTATATAATAACAACAGAGCAGAGTTTCATTTGATAAATGGGAAAGAAAGAAAGAAAGAAAGAAAGAAAGAGACGCTGAATTGTAACAAATTACATCTCCAACACCCTGAGCTCGGGATGAAAATAAGCCCAGAATATAAAACCTCTATGGAGACTTGAGCTCAAGGGATTGTGAGAGATAAAGTATCTCTGGTCTGACAGATTTCTCCATTTCTCGTAGCGCAGAGGGATAAAACAATCAAAAGCATGAACGACGGAGTGAGCGAGGGCAAAAAGATGAGCGACACAGGGCAAGGAAAAAAAATTTACAGACACCTCAAGATATGAAATATTATCTCACATGGGCATTTATGTTTGAATTATGCTATATATCTTTTTTTTTTTTCCCTAAAAGAAGATCTCAGATTGTTCCATATGTGCAGCGATCTGGGACAGTAAAAGACTTCAAGACTCTGAGATTCGGGTTCCTCCTCAGCACTGACACACTTTTCTCTCTCCTTTATTAGGTTTGATTTTGCTAATCCATGATGCTTGATCTCTAATTGTTGAATCTAATGATGTAGGTATTCAAACTTGTACAGTTTAAGGCTGAGATTATGTCTCCACAATGTTTGATGAAGATTTTGTCTCAGATTCTTAAAGTTGGATTCTAACTTTCGACATAAAAAATATATATTCTGTGTTAGATATTCAAATTCAGATAACAGGAACAAAAAATTTTCTTTGCATTTAATGTTGAAAAATTTGGTAATAATGGCGAATTTATCTAATAAATTACAGAATGCACCAGATGAACAACTCCATTACATTTTAAATTCATGCATGTGAACCACCCCCATATAATACCTTCTGAATTAGTTTTTTTTTATGGTAGTTATTAATTATTCATTAAAATACACATTAATAAAATTTATTTTTCACATCTTACATATGAAAAAAAGCATGCAATTGCCTGAAATGACCACCAGAGGCAGTGTTTCAAACTGCTTTACCAAAATGGGAAACTTAAACTAAATCTTAATGATTGTGAAGTTTTTACTATAGAACTTATTATTATAAGGTGTACTTTAATACACCTTGCAACCAGAAGTACTATCAAAGCTGCTGTTATAGATAAATAATCAACACTCTCCGCGCTGTATAAAACAAGTGCTATGAGTCAACAATTATCCGCACTCTGGCTGTAGAATTAATTTCAGTTGACTTTTAGGAAAGACAAATATATTATTTTCTGACATAATTGTGCAAAAAAAATGCTTTTCTATACACTTTGTCCATCTGTCAACAAGCTTTCGTCATCCCTCATAAAAAAAATGTTTTAGTCTGAGCTACGAGCCACGAATGCACCGCTGTCTTCACTTCTTCATCAGAAGTGAATCTTCGTCCTCGTAGGGTTGCTTTCAGGAGACCAAACACGTGATAGTTCCAGCTGAGCGAGATCAGGGCTATAGGGAGGATGCTTTAACACCTTAGAAAGTTTTTGCAGAGTGACGACAGTGTGGGCAGAACGACAGTGTGGGCAGAACACTGTCCACTAATCCGGATAGCAGTGGATAGCTGTCCTCTGCCTTTAATCCGAACTTTAGGCTTCAGCTCTTCAATAAGCGTCTCACTGTAACGAGCGCTGTTGATTGTTGAACATTTTCCTGATAATGTTTCAGTACTGGCCATTGAGAATCCCATGAAACTGTAAACATCAAATTTTTGTATTTATCCATTATCCATACCTTATCCATTTTGACCCTAGCTAGCTGCAGGCAGATGTTGTGATAAAATAAGGCTTAATACATAAATATTTATTAACATTTATTAAAATGTTAGCATGTCACACAGGTTTGGGTTTTTTTCTGAATTAACTGAAAATGTCTGTAACTTAAATATTAGTTGTATTTGGTGCTAAGGGGGAAGGAGAAAGAAAACAGATGTGTGTCTAGTGATTCACCGGTAAGTCCTGAAAATCCCCATCCAGCCCAGTTTCCATACCAGCCCGACACAGTTTGGAAAATGGAAAAGGAAGTGGCGTCTGATGATAATATAGTGGTACGAGTGGATCATTTGCGCCAAAAAAATAATTATTAAAGAATGATGGCATTCACACAGGCTACTTTGGGTTTTTATTACTTTATTTACAGTTTGCTTTTTCCTAGGCTCTCCCTTCATTTTAGAGCGACGTTGCTAGTGTCATTCTTTATGTTTTAATTTTAATGAAATTAAACTGAACTATAGGAATTACCTGGTCTGTTCTTAAAACCTTAAAAGCTCAAGTTCAATAATTTTAAATTTGCTTTAAATTAAATATGCCTACTAACTGATTCCTGGAAATGGAAAAAAATGGCTTAAGCAAGGTGTGTTCCTGTGAAATTCTAATTAATCACTGTAGTAATAACAACAACAACAACAATAATAATAAAGAATTATACACAACAAACTGCTGTTATTGTAGCTCGCTCAACCACTAAAGGGCAATAGGTCAGACACTGTCTTTCATAATGCAAAACATTACAATAAATCTCAATGAAACAATATAATAATAATTATTATTATTATTTTAAAAAACACCTGTAAATCTTGATATTATAGGGAAGTGCAAATATTTTAAGTATCTTTTCTGAGAATACAATAGAAAACCAGAACAGAATAAAGCACATATAACCTATACAAAAATTAACATTTTTATATTTTTTTAAACTTAACTGTAACCCATGAACGCATAATGCTTAAAATGACCACGAGGTGGCAGCACTGGCGCATAATAATAATTCAGTGGAGTCACTCAAACTAGATATTTGTCTCATTCTTTACTGCTTATTTTACCATTTTAAACAATTACTCAAACAAAAACAAAAAAAACATTCCAGTAAAATATTAATATTCCCCCTCGGTGAGCAGTTTACCAGTGACTAGTTTGTGTGTATGTGTGTGTTCACATGTTCAGACTTCTGGAAATATTGCATGCCGTAACATCACTGCATCAACACACAGCATCTTCACATTTGTATAATCCGTTGTCCTTCACACAGAGCTCTTGGCTCTCGTTCACTCCATCGACAGCTGCACACACTCCTGCGCCTGGCCCTGCTGGTGCTGCTGATCAAACTTTCGAGCTACAGAGATAAAAAATAATAATAAAAAAAAAAAGAGAATTATTTTTGTGAATTAGTCATGTAAAAAAGCAAGGAATCAAAACAGTTTTCCGACTCACAGAGAGAATACATCTCCAGCTGCTGCCTGAGCCGTACTTTCTGCAGGCTGTCGTAGAAATTTGGCTCTGGAGCCGATCCCACTGTGGGAGGCATCGCAAAGATGCGCATGATCTTCCTCTTGTTCCTGTGAAAATTAGTAAATTAAACATTTTTTATTACAAAAAGAACCATTAAAAAAAGAACTCACGGTGAAAAGAAGTTTCACCGGAATCTATTAACATATTGTTTATACAAGGTTGAGTCAATAATTATCCGCACTCCAGTTATATTACATATATTATATATTTTGTTATTCGCTTCTGTCTTGTTAAAGCATCCTCCCTACAGTCCTGATCTCGCTCCATTGGACTTCCACCTGTTTGGTGCCCTAATAGCAGCACTACGAGGGCAAAGATACACTTTTGATGAAGAAGTGAAGACAGCGGTGCATTACCGGTGCATTTTGTGGCTGGAACAAGTGTATTTAAAAGCAAGGAGATTATCCCGAAAAATGATGTATTTGTCTTTATTTAAAGTTTATTTAAAAATAAATTCTACAGCCAAATTGCATTTCATTTTTGACTCATTCTTGAACTGAATCCCAAATATGGAAAAGTACATAAGGAAAGGTTTATGATTTAAGATATAAACTTATATAAAAGGTATAAACAGTCTGAGGTGAGGGCGTGTAAAATACCTGAACTGAGAGCTTGGTATGACAAGAGCAACCAGGAAAGCAGTCCTTTCACATTCATTTACAGCCCAGCAGCGAATGAAGAATCACTAATGACTGATTGAAGATTTTTGTTTGTATTCCGTACAAGTACAAGCAAATATACACTGTCCACATGTTTAACTTAACTAAGTTACTGAGAATTGACAATAAATATCATTGAAATGCTATGGAAATTTTCAATTGCTCAACTTTTAGTCTTTTATGACTCAATTGCTCAACGACTGCATATATAGAGAGAGATCTGAATTCTAACACAAACATGAAATTCGGACACCGATCGAAGAACATTTTATCGACCGGACCTTGTTAAATTTTAATTCAGTACCGCTGATGTAAACCCTTACTGCTGTTTCTCCAGACCTTTATTTTGATTTTTTTTTTCTTTTATGATGCTGTTTGTTTAATTACTTATTTCTAAACAATCAGATGCATAACACTTCATTTAGATTCTTCATAATTACACAACAATTTTTACATTTTTGTATTTATTGCATTGTCATTTTACAGACAATGTCTATTTACCCCAGGAAATTTAATATATTTTATGAATATTCTTCATGATACATAACCCTAGTTAAACCCATTTCAGTTTAAAGTGGTAAAAAAAAAAAAACATCATGTTGACTGTTCAATGGTTCAATGTAGTGAATGTTTATACAAAGCAGTATATTTAATGCGATATAAAGATTTTGAAGTGTACATGTACATTCCTGTGTGTGTGTGTGTGTGTGTGTGTGTGTGTGTGTGTGTGTGTGTGTTAATAGTAAGTGTAGGTTCAGTGGATGGCGTGATGCTCTTACTTCCTGGCGTACATCAGCAGCGCAAAACTGACCAAAATAACCAGAAGGTAAACATTGGTCGCTTCGTTCCAGGCTTCATGCACGGAATAATCCAGAGATTCCTCATTGGCCATCACTCCGAATCCTCCCATCACAAGCACAAAAGCACAGCGCTTTAATCTGTCTGATTCAAAAGAAACAAAGAACTGAAAAATCACGATTTACCAAAACAAAACCTGAATTCACTTTCGTGATGTGACCAGAGAAGAAACATAAACTTCCGGTTTGATAAAATTTTCGCCTCAATGCTGTCAAAATTAAAGACCTACTAGTCCTGCTGTTGTTTGGCCTAAAACGCTTTCGTTGATTCTTTATTAAATTATTCATTTATAAATGAATATTCGAAATATATATATTTTAATTCAATTAAATTATATATGAACTTATATTAAATTATATAGTGAACATGAATATGTAGAACTGAATATTTTTTTTTTTCAAGTATTGCAATTTAACATGTATTTACCTACGAGGTTGTATCTAATTGCTCTGATTAGCCAAAATAATTTAAATACGCCACAAAAAATTAATATCAATGCTTTATACCCTATTACCTTTATTTCATAAGATTTACGCTTATTAAGTTATTCTATTTGTTATTACTTAATATGATGTCAGTCAAAAAGTTATTAATCGCTTTTGGCATTTGTTTAACGAATTGCCATGGCTGAAACGTTTGAGATATCAAAAATCCCTTCACAACCCCCCTCCTCCTCCTCTCCTCAATGTCATTACTATTAGAGTATTAGCACGATATAATTATATATAATATATAATAATAATTACAGTCAAAGAAGAAATATTAATGATAAAAATAGAATTAAGAAGACAAACGGCGTCATGTGACTTTTATTTTGCTTCCTCCTTTTCCTGCAGTCGTTTGTAAAACGGAAGTTAAATAAGAGACTTAAATGTTGTCACTGTTGCCAAAATGCGGTTGGCCGAAGAAAAGAGGGCGTGACAAAATACCTGGCGCTGATTGGTTGTGCTGTAGAGCCACCACAGGGAGTAGTGTACTATTTTGATAGTGTCTTGAGTTTGCTTGTGGACTTTTTTTTTTTTTTTTCAGCTCGCTGACTTTTAAACTTATTTTAGATATTTTAGATTAAAACTGTTTCGGGAATGTTGTGTCGCGGTGTCATGAGTTCTCTTCGTCCTTCTGCTGTGGGTTTGATGGTAAGGATTACACTGAAACATGTCGAGTGTGAGAATAAAGCAATATGGCAGTTCTGGTGTACATGTACCTTGTCTTATTGCCTCTCCTGTCTAATCCACTTCTGTCTAATGCACACCTCTCTAATTTACACCTGCGTAATGACCACCAGTCTAATCTACATCTTTATAATCCACAAGAGTCTAATCTACATCTGTCTAATGCACATCTGTCTAATGCACATCTGTCTAATACAAACCAGTCTAATGTACACCACTCTAATATACGTCTGTCTAATCCACACCTGTCCAACCCACACCACTCTAATGTACCCTACTCTAATGCGAATCTGTCTAATCCACACCTGTCTAATGCATTCCTGTCTAATTCTTTTTCTAATTTCACTATTACATCAAGGTTGTGTACTTTCGAGATGATGTAATCCTATAAATCTGATTTTTATGTATAATCTACTTTACTGCATAGATTGCATATACTGTAAATAGCAGTGACACTGTAAATATTACGCTGTAAGTGATTACGGTTCTCCCAGAGCTTTCAGAGTGTTTGGTTTTTGGTTCCTGGAACCTTCTTGCACCTAATCTTTTAAGTTTCCATTTTGCTTTCCAGGAAAGTTTTTTGTACGAAAATCTAACATCTGTGTCACATTGCCCAAAATAAATAATCCAGCAGATATTTCCCCCTGACCTTTAAATAACATTGCACTTATTCAAGATGGTTGGGGAAAAGTTTTCCTAAAGTTAGGGGAAAACATATCTTAGTTGTCCTAAGACTCCTGTTACATTGTGTGTTAAGAGTCTAATTCAATTTTTTGTTTGTCACGTACACAGTATGATATGCAGTGAAGTGGTTACGTGACTGTTCGGGACCTAAAAATGGAACGATAAGATAGAACAGGAAGATTTTAATGCAATAAAAGAAAATTGGCACTAAGAAAAAACTGTCAAATTTTAAAGGTATTGAAAATTACTATAAAATAAATTTTTTATATATATTTTACAGGATGTGAAAAATGTGCAATAGAAAAGGTATAGAAGGGTAAAGATATGGTGTGCAGGTATGAGGAAACGGTATAAGTGAAACATAAAGTATGAAATGAAATGATGTGCGTGTCAGCAGAAGTGTTATTGTCCATGATTCAGAGATTAGAGACTTTAAATAATATCACAGTAACCATGAATGGTCGGTCTGATCTGAGCCATCCCTATGGTTATATCTTGTTACAGTTGCAATCCAGAACTTTTGGTTGGTTATCATAATGTTTATGCCATGTGTACAATCCAGGAAAAAAAACAACAATGATAAAATACACCAAAGATAAAAAAAAGAATAAAAATGAAAGGAAGTAAAGCGAGGGCAGCACGGTGGCTTAGCATTGTGGGTTTTGTGGGTTCGATTCCCATCACCGGGTCCAAAGACAGATTAGGCTAATTGGCATTCCCAATTGCACATAGAGTGTGAATGTGTGTATATGTGTGTGTGCCCTGCAATGGATTGGCACCCCATCCAGGGTGTACCCCGCCTCGTGTCCTAAGTCTCCTGGGATAGGATCCAGGACCCCTACGACCCCACAGTATAAAGCGATATACAGTAGATGATGAGTGAGAGAGTGAGGAGAGATGTTGAAGGTTTAAAACCTACTGCCTGTTATAAGCTCTATAAAGAATAACATGACTCTGTGTCATTGAGCTTAAATCTCTATTGTGTTTTACCCCTTACAGTCCAGTCTTACGTTGAAGGGGAGAACCGTGTGTTGCAGGACTCCGGTCAGCGTCCGCCTCTGCAGCAGCGGCGAGGATGAGAAAATCAGCCGCTATCCTGTGCCTTACAAGAAAAACCTGCCTTATGACATTGTGGAGCTGATGGAGGAGGTGGAGATGAAGGTAACGCACCCAATCTTCTCCTTTTTCTCACCTCATACAGTAAGTGTGTGTATGCTGTATATGTGTATATATGATGAACAGTACTATACTATATGATCTACACGTTTTGTCCTCAGGGTGGCTTCCTGCCAAACGTGTTCAAGGTGCTCGCTCACCGACCCGCCGAGTTCCGAGCTTTCTTCGGTTATTATAATTTGCTCATGAACAAAGAGACGGGTACGAGGCCGAGGAAACCAGGCATTATTTATACATGCAACAGATTCCGATTCATACTTGATCATTTAGTAAATTGTGTTTAGATTTATAATTTGTCTGGTTTTTTTTTTTTCATTTTTCTTCAGGAGGTTTGTCGAAGGCAGATCGGGAGTTGATAGTGGTGGCAACCAGCGCCCATAATAACTGCCTGTACTGTGTCGTATCGCACAGCGCACTACACCGTATCTACTCTAAGAAGCCCACGCTAGCTGATCAGGTGTGTGTGTGTGTGTGTGCTAATTTTTTCTTTGTTTTAAGAAGAATTGCTGTGAATACATCTGTGAACATCAGCTTCCTACGGTGGCCGAGAAGTGCAAAACAAAATAACAAAACCAAAACCAAAATAACAAATGAGAAAACACAACGACAATTCAGTCAAACCGGAAAAGGTAGGTATAGTTCGCAAATTAAATTCTTATCACTGATTGGATGAGACATCCGTCACTCAAAACATACAAGGAGTACTATCAAGGGAAGTCAGAATTTTGAACCGCTGATTGAACGAGACATCTGTCACTCAAAATACACAGGAAGTACTGCAGCCACACGGACATTTAGATGTATTTTCATTTAAGGATTCATTTCAGTATTTTAGGATTATATATTACTTCGGGCAACTAAGTTGTGTTAAATCTGCTTTAAAAATTAGTCTGCCTTCCCTTGATAGTACTGCTTGTATGTCTTGAGTGACAGATGTCTCATCCAATCAGCAATAAGAATTTAATTTGCGAACTTTACCTATCTTTTCCGGTTTGACTGAATTGTTGTTGTGTTTTCTCATTTGGTGTTTGGTATTTGGTTTTGTTATTTTGTTTTTCGGTTTTGTTATTTTGTTTTTGAATTTGTTGTTTGTTTTCAGTTTTGTTGTTTTGTTTTCATTTAGTTATTTTGTTTTTGAAATTGTTGTTTGTTTTCAGTTTTGTTGTTTTGTTTTCATTTTGTTATTTTGTTTTTGAATTTTTGTTTGTTTTCAGTTTTGTTGTTTTGATTTTATTTTGTTATTTTGTTTTTAAATTTGTTATTTTGTTTTCATTTTGTTATTTAGTTTTTAAATTTGTTGTTTTGTTTT
>JAOVVA010000001.1:28636924-28647855 GCA_028565275.1 Leiocassis micropogon
TATAATCCCCTGCTAAACTAATGCACGTATCCAACATTTCACTAGTGCTTGGATACCATCAAGGATGAAATCTTTTTCAGTATGCCCGAGCGGTGACTGCCTGCTTCATGTCTTAAGTGCTGGCCTCCCAGGAACTCCTTAAACGACCATTTCTTTTTATTAAGAAAAAAAAAAAAGCCCGATTTGATCACCAAAGGACATTATATGACCTCAAACTGTCCACCGCACCACTTGCACATTACAGAAACTCGGTTGTGAGTTGCTGCCACATACGGTCCTGACTTCGCCCCAAGTCATTTCCACATGTTTAGGCCATTAAAGGATTTCCTGGGAGGCCAACGTGTCAGACGTGAAGCAGAGAGTCTGATCATGACTGCGGCGTCATGAGAATCTTTCTATTTTTATGCTATCCAGGCACAGGCAGGTGAAACGCTGGGATAAGTGCATTAGTATAGCGGGATTATATAGAGAAGTAAAGAAAGTTTTTACTCCCATAACTGTTATTCTGTTATTCTATACAATCTAAATTCCCCACTGACGTGAACTCCTCTCCGTGTCAATCCGATGCCCACAATCTGTGCTCGACTTGCCGTAGTGCCGCATCACTTCTGGTGTAAAACTGGTTCAATTTAGTATGTGAGAAATTCAGTGTTATCACCCCGCAAGCCATGTCATTAAATTTGGACCTTTATTTCATTTAAAATAATTCATACAAATGCATACAGTCACAAACATTTCTTTTTTTTTTCAGAGTTTTGTTTAACAAAAAATAATGATATCTCATAGTATATATAGTATGTATATTGCTAGCCTACCACTTTAACCAGGAAGGAAACTATGTAGGCAATGGAGCGCTGCAACTACCCCAGCAGCTCGGAGCTGCCTCGTAAAACACGGTACGGTCAAGTCACACAGAAACAGGCAAGCATGACGCCAGCTTTTCACAAGACAAACTGTTTTTTTTTTTCTTTTCCGTCAAAACCGAACGGATTTTTCTTTTCTTTTTTTTACCTTTAACACATAAGGTAGTACATGCTAAGTAACAAACAGAAACAGAAAATAATGAACAATTAGAAAACAAAAACAACAAAAAAAAAACACTGAATATACTTTTTGAAAGTACTCTGCTAAATTAGACTACAAAAAGACACATGGATACAAAAAAAAACAAACAAAAACAAAAAACTAAACAAAAAATGCACTGTGTGGTTTAATTCCAAAGAGGGAGGAAGGAAGGGAAAATTATTTTCCTGAGAGGGTGTGCAAAACAGGCCTCTTTCGGGCACTTTTTTTTTTTTTCTTTAAATCCTACCAACATCAAAAAATAAAACAAGCAATAATAAAAATGGGTCTATTAGTTGATGGTTACCTCCCTTGATGCTTTTTTTTTTTCTTTCTTTTTTACAAACCACTGATCATATCCTAAAAACTGTACACAAACAGGTTACATTCAGAACTATTTTTAACAATGAAACCCATCGGACACAAAAGAAATGGGAAAAAATAATAATAAATCGCCCACTGCACTTAGACAGACTACAATCTAAACCAGCAGGATTTGTTTTAGGGAGTTTGTTTTTTCGTGGTAAATCTGTAAGATTTTTTTTTCTCCACACCTAAAAAAAGAAAAGGGGGGGGGGGGGGGGCGAAAGTGAGAGCGAGCACAATCCACCACCTTCAGTTCAAATGGTTGGCTACTTCAGACAGTCACTGTTTGTTGTTTGTGTGTGTGTGTGTGTTTTTTTTTTTTTCCTTGGCTGGTTTTCCCAGCCTGTGGCGCTCCTCTTCTTTGGGGTAAAGAAGGACCAGGATAGTTCTCTAGTGGTACGGAAAACTCTGGATCAGGAGTGTGTGGCTACAATTGCTCGTTGGGGTGCTGCTCTCGATCGGGCTCGGCTTTGCCCGTCTGGCCCGGAGATGGCGCGTGAGGCGGCTGTGCTACAGGCGGAAGGCTGTGGCTGATCGGAACGGCGCTTGGCACTATTCCCTCCACTGGGGGCGGGAGACCACCGGATGCCAGGCTCCCCACACCTGGAGGGTACCTGTAGAGAGAAGAGAGAAAGAAACAAGAATTTTAGTTTGACTTGTATGTATGTTACATTATGTATGTTATAGTATGAATTATATTATCTATGGATTAAAGTCTTATATTTACTAGACATATGAACAATTCCACGAGTATGTGTTCTTTGAGTTTGGACCAAACAGCAAAAAAAAAAAAAAAAAAAAGAAGGTCAAAAGGAAATTTGGCAGAAAACGTACACAATCCATGTTTAAAACCAACCGGGACAGAACAGGGAAGTGACATATTTTGAATAAACATCACACAATAATGTGAGGATACGAATGCAAAAGTATCATAAGACCTCAGGCTCAGTACAACCGAATTCTTCTCTGCTTCCTGCAATGCTTTCCTTTTTCTATTCGTTCTGTCAACTACAGCAAAATATTACACTTCCTTCTTACTATGTGGTTTGGTACTGTACATGTGACACTGCTCTGTACTGCACCAGAGTTCACATGTTAGCTGATGTGTTTGAGTACATTTGTCCACACCTGTGGAAAACTGTTAGATTTAGATAAAAAAAAATACAAACAGCTCAAAATATATATTTTTGCACAACTTTCTTTTGCACTTTTGTTAAAAGTTCTTATTGCTCAGCTATTCTGCAATACAGGTGCTTTTAACTTTATTAAAAATAACTAAAACAAAAGAAAGTCCTGTACAAGAGCGACTGTACATTCTTTGTACACAGTGATGAACGAGTTCATGATGAACTCATATTAACACATCTGGTATCTGATGCAGTTGAACTTCATATATGAGAAAATTAGTTCAATATGTTCTTTTTGTTTCTTTGGTCGAAGACATAGTTAAACAGTATTTAAAAAAAAATACACAGCTCTGAAAAAAGGGATCACTGCAAAAGAATCAGTTTCTAATGTTTTTTTTTTCCTTACAGGTGCATAATTTGGTGAGATGAACAGGTTTGACTCATTTCTTGTGAACTGCTGACAATATTTCTCCTACATTCAAAATATAACTACTGGTACAGTATTTAGCGTGTATAGTGTATTTAAAGGAAATGACATCATCACAACACATTACAACAACCCATGATCATGCAGTATTTGCAGAGCTTTAATAACTCAAATAAGTAATTTGTGAACAAATTGTGTTTGGCTAAATAACATTAAGAAATCAGTATTTGATGAAATAATAAACCCGATTTGCAATTACATGCTTTCATGTGTTTTGGCAGGTTTTTCACATTGCTGTTGGGTAACTTTATACCACTCTTTTTGCAAAAAAAAAAGCAAACAGTTTTTGCTTCATGGTTTGTGACCATTCCAGAAGTTTTCTGGAGTAAATTGCAGTGGTCTCTTATTGTTTTTTTTTTCCAGAGCTGTATATAAAACCTAAACTAAGTATAGACATTTACAGACAACATAAATAATCATCCTACTTTATTGTTTAAATCTGCTTTATATTTTGTTTATACAGTATTATTTAATAACACTTACAACATTTTATAACACTTGTATGTAAATCAATTAAAGTTAATTTATTCCAATTAAAATATCCGACATGCAGAGCTAGTGCACAGTATAATCGAGAAAAAGTGCTACAGTTCAAGTGAAATACTGTATTGGATACCACAGTAAAAGTAAAACCTTTTAACCTATTTAAATCTTGTCTTAAACTACATTTATTTTGTTCATATGGGGTAAAACTCATGTACACTACCATGGACACACCTTGTGATTCCATGGCCTTTCCTGATTTTTCTTTCTTACTACATTGTAAAATAATGCTGAAGGCCTCGTCCAAATATTGCAATTAATTTTGTTCTTGCTTTCCTGTGATGGTCTTCATGAGAGCCAGTTTCATCATGGTGCTTGATGGGTTTTGCAAATGCACTTGACAATATTGTTCTTGCAAGAACTGTTCCCAAACACCTGACCTTGATTTTTTATTTTTTTTAAACTACTGACTGTTGTTATTGTTGTTACTTAATTACCTAATGCCATATGTGTTATTTTAGAGTTTTTAAATATCCAGTATTGTTCTAGAATGTGGTCTGTTTAACTGGTACTTTTTTTGTTACTGTTATCGTGATTATCTGTCTGTGGCTATGATGTCCTGGTTGCACTGATAAGACCTACATATTTACATAGTCGGTTAAGGTGTGGTGTTAAGTTAGCTGCAGCCAATGAGATATGTTGTCTCCATCGTGCAAGATAGGAGAGTAAACTCTCAGGGGACGTGAATAAAAAACAACGAGAACAGCACCCAGGAAACAAAGGGGAGGCAGAGATATGGCAACCATATCGAATGTTGAATAAGGTCCTATTTGTTATATGCAAATCATATTCAGTCATATTTGGACTCAAATTATAACATGCAAGAGTCAGAAACCAGCCGACAGAATCCAGAAGTAAATCATAAATCTGACATCCATCTTCAGGTTAATTATGTGGCGAGTTTAGATTGGGACCGTATATGAAACAACATGCTCGATCTCGCACAAACAAACATCGCCGAAACCA
This sequence comes from Leiocassis micropogon, assembly GCA_028565275.1. NCBI lineage: Eukaryota > Metazoa > Chordata > Actinopteri > Siluriformes > Bagridae > Leiocassis > Leiocassis micropogon. The sequence continues at coordinate 28,641,476 of JAOVVA010000001.1, forward strand.
TTCACACCCTTTCCTGCACCGCCCAAACTGCGACCCAAAGTAGTCCCCTCACCACACCACATTCTCCCTGAAGGTTTAACTAGGGTGTGAAATGTTATACTGCCTAAACAGAAAAAAAATACATACACTATATTGCCAAAAGTATTCGCTCGCCTGCCTTCATATGCATATGAACTTGAGTAACATCTCAATCTTAATCCATAGGGTTTAATATGATGTTGGCCCCGCCCCCTTTGCAGCTATAACAGCTTCAGCGCTTCTGTGAAGGCTTTCTACAAGGGTTAGGAGTGTGTTTATGGGAATTTATGGGAATTCTTCCAGACCCGAGTTTGTGAGATCAGACACTTTTTTTTTTTCAGACGAGAAGGCCTGTCTCACAGCCTCTGCTCTAATTCATCCCAAAGGTGTTCTATCGAGTTGAGGTCGGGACTCAAGTCAAGTTCTTCCACACCAAACTCGCTCATCCATGTCTTTTTTTTTTTTATCAAAGTCTTTTTTTATTGGAAATATAAACAAGTTACATATTCATACATACATTGTACACTATTATACATTTTTATTTTCTCTACCCATACTCCTCCCCCCACCCCAAACAAAAACAACAAAAAACAAACAAACAAAAAAAACTAACCAAAAAAAAGCCAGTCAGCGGAAAAAAGAGATAAGGAAAGAAATAAATAAATAAATACATTACACATCAAACAAAAAAGGAAGTATTAGAAATAGAGAATAAAAAAAATATTTTATTAGAGAACCAATTGATCTGCATCTATATTTTCAAAATGGCTTATAAATGGTTGCCAGACATCATAAGTGGATCCCTTTATAGAATAGAAATCTTTTCTTGATGAATAAAATACAAGACTTCTTTAATCCAGCGAGCACCCACTGGTGGCGACGACTCCTCCCACTTAAACAGAATCATTCTCCTAGTGAGAAGGAAGCTAAAGGCGATCATTTTGGCCTTGGCGTCATTTAGGCGAGCACCACTTGAGTCAACAGCAAAAAGTGCAATAAATAGGGACGATTCTAATGGTATTTGGGATATTTTTGACAAAGTATCAAAAATAAAACTCCAAAAATTATATAGCTTTGGAAACTGTATAACCAGTGGGTTTGAGGTAAAACAAGATGTGGGCTGTTTTTGTGGCAATTTAGCACATAATAATGATGAGAGAGATATTGCTCCCATTGACGCTTCCTCTATAGCTGCCCAGACGGGAGGATTGACATCATACTTCGCCCTGAATAACCCTGCCCTCACGTTAGCAGCCCAGTAATAATAAAGAAAGTTTGGAAGTGCCAATTCTTGATACTTTGTTAAATACGTGGTTGTTTTTTATTACAAATCTGACTACTTAAGTTCTTAAAAAATTATTTTGTTAAAAAGATTGGAAGACACTGAAATAGGTAACGGAATTTTGGAAACAGATTCATTTTAAATGTGTTTATTCTTCCGCCCAAAGGGAGAGGTAGCAGGTCCCATCGTTCAAGATCTAAATTTGTTTTGGAAAGTAAAACCTAATAATTCGCCCTGTACAGATCAGCACGGTTATGTGTTACCCAAATCCCTAGATATTTGATTTTTCTGGGACTAATCTTAAAGGGACTAATCTTGAAGTGGTTCAATAGCCACAGCAAAGAGAAGGGGTGACAAAGGGCATCCCTGTCTAGTACCACGCTGAAGCTCAAAGAAAGGGGATAAGTTGTTATTTGTCCGAATGGCAGCCAGTGGGGTGAGTATAGAACTTTTATCCATGATATAAATTTAGGGCCGAAACCAAATTTACCAAGAGTGTAAAAAAGAAAATCCCAATTCATTCGATCAAATGCTTTTTCTGCATCGAGGGAAAAAATTGTTTCCAAATTGTCAGATAGAGATGGGTTATAGATAACATTCAACAGGCGCCTAATATTAAAAAAAGAATATCTGTTCTTTATAAAGCCTGTTTGATCAAGTGAAATAACACAATGCATAACTTTCTCCAGACGGCGGGCCAAAACTTTTGCTAAGATTTTCGTATCTGTATTCAACAATGAAATTGGACGATATGAACTAGGGTCAAGAAGGTTCTTTTCTTTCTTTAAAATTAAGGAGATAACTGCTTGGCACATAGTTGGAGGTAATGATCCAGAAGAAAAGCTTTCTCAGAAAACTGACGCCAACAGAGGAACGAGCTGATTGGAAAAGGTTTTTAAAAATTCTGAAGAATATCCGTCAGGTCCAGATGATTTACCAGATTACACACTTCGGATTGCTAGGGCTATTTCTGAATCAGATATAGACTCTCTAATTGTAATGCTGTATCTACACTTATTGTAGGAATACATACATTTTTAAAAGCCTCTAATGTCAAGGTGTCAACAGATGAAGGAGCAGTATATAGTGATTCATAATAGTGGAAACGGCTACTGATTGTTAAATTATCAGTACACTTTATACCATGATCATTTTTAATTTCGGGTATAGCGTGTTTAGCCGATCGCTGCCGCAACAGATTGGCCAACAGTCTATCCGTTTTTTTCCCGGCGCTCATAAAATGAGGAGCGTGATTTTAAAACCAGATATTCCGCTTGTTTTGTCGAAATTAAATTATATTCCGCTTGTAATAGTAGGCGTTGTTTGAGTATAGTTGGTGTAGGTGACACACTACATATTGAATCCAATTCCTTTATCTTATCTGCTAATTTCGTAAATTGCTGGTCTCATTATTTTGTTTTGCACAAAATTAAATAATCTTCCCCCTTAGATATGCCTTTAAGGATTCTCAAATTGTTGAGGATGACATACCTGGAGTTTGGTAGACATTTAAAAAAAAAAACTCTATCTCTGAACTCATAAAGCTCACAAACTTCTCATCTGAGAGAAGTGAGGAGTTAAATCTCCAAGGACGATAGTTATGGACTGACAGAGTCAGTGGAGAGTGGTCTGATATCACTATGGCTTTATAATCCAAATCTGTTACAAGAGGAAGAAATCTACAAGAAAATAATCTATGCGTGAAAAAGTATTATGTACTGGGGAATAAAATGAGTATTTTCTTGTAGTAGGATTTCGGAAACGCCAATCCATAAGCCTCCATTAAACTTCGTATAACTTTTGATGATTTGGAGGTGGGCGTCTTTTTGGGGGAACTGCGATCTAAAACAGTGGAAAGAACACAATTTATATCACCTCCTATGATAAGGTGGTGGGTTATCATATTTGGGATCCGAGACAGAAAGTAACGAAAGTTAGCAAAAAAAAACATCATCCCAATTTGGTTGCATAAACATTGGCCAGAATAAGTGGGAGCCTGTATACTTACCCAACTACGATAGTATAGCGGCCAGCAGTATCTGCATCTACAGTTGTCGCTACAAATGGGAGGTTTTTATTAATCAGAATAACAGCCCCCCTCGTCTTTGAGTGGAACTTGGAGTGATGTACTTGTCCGATCCACCCCTCCCTTAATTTAGATTGGTCACATGTGCGTAAATGGGTCTCTTGAAGAGAAGCAATATCAGCTTTGAGGTGTTGCAAATGAATAAGGACTTTTTTACTTTTCACAGGATGGTTAAAAGATTTAACATTCCAACTAACCAAAAAAAGAAAGCAAGAACGAAAGAGAAAAAAGAAAAAGAGAGAGAGAAAGAGAATTTTAAAAAGTACTGCTAACTGGCCTGAACCCTAACCCAATCACCCATTAATACCAGGTGATTAACCCAACTCACACGAGCAAATCCACACACTGTGCTTATTTGGATCCTATTGAGCCAAAATCAGGCTTTCACTGAACCATCTTATAAGCTTGGAACAAGTAAAATATATAAACAGGTCTTAACATTAACTAGTCAACATCATCCTTATTATGATTATGAGCGTTATAAGCGTTAATTACGAATAACTTTGCACTGGAACTAAAACGGAAACTTCAAAATAGTTACACTAACTTGTAATAAACCACTAAAGTTTTTCCCGGTCGGTACTGTGCCAACGATGCGAAATATGATCTGTAAACACCTTGTCCTCACCCTTATAGGTGATATGGAGCCACACAGGATACAAAACGCCCAAGTGCACACCGTCCTGTCCTCGTAAAAGTTTCCTAACCTCAGTAAATGCCGCACGAGCCTTGGCCACACTCTGAGTGTAATCGGGAAATATAGCTATTTGGTCCCCGTTAAAGCAAAGTGGACCTCGGGACCGGGCACGGCGCAGTACCTCCAAACAGTCCTGATGGTAGTGTAACTTGGCGACAATGGTGTGCGGTTTCCCTCCTTGTTTCTTGGGGTCAGAACTCCTATATGAATGGTCAATAAGGAGGTCCTTGTCCATCTGCAGAACTTCGGTCAGTAATTTAGAAACAGACGTGGCCCTAATTCTTCCGGAATGCCCAGAATTCGAATGTTACATCTCCACATTTTCCCGTCCATATCATCATACCTCGCTTTCAGTTCGGTCATTTCTGCCTGCAGGCTCGTTATAGTAGTTTGCATTGAGATCACTTCATCCAACCATGTAGACAGTCCGCCCTTCATGTCCTTCACAGAAGCCTTAATCTGGTCCATTTCTGCGCGGGTTGACGCAACGCAACTGGTGATTTTGGCCTTGAACGTCTGTAGCTCACCCCTAATGGAGTTCAGTTCTTTGGTCAGTGCACTCCTCAATTCTTCTATAATTACAGTTAAAACGTCACTCTTGGGGGATATAAGAATTTGGGATTTGAGGTCTTCGACGTCCATTTTATCCAATTTTGAGGTAGATGAAGTAGCGGCGCTTGAGCTCGAGTCACTAACGGGGCTGAGGGCCGAGGATGTGCTGGGCCTAATGCTGGATGATCCGCTGAATTTGTATTTTCTCAAGCTTCCAGTCAGAGCCGACAACAAAAAAAGTACTAAACTTGTCACTAAGTTATGATTACGTTTTGCCGACCAGTTACTGAAATAAACTAGAAATAAAAAAAAAAGGATTTTAACATATTAAATGTTATTATTCAGCGAGAGCCCGACAAAACACGTCCTACTCCATAATAGGCTCTATAGCCCCCCCACCCCCTTCGCACCAGTGCACAAAGCAATAAACACACTCCTTTGACTCCAAGAGTTGAAGCTGTTATAGCTGCTAAGGGGGCGGGGCCAACATTATACTAAACTCTATGGAATAAGAATGGGATGTTATATAGCATACGAATTGTTACCAGTGCAGAAAACATAGGATTTTGATAAAACGTTGGATTTTGGATGAAAGCATCTACAAACTGAATACATGTAAGTGTAAACGCATTTTAAGCATTAACTCCATATCTGCACCTGTAGGCTCCGTTGAGCTCTGGGTGGATGGCGGGATCCATGCCCGCCCAGTGGGTAGTCTGTGTGAGAAACTCCTTATTCACGCAGTTCTTCAGGCTGTCTGGAATACGACCTGTAGGCAAAAAAAATTAATAAAAAATGAGAAGAAAAAAAAAAAACTCCCACAGTAATAACGACAAAAAGTAGCGAATTATCACATAATTTCTTATGGTAATTAAAAAAATTCAGCAATACTAACATGATGAAAAATTCATAATCTGCAGATAGTTCTCTAAAAACAGACTTATTTGGAGAAATTTAAATACAGCACCAAAAAAAATGACTAAATATTTAGTCTAATTCTATAACAGCAGCTCTGACTGTATTCAAAATCAACGATTAATATTAATAATATTGTTCTTATACATCATCATTTCTACAAGAACTAACAAATATTAAACAGATTTTTACCATTCATTATTTGGATACAAGACCCTTATTAAGACCCATGTACAAAGGGCGTTCAAATCAAACTGAGACTTATAATAATAACAAGCAGAATAACAGAACACAGTTATGAGAGGAAATAAATATCTTTATGTCTTTATATAATCCCCTGATACACTAATGCATTTATCCTTGTGTTTCACTAATGCTTGGATCAAGTTTTCTCAGTACGCTGGAGCCATGATCGGACTGCCTGCTTCACGTCTGAAACACTAGCCTTCCAGGAAATCCTTCAATGGCTCAATGTTGAAATGGCTTGGAGCGAGGTCAGGACTGTATGGCGCAATATGGCAACAGTATGGCGTTATAAATTCTGCCACAATTCTGAGCGCGCGGTTTGACATTTTGAGAGCAGACAGAGCACTCTACACGCGTGCAGTGTCTCCACTGCGCGCTCAACAGCTCGATTCTGCGTGTGCAGTGTCTCCCCTGCTCGCTCAACATGTTCTCCGCACACGCGCGACTTTTCGATTCTGTGCACGCTCGACTCTGCCTGCACGCGCGTGCAACATTTATTTTCTGTGCGTGCTCGACTCTGCCTGTACGCTCGCTCAACTTTGTCCAGTGTTACAAAACTGCCACAAAACCAGCCAATCACAGAC
>JAOVVA010000001.1:28679356-28698658 GCA_028565275.1 Leiocassis micropogon
TAGCCGGATCGTAATTAGCACGATGATCTCATCTTAGATGTGTCAGTTCATCTCGGATGTGTCAAGCGACGTACGAAAAACGGACCCCAGGTTTAGTACATAATCATTTATAATCTTGTAGTGTTGAGATATATATATTTAACAGCTATAATTCAGTAGGGATGGAAATCACAATACAATAGTATCACAATACCCGGGTGCCAATACTATTTGTATTCCGATTATATAAGTATCTGGATTCTCTAAATATTCCGAACCGATGTTTTTTTTCCCCCAAAATTTTATATTCAACTTTCACAAATAACTTGCCCCTAACACACAGGATAGTCAGTGTCAAATAGTTTAGAGTGCACCCCCTGTACGATTATAGCGGAACTGCGATTTTGCCTCCTCGAAAGCAAGCTCGTATACATTTTTGTACATTTTGAGTTTGTACTCATTTAAAAAAAAAATCTATTTTGATGTCATTATATACTTTATATCAAATATCAGCTAGAGTGAGAGATATCGTGGCATGATTCATGTGACGAAAAGAAAAGCATTTAGGGTGATCACGAATCGTTCTTGTGTTTCCCCTGCAGGTTCCTTATGAGACTTTAAACAAACGCTTCCGCGCAGCACAGAAGAACATCGACCGTGAGACTAGTCACGTGACCATGGTGGTGGCTGAGCTGGAGAAAACCCTGAGCAGCTCCTTCCCTGTGGTGGACTCTGTGGTCTCCCTGCTGGACGGCGTGGTGGAGAAATTGAGTGCGCTCAAACGGAAGGTAAGTTCATGTAGGAACGTTACATTAACATTTCGTCATTTGGCAGACTCATCCAGAGCGACTTACGGAAAATCTCTTTTGGGGCCTTGAGGGCCTTGCTCAAGGGCCCACCAAGGACAACTTGGTGGTCGTGGGATTTGACCTTCAGAACCGTAGTCCAATGCCTTAACCACTGAGCCACCCCTGACGTTATTCTGTAGCAGGTTACAACGGTGCAGCGAAGGGAGTCTGAAAACTGTTTTTCCTTTAAGCTGGCCCAGTTCTTGTTACTAGATTTTTCCATATTAGACGAGACACTTCTCTGTCTACAAGGTTTATTTCAAGATTCAAGATTCAATTCAAGATTCAAAGAACTTTATTAATCCCAGAGGGAAATTGCTCTTGTTTATACAGTTGCTCAGTTTAATTTACCGGGAAGCAAGGAAAGTTAGATTAGGAAAATTAAACTGAGCAACCGTATAACCAAGAGCAATTTCCCTCTTCCTCTCACTTCCCTCTCACTTCCTTTTGACTACGTTGGAAAACGTACAGCTGGAGCTTTGCCCTGTCGACGAAACGCACATGTGCGTCCGAGATGTGCGAGTTTTATTACTAGAAGTTTTGTCTTTCATACGAGTAGCTTTGTATGAAAGGAATTCATGGATATTTTTGGATTTTTAAAATTTAAATATGTGTCTGACCACAAAATGTTCAAGAGGTTACGGTCATTAATAGTGCATTACAACATCTTTTGCACCATGGACCAGTTGACAGTTGACTTACGTATGTATCACGTGCTCGTGTCAACGCATAATATATACAACATACCGTTAACATAGAATCCGCGCGAATGCCTGAGTTCGTGTCCTTGCGATGCGACGGTCCCATCTGGGAGTGGCGGGAGACGACGACGACACTAGAAATGTTCCTTATGTCTAGTCTGTTTCACAAGTCGTTTCAGATAGGGAAGGAACCTTTTGACCTTGGAGGACTTAAATATGAGGAAATTTCCAACTTAGACTGAAGGACCTACTTGGATGAGTAGTGAAGCGTTTCTACTAAACTAAGAAGTGGTCCAATTGACATGACTGATCTTCCAGGACTAGGTTGGCATTTTCTTTTTAATGCAGCTTATTTTTATTTTATATTTATTACCAAGTCATCCATGGCCCGGTACCGGTCTACGGCCCGGTGGGTGTGGACCTCTGTCTTAAGATGTTAAAATATTTTTCAGAGCTAGTGGTATTATGTGTTTGTGTGTAAGGACGTCCTCATAATGGTTCAGCGACTCGACTTGGTGGTTTGACGGTTTCTGGTCATTAAAGATAAGAGATGAGTTTTACCACAATCTAACACTTCTCATAACGTCTCTTGAAGGCTGCAGAATCCATCCAGGCTGAAGATGAAAGTGCTAAGCTGTGTAAGCGACGTATTGAACACCTGAAGGAGCACAGCAGCGACCAGCCGGCTAACGTAAGCGTGTGGAAACGGAAGCGCATGGACCGCATGATGGTGGAGCACCTGCTGCGCTGTGGATACTACAACACCGCCGTCAAGCTCGCCAAACAAAGCGGGATCGAGGTGGGTCTCTCTTTCTAAAAATATAAAGCTCCTCCACTGACACTGATTTTTTTTTTAAATAATAATGAATTGATCTCTGTATAAATTTGCTAGGATTTGGTCAACATTGAGATGTTCCTCACTGCAAAAGAAGTGGAGGAATCCCTCGAAAGGCAGGAAACAGCTACCTGCTTGGCCTGGTGCCATGACAACAAGTCTCGTCTGAGAAAAATGAAGGTAAAGCTGTTCGTTTAGTAGATTTGAGTTTAGAATTACAAGGGACGTTCAAGTCAAACCAAGACTTTTGATTGTGCAGAGTAGTAACAACACAGTTATGAACAAAAGTTCACTTTACTTCGTCATACCCTCCCCTGTCGCTCTAATGCACTTCACCCATTGGGCGCAGGGCCACCTCGGCCAGGATTGAAATTCACGGACGTACGGCCTTCTTTAAAACGTTTGCACCATTTTTATAACCATACTGTGCCTGAAGTCTTCTGTAAAAATCAATCATTTTTTTTTACGCAGAAATTTCTACACAAGTCCCGGTTTGACCTGAACGCCCCTCATGTAAATCAGACAGCTTTAGTTTTGGCTGAGCCATCTTTAAAGGGCCTGTAAATGTCTTGATGGTAGCACGCTCGTGAAAGCAGCACAGGAAAGGGTTCATCGGTTTCTTTCATGACCCGTACTTCACTAAATTTGATCTTTTGCTGTGTCTTTAATATTTTTTCCTTTTCTCTCAGAGCTGTCTGGAGTTCAGTTTAAGGATCCAGGAATTTATCGAGCTCATACGACAGAACAAACGCATGGACGCAGTACGGTATGGTGACCCCCTCCCTCTCTTTAATCGAAACAGATTGAATCATGTACATATAGTTTGTAATTAATGACCTGTGCGTGTTGTAGACATGCACGGAAACACTTCAGCCAAGCAGAAGGCGGGCAGCTGGATGAGGTTCGGCAGGTGATGGGGATGCTGGCATTTCCTTCGGACACTCACATTTCACCATACAAGGTAAGGTTCACGGACCGATTAGCTTCATAGATCTAGGTTTAACTTGAGGCAAGGCAGGCTGTGACGTGTTTTGTTCCTTTTATAGCCTGGTAGTTACTAGCAAATGGACCTGAGACTGGAGACTCCTTCCACAAATCTGTGCAAAAGCTTTCCGTATTTTTAATCAATTAAATATTATGTGGTATGAATTCTATAGAAACAATAATGCAACATCTTCTGATCAAACCAGTTAGATAATTCAGGAAAGTTATTGGAATACATTGCTTTTTTAGGACATGCTCAACTAACGTAACTGTACACATGATTATTTTTAGTGGATCCCCCCCCCCATACTGTACGTGAGAACTCCAGGGAGGCAGAATCTCTCTTGCAAAAAAAAAATGTAAAAAAACTTGGCCAAGATACTAATCTGGGAATTTTCATGGGCTTGCATGTATTTATTTGTTTATTTAATTTCTGTGCGCTATATTAGCGTTAATTGCAGAAGATAATAGAAGTTTAGCTCAACTGTTTCAAGTTTAAAACAATCCACTAAGAAATCCAGCACAATTACATTTCAAGGTTGAGATTGGAAAAAGCCGAGGAAAATTGTTTCCTTAAAAGATGTGAACAGACCCAATGAAATGATCTACAGGAAGCTGCTTGTTTCTTCGTAGGACCTTCTGGATCCAGGCCGCTGGAAAATGCTGATCCAGCAATTCCGATACGACAATTACAGATTACACCAGCTGGGGAACAACTCTGTGTTCACCATCACTCTGCAAGCCGGGCTGTCTGCCATCAAAACCCCGTATCCTCACAGTAATGGGCTTTGATTACCTTCGACACACCATGTTCTTCTAGCAGAGTGTAGAGTTACTGTTAACACATTCTTGGTATGCTGTTGAGTGCGTATTAAATTGTGCTCTAGAATTATACTTAATATACAATACTAAGATTTTCCTTTTTTTTTTTTTTTCTCCATGCAAAAAAAATTAGAACTGCTAGCATTTAGCCATGGGTTCAATTATGGTGACGATTTGTCACATGTTTTGTCTTGCTATATATCATTTTCAACAGAAAAAGTTTCAGGTCATACTGAACTTCCTCCTCTCGCCCAAGTCGTTGCCCTTGACTCTTGGCTCACAGACAGTGTTACAAAGAGGATGGTTCCTCTAAAAACCCAGACTGTCCTGTATGCAGTAAATCCCTGAACAAACTGGCTCAGCCTCTCCCTATGGCCCACTGCGCAAACTCTCGTCTGGTGTGTAAAATCTCCGGAGAGGTCATGAACGAGAACAACCCACCCATGATGCTGCCTAATGGCTATGTTTATGGTTACAATGTGAGTACTGTTACATGCCACTTTTGTTTGGGGGGAAACAAAGGAGTGTGTATGTGTGTGTGTGTGTGTGTCTCTCTCTCTCTCTCTCTCCTCCCTCCCTTTCATTTTTGTTCTCCATCCTTGTAAAATAACAGAAAAGTCTATAAAAAGTCTATAAAAAAAGAAATATAGAAAAGATTCTTATTAGGAAACCAGTTGATGTTATTTTTTAAGAATCCGTGGACATTTGTCCTACATCTGCTGCTGACCTTGACTGTCTCACTTGCCCTTGTAGGTCTTATGTCTTTATAACGGAAGAAAAATAATTTATAAATATAATTTCTTTAATGTTTAGAAATTTGGGGCAGTACTTATAAACCTTCTTAGTGCAAAGAGTTGCTCCTAGTGACGGAATTCTAAGAAAATTGTTTACCAGTTTCTCCTTAAGAATTCTCCTTAAAATCAAAGAGTAGGTCCTTAAACGTACATCACATATATTAAACGCTTAAAAGAGCTCCTAAGGTTAAAAGCTGTTAAGAGTTGTGGAGAGTTTGTGAGTTTTTTAAGCAGATGAGAAAATATCATATAGATAAAGACGAAGTACTTGCTCCCATGTGACCACTCGCAAGGACACGCCAGAAGTCACAGGACAATTACTTTCAGTCCAGTTACTTTCAAATAGATTAAGTGCAAAAATGACCAGCATGGTGGATGAACTGAAAATAAGTTAAAGCAAATAAATATGTGTGATTTGGGTAAAATAGGCAAAATATGCTGCTTGTTATTTCAAAGTAAAGACTTATATCATGATGATTTTCTCATCACTTTGTAGTTATGCACGGGTCATGCATTTTTCATGCCCGCACCAGATCTGACCCGATCCGATAAGAGACCCAACCTGACCCACCTGAGCTGCTCTAATCTTCACAAATCAAGCACCGCACAGGCACACATCGACCCACAAAAAAAAAAACATGATGAATTTTATTAGCACCAGTCTGATAAATGGGACAGAAGAGCGCACTGTCAGCAAACAGCCATGAAACGAGGGAGCATTTTACTCTTTGTCCCCCGCTCTCAGAGGAGGGAGGAACTAATAAATATAGTAAATGAAAAATAAAAAGAATAAATGAATTGTTCCAGACTTAGGACAAAAACAGAGTTTTTGTGAAGTCTGTGTAACCACAGTGTAGGAAAAAAGCTAAGCTATTTAGGGGAAAAAGTGAGTCTCTAATAATAAATCTGCCTGTGTGTGTGTGTGTGTGTGTGTGTGGTGACAGAGTGAGTGCCAGAATGAGGGAAAAGAAAGCAGAAAGTGTTTTTTTTTTCCAGCATATTCATTAATAATTAGGCTGACTCCGAATATACTTTGTTAGTCATGGACCTGCCCACAATATTTTTTTTTTCTAAAGATCTTCCAAAACTGCACATTATTAGCATAAATTTTTTTTTTCTTCTGACATCTTTAGAAGAATGTGAGGCGGCATGGTGGTGTATTGGTTAGCAGTGTCGCCTTGCACCTCCAGGGCCTGGGTTCGATTCCCGGCCAAGTTCGATTCCCGTCTCTGTGTGCATGGAGTTTGCATGAACTCCAAACGTGTGTGTGTGCCCTGCGATGGATTGGCACCCTGTCCAGGGTGTACCCTGCCTCGTGCCTGGGTCTCCTGGGATAGGCTCCAGGTCCCCGCAACCCTGAATACAGGATAAAGCGGTATAGATGATGAGTGAGTGAGAAGAATGCGTCAGACCTAGCAATGAGGTCAGCCACACCTCCTCAGTGAAATGATTGGTCCTAAGTCTAAGACTCATAGCTAGAAGTTTTCTGAGCTACAATATCTGAGAGGATTTTTTTTTAATTTTCATGAATATGGACCTCAAAGCTGGTTTTCCTCCTACGCACTAATGCAGAAGTGTTAAAAAAAAAAAAAATGAAATTAAACCTCATATCACCTCATTTTTGGCTGACATGACTGAAAATCAGTGATTGCCTCTGATGAAACACTTCTATGCAGACAGGACAGGAGGTTTTTTTTTTTCTTCTAGAATGATTAAGCCTCCGATCTCCAGCAGTGTTTACCGAATGTTGTTCTAGTACAGACCAAGAGATTTGTATGTCATGGCAGCCTTTACATTTCTTTACATTTGTCACCATTTGTGTGTGTGTGTGTGTGTCTACAGGTGCATCTTGATAAATTAGAATATCATCGAAATTTTTTTTTAGTAATTTAAATCAAAAACTGAAACTTGCATATTATATAGAGTCATTTCACACAGACTGATATGTTTCATGGGTTTATTTCTTTTAATTTGGATGATTATGGTTCACAGCTAATGAAAACCCAAAATTCAATATCTCAGAAAATGTTAATATTGTGAATAAGCTCAATACTGGAGACTCATGGTGTCACACAATTCACTCAAAACACCTACAAAGGTTTCCTTTCAGCAAAGGTCATTGCTGAAGAAGCTGGCTGTTCACAGAGTGCTCTATCCAAGTACATTGATGGAAAGTTGAAAGGAAGGAAAAACATGGTAGATAAAGGTGCACAAGCAACAAGGAGAACCAAAGCCTTGAAAGAACTGTGAAATGAAAACCATTCAAGAATTTAGGGGAGATTGACAAGGAGTCGACTGCAGCTGGAGTCAGTGCTTCAAGAGCCACCGCACACAAACGTATTCAGGACGTGACATGGGCTACAAGTGTCATGCCACTCTCTGCCAACGACAAAAAGGACTGGATTGTTGCTCAGTGGGCCAAAGTCCTCTTTTTAAATGAAAGTAAGTTTTGCATTTCATTTGGAAATCAAGGTGTTCATTTGGAAATCCAGAGTCTGGAGGAAGAGAGGAGAGGCACAGAATCTAAGTTGCTTGAGGTCCAGTGTAAAGTCTGCACAGTCAGTGGTGGTTTGGAGACCCATGTCATCTGCTTGTGTTGGTCCACTGTGTTTTATCAGGTCCAAGGTCATCGCAGCAGTCTACCGGCTAGTTTTAGAGCACTCCATGCTTCCTTCTGCTGACCTGCTTTATGGAGATGCTGATTTCATTTTCCAGCAGGACAAAAATACAAATACCTGGTTTAAGTACCATGGTATCCCTGTGCTTGATGGACCAGCAAACTCACCTGACCTAAACCCCATAGAGAATCTATGGAATGTTGTGAAGAGGATGATGCAAGACTCCAGACCCGACAACGCAGAAGAGCTGAAGGTCGCTATCAGAGCAACACCTCAGCAGTGCCACAGACTAATCGCCTCCATGCCATGCCACGCCGCATTGCTGCAGTAATTCATGCAAAGGGAGTACATGTTCATACTTTTCAGTAGCCCAATATTTCTGTGTTTAAAAATCTTGTTTTATGTTTTAAGTAATATTCAAACTTTCGGGTTTCTGGGTTTTCATTAGCGGTAAGGCATAATCATCAAAATTAAAAGAATAAACGCTTGAAATATATCAGTTTGTTTGTAATAAATTTATATAATAAGAGTTTCACTTTTTGATTTGAATTAATGAAATAAACTTTTCAGCGATATTCTAATTTATTGAGATGCGCACGTGTGTATATACAGTGAAACCTCGGATTGCGAGTAACGATTGCGAGTTGTTCCGCAAGACGAGCAAAGATTTTTAATAAATTTCGACTTGAAAAACGAACAAGTCTTTGTTTACGAGTATCATTCATCACGCATGCGCTCCTTGTTTTGAAAATCTGCTTTGATTTATGAGTGTTTTGGAATACGAGCCCGCTTCTGGAACAAATTATGCTCGTAATCCAAGGTTCCACTGAAAACTTTTTCTAATACCCCACTACAATGCATTTAAATAATTTCAAATAAGATATGATTGACATCTTAAATTCAGCTATAATTCAAGAAGTTTAACTAGAAATATTGCATTTACTGTTTAGGAATCTGAGGCATGTTACTTGGATGCAAATCCTCCTTTGAAACGCAGTCGCCTTTAGTTGCTACTTGTTTGCAGGGTTTGATATGAATTTTTGTTAATCCCCTTGAAGTAAAGCTGGAAGTCTACATTTCAATCACATCTTAATTCCTTTTTTTTTTTTATCCATGGTGGTGGTGAACAAAGGGAGGAGAATCATGAAAATTTTATGTTTTTGCAAATATTTTTGGATCTGATTCTGTTTAAATGATTTCATTTGCTTTATGAATGCAATGAGATTTAAATAGTATGCTGATATGTTTTATTATTTTATTTCCTATACAGTCTCTCCTGTCTATTCGCCAAGATGACAAGGTGGTTTGCCCCAGAACCAAAGAACTCTTCAACTTCTCCCAGGCTGAGAAGGTTTACATCATGTGATAAGGCCTCGAGAGTTTAGTTCAAGCCTTTCTGTTTTTTTGTAACGACACCCCCCTGGGCTTGAGAAATCCCCCCCCAAAAAAAAGAAAGGAAAGAAACCTAGTCTGAAGGCCTCTGTTCCTCAGCCCATGAGACTGAATTCAGTTGCCCTCTAGAGACCAAACCTTTTCTGAGGGGGGTAAAAACAAAAAAAAAAGGTTTCTAATCCGTTGGAGGTTTTTACTATACAACTGAATGGTGAAAATAGGGAAAAAACGATACATCATTTCAAAAAGGTCGATATTCCGGCATTTTCCTTTATTCGCTTCTTGACAGTTGTGTGACGACAAAAGGACACGGCTCCCACATCATATATTCGAGAGCTTCTGCCTTTTTAGCGTGCTTTAAAAAAAAAAAAAAAAAACGACCATTCATTTGAATCACCGGGTGTCCGTGTTATTTTTGGGGTTTTCTTTTTTTAGACAGAAGTCTTTAAAGCCTAATACGGAGCACTTTCTAATATCTTGCCTAAGCACCCGTAAAATATGTTACCATGAAATGGTTAACACCGGCACATTTTCACACACATTCTCACTGCCGTCGCAGTTACCTTTATAGAACATGTAGTAGCGTCAGTGGCAATACTCCGCACATAATTCTCAGTTGATGTAACTAGGTGTAGAAAGACATTACAGTTTGTTGGTAGCTATTTGTGAAGGGTTGGTATAGTAGACTAAACTTTACATCACATGCCGTGTTTTGACAGGTCCATCATTACGATACAGAATACTTATGACAACTTTTTAGGTCAAGTGTAGCAGGATTTTATCATGACTAAGTCTAAACTGTTAGGGTTCTTGAGGACATTTTGTGAGGAAATGAGTTACCAAAAAAAAAAAAATACGGAGAGGAATGCATTAATTTAGAGGTGTGCAGCTTTTTTTTGGGAGGGGGGGGGGTTAAACCACATTCTCATTTGCTCTAGGAAAAAGACCGATCTTGCACAGTTCTGGATTTCCCACAAATTATATTCTAATGAATTTAGCCAGTTTTATTTTCATGAACTAGAAAGAATTGAGTAATTTATACCGCAACATTATTTCCCACGATGAAGCAGGCAGTGAAACCGTACGGACGTCTGTCCAGGTCTTTTTTCGTCTCGCGAGCGGATCCTACAGCGATCCAGTCTCGACGCACACCTCTGTATTCATTCACCAAAGCAGCCTGTAGTGTCGGAATCTCAGGTTAGATCGACATCATACTTGCTTCACCATAAAGCCTGACTCACTGTGTCTCCATACCTCACAAGACCATCATTTGTTGCTTCCCATTTCTGAAAAATAGACTGTCTTCCTATTTTGTGTTAGGTCTTAATGGTAAGGGCTACGTAGGTTTGGGATTGATAAGGTCTTAACCACTTTGTCGTGTGATTTCAAAAAAAAAAATAAATGCTTCAGATAATCATGAAAATTTTTTTTGATGAAGCACTAAATAGTTTTCTGTCGCCGTTCAAGCACACGTTTTCTATTTTAGACTCCACAGCCATCAGATTTTCCCAGTCAGGTAGCGGTTAGGTCGTCTACGAGCACCTATTTTTTTTAAGCACACTGTCATGATTTTTGTTTTTCCCTTTATACTTGGCAAGCTGCTTTCAAATGTGCTATTTTATTGTAAGTGTGGAAAAGCTACTTAGAATCTGCTCTTGCATGTGTGTATTCATAGAGTAGTTGGGTTGTTCATGTTTAGTCAAATAAAAATATTTGAATAAATGTTGTGGTGGTCGATTACTTACAGTAAAAACTTGCACACTGTATGAGGAGGGGTGGGGCAAATTCATAAACACAAAATAAAGAAATTTTAACCTTGATAAAAAAAATAATTTTTTTTTTAAAACTGTGCATCATACACTGCTAAACAGCCTGTCCTTTATTTTGACCTGCTCTTCTACGATGTGTCTTTGTCAGTTGGTCAGTGACAGATGCTCTACATACAATATATTATAACCCCAAGCACAGGGCCACGTAGATATCAAATGCATAAGTCAAAACTCAAAGAACAAACCATTAGTCCATATTTCCTTTATTTATTGAACATGAAAAGATCCTTATCTTCTTCATAAACTATAAAAGTATTTGGTGATTTGGTCACGAGCTTCCAGATTAAGATTCTGTGTGTGCAGAATATACATGTTAATAAATCGAGTTAACATGAAAATGCTATCTTGAGCAGTTTTTGGTCATTGTGTATTCACAGTTTTGTGGTGTCCAAGAAATCTTGGCATTAACATTGGCATGTTTGGTCTAGTAGACATAGCTGGCAGTGAAGAGGGACTGCGTGGCAGCCTGGTCAGCCTGGCCTGACGGTTTGTACTCGCCTTTAGATGCCAGACTGTTAATCTGTGGGGAACAGAAGCATGAAGTTCACTCGTCACATCAACATCTGTTGCTTCATAGAAACATTCTTCATCTTCTTCGCTTGTACGAATAAAATTCCCTTAATTCTTATTCTACATTTAGAACCGCGAAAAAAAAAAAAAAACTGTACGTGCTTTAAAAATGACAACAACCGATTCAAATCGGGAAACCTAGTCGGTTGTGCTAGTTTGCCATTTCACTACTCACCTTGGCACGGGTGGTGAACGCGTCCTGGGCGGCTTTCCTGTTCTCTGTTTTACCCTTCCACGCTGCGAGAGCTGATGCCTGGAGAGCACGTCCGTAGGAAAACGTCAGCTTCCATGGCTTATGCAGTGGAGTCTGGTTGATGGCGTTGAGATTGAGTGAAGCTTCCTCTTCGCTCTGACCTCCTGACAGGAAGCAGATGCCTAAAAGAGGAAATGCAGATTCAGATAAGAGGATATAATTTACTTAAAACGAATGAATAAATAAGTCCGAACCTGCTTTCCAATTACCTGGAACTGCAGCTGGGACAGTGCGTCTGAGGGCGCTGACGGTCGCCATGGCGACCTCCTGCGGGGTGTACTTCTTGGGGCAAGACTGCCCGGCTGTGACCATGTTAGGTTTGAGCAGAGTACCCTCCAGATACACGTGGTGGTCAGACAGGGCCTTGTAGACAGCAGCGAGGACCTAAGTGAAAGGATCATGATAGAGGATTAATCCCTCTTTGACTGTACTGGAGAACAAATAAAGTCCCTTGGATGGTGGCAAACCTTATGGTTCTTAAGATTAAATCAATCACAAAAGTCACTGATGTGTGTCCCGTTCATGATCTTAGAAGAAGCTTACCTTCTCTGTGGCGTACTGGCAGCGCTGGAGGTCGTGATTGCCGTCTGGGAGAATCTCAGGCTCAACGATGGGCACCAAGCCATTCTATTGAATAAAAGAAATAAAGACATTACTTCCTTATTCAGCTGACTTAAGAATAAAAGATTTATATATCAAAAACAAGGATGTACTCTGGTTGTGTACCTGTTGGCAGATGCTGGCGTATCTGGCTAATACGTTGGCGTTTTCAGCAATGGCAAGAGGAGAAGGGCAGCCGTCTGAGATCTTGAGCACACAGCGCCACTTAGCGAAGTCACACCCGTCCTTCTTGTACTGAGCGCAGCGCTCACCCAAGCCATCCAGCCCTAACAGACACAAGGGGACAGGATTAATCAGGAGCTCACAGATGCTCGTAGACCTAATCGACTGATGAAGCACCGAACGGTCTTCTAATAACAGGCTCGAACCACCATGCGAGATTTACCCTGCGTGGTCGTCTCGCCATCTGTTCCGTTCAGCCCTGCTGTGCCTTTGTCAACCTGCCGACATAAGAGGAAGGAAAAACAGAGTAATTAAAGACGCAGGAAGACCAATTAACACATAAATGATCGTTTGGGAACACAGATATGTGAAGATGATTGTCAGTAAACAGTTCTCACACACCGTGGGTTCATGTGTCTGGTTATACAGGTCGAACCAGTTGGACATGCAGCCCTGAATTTTTTTTTTTTTCCTTTTTAATCATGCCTGCGTTATTTAAGAATGGCCCAGATAAGCAACTTGCACAACTGTTTTTGTTGTTATTTAATTTCTTTTGCAATATATAACTACTATGTAAAATGGTGATGTTTTAATTCACATTGGATCTTTTGACACGATGCACTCTGAACAGATGGGATGCGTTTTGAACCGGAAGCAAAGAGAAAGTTACACATGTCTCTGCACAATTTGTTTTTTTATTATCTATTTAAAAGAAAATCCTCTTCACTAATTAAACAGAACATAAAAGGGTAAATTGAAAAAAAGAAAGTCTCATTGTGATGCATTCACAGAATTGATTTCAGATAAATTAAGAAATTGGAATGCATGTGATTGACAACAGTAAGCAACAACAGAATTGGCTTCACAAAATTTTGCATGATTAATAAAGCAGACTATGTATATTTTTTTATACACAAATCAAGTTTTTTTTTGGTTTACTTGGTCTGCATTTCGACTGCAGTGTGCTGGCTGACGGCTCCTAGTCGTGAAAAAGAGCTTTTACGCAATCTCTATACTCGATTACTCTGTGTGAACTTTGTCCTCTTGGGCGAGCCACACATTGATCGATTGCACTTTGAACATGCAAGAGTAAGCAGCACAGTAAGATAAATGATAACAGTCTTAGATAAATGGCTGTGCATTGTTGTATTGGCACTTGAGTGTTTAGAAAGAAATTAAATAGTGCACAGACTGCATTATTACCTTAATGCCAGCCACAATTCCCTTCTCCTTGATGAGCTTCGGGAAAGGGACGCCCTTGTCTGATTTCTGATACAGCGTCTCGTGGAAGAGGATGACTCCTCCGATGCTTTGAGAAATGGAGGGATCAACCGAGAACAGGAGGTCTCGGAAGAAGCGGCGGTTCTCCTCCGTGTTCTCCACGTTGATCTTCTGCAGACGCTTTGCCATGGTGCCTGAATCAGAAAGAATATGCTTTGATATAATCGAGTCAGTAGACAGAAATAAAACTGTAAAAAAAGGCTCGTTATGTGAACAATGGGGAAGGGGGGGGGGTAAGAAAAAGCATAGTATAGTAACTAAATGGAGAAAAATCATGATTATGACATTCATATAATAACTAAATACTACTAATTTGCAGTGGAACTGGCACACCACATGTCACTGATTACTTTCCCATAAATGCATTGAACCACTGTTTGCTATTCCGGGCTTGCAATCCCACAACGGGACACTAATTGAACTATTCCATGTACAATATAAACATCATACTTTTTCTTAAAAGTTAAAGGTGCATAAGTTGCCCTTAAGGTTTTTTTATGTACAAACAAGGGTATATGCCCACCATTTTGGCAAGGATCTGTACACATTAGTACCTTTAAACGTAAAAGAAACCCTTCATTTAAAGCCAGTTCTTACTTTTGCATTTGTGCAAACCAGTCCACTAGAGCAGTTTTTAAGCTTTGCACCAGAAGGAAACCTTTAACTCCTCGTCAACACCACGCAACAATGATTAACTAACAATGATTAAACTAATCCTTAACTAAGATAACACATGAATTCACCTGTGGACTCATCTGCAGCCAGGATACCCTTTCCAGGAGCCACGATACGCTGGGCGATAGTGGCCAGCTCCTTCTTCTGCTCTGGAGAGAGGGATGGAAACTGATGGGTCATCCTGAAACAAACAAACAAAAAAATAGATCAGAGGATGTAAATGATTAGGATAAGCATTAAAACAGTAAATCTAAAGGCTGTACATGTTTACACTTATGATTTGGCATCTATGTGCACTTTTGCACAGTTAGTAAATATTTGGCCTGAAACATATTTATCCCAGGGGTGCTCCTCCCTCTGAGTAAGAGCTTTGTATAGGAGAAGCTGATCTGTGCTCGGAATGAAACCGGATTTAGAAAGAGATTGGACAAACACTCTGAGCTTTGGTGATTTGTTCCAAGTCGGTGCAAACACCAAGCCATTCTGCCGTGCAAGGCGGAAACAAGGTTGTTAGACTACAGGATGACCATAAAAGCTTTAGATATGACTGAGAAGTTGTTCGATTAAACCTGGATAAGTTAAAAACAGTCTCCATTAAAACTCTAAACATTATCCTAATGTTAACAGTTGGTTCTCCTTTAGTTATTTTTCAGGAATCATTTCGTAACATTCTACTTTTGCCTTTACTTTATATATAACTATATATATGCCTATACTTTATAACTCCACAATTATATGACACCTTATTATAAGTATACACTCACCCAAGGTTGCTTTGTAATAAACACTGATGTTGTTTAAAGGTTTTTAGATGAATGTTCTCAGAATTCTAACATACTTGGAACAAGACATGGATGTTATATAGGACGAGCCCTAATGTTTAACATATACAGTATTACACAAACATGCTTTATCGCAAATTATTTATTCTTAGAAAAAAAAATTAATTGATTCTACATAATGTATACATGACATAATATGGTTCTGTCTAGCAAAGTTTTTTATGTTTAAGATATGATGCAATGTGCATAATCAGGGAAGAACTTTATTATTATTATTATTATTATTATTAATAATAATAATAATAATAATAATAATAATAATAATTCAGCATGTATTAAAAATATAAGGCATGTAGCATTCATTGAATAATTGTTTACCAGCTTAAATTAAGAAATCGAACAGTTGAAGAATGTTTTTAGAAATATCATTTATCAAAGAAAGTGTGAACAGTGTGTTACAGAAACACAATTACAATGTTGCCATGCGCGGCTACTTCAAAGAAAGTTGTATTTTTTCAAACGTTTAAAAACAAAGGCAGTATTTAAAACAAACAAACAAACAAAAAGGTGTTCTTACTTGGTTGTTGTATTGATGTACCGCCGAGGATGAGCGATGAAACAGGCACTTGATCCCTTGCTTGGGCTGCAAGAAAGTCTGCAAGGAGCCAGTGAACACAGCAGCACTATTTATTTCAGTTTAACATGGAGGCAGATCCTGCGTGTGTGGGAGTTCACGTTTTGCGCTCCAGCTATTGGTTGAAGTCTACGTGTGCGTGTCCGTGTACGTGTAGCTCTGTTAGAGAACACGCAAAAAAAAAAAAAAAGTTCTTTCAACCTTTCAACCCTGGAACAAAAGATATATATTTTCACCACCTGTCTCATTTACAAAGCTGAGTGAACGGACTCCTCACGCGCTGTGTTCTTTTAAATGCTACTTTGTATCGAAAATGTGCATCAATCAAAGGGAATTTGTGCATCAATCAAAGGGAATGTGTCTAACCAGGAAGTACAGAGGACAAAAATATTAACAGGCAGTTCTGTCCAAATCATTTGTTCATAACAACAGACTTGTCTTTCAGGGTTTTTTTTTAAGTTTCAACACCTGGTTTGTCCATCATTAAGCGCTTCTTTTGAACGTTCCGTGTGTTTTGTGCAGACTCGCACACACCCACCATTTAGACATTTCAGTTCAAAGGTATGCATCCCCATACTTTCTAGCTAAAACATGAACCATGATGTGTTTCTGTAAAGAATGTGAAATGCAACAAGGCAAGAAGAGCATGCATTTGGTTTGTGCATGACCAAGAACTTCTTTTATAGACTTCTTTCTGTTTGCATTCTCATAGTTTCTGGGTAAAAAAAAAAAAATGTAAATGTATAAATTCTGGAAAATTAAAGTTACGAAATGAAATGTGGGTGTATTTCATTTTTTAACTTTATTTTTCCAAAATGTATGCATTTTCATTTTTTCACCCAGAAACCATGAGAGAAAGGTTTAAACCATGCTGTGTGTATAATTCTGCAGCTATAACAGCTTCAACTCTTCTGGGAAGGTTTGCTTGTGCACTGGTGCTATGGCGATATTGACCTTGCTTTGTGCACTGGTGCGTCGTCATGTTGGAACTGGTGTGGTTATTTTATTTTATTTTTTTTAGGAGTTGCAGGGATCGACCCCTTAGTTCCAGTGAAAGGAACTCTCAATGCTTCAGCATATCAAGATATTTTGGACCATTTCATGCTCCCAACTTTGTGGGAACAGTTTAGGGATGGCCCCTTCCTGTTCCAACAGGACTGTGCACCAATGCAGTGCGCAAAGCAAAGTCCATAAAGACATGGATGAGTGAGTTTGGTGTGAAAGAACTTGAGTGGCCTGCACAAAGTCCTGACCTCAACCCACCTCCGGGATGAATTAGAGCGGACACTGCGAGCCAGGCCTTCTCGTCCAACATCAGTGTCTGATTTCACAAATGCGCTTATGGAAGAATGGTCAAACATTCCCATAAACACACTCCTAAACCTTGTGGAAAGCCTTCCCAAAAAAATTGAAGCTGTTAGAATGGCAAAGGTTGGGCCAACATCATATTAAACGCTTTGGATTAGGAATTGAATGTTACTCAAGTTCATATACATGTGAAAACAGGCGAGCCAATACTTTAGGCAATATATATATTTTTTACTTTTTTATCATCATCATCATCATCAGCAACTTTTATGTCATACTATGAGCGTGTCAAAGGTGTTCCTCACCGACTGTAACAGTAGGCAGCATCATCAACAACTGCCATCAGGATCTGCACGTAGGTAAGGTAGTTGTTACCCTGACAGAAATTCTGTTTGGCCTGCCGCCGGTGGGCGGTGTTCGGGTAGCCGGTGTAACGGGTGTCCCTCACCGTGTAACAGTTGGCAGTGTTATCATCACCCTGTCACCTGTCATGTGAAACTGTGAGGTAATAATATATCTGGCGATACACTGGAGCAGGGTGAGGAGCGGCAGAGATGTGACCGCACACTCCATTCGTAGGTAATGGTAGCGCGCAGGCATCAGGATCTGCACATGGACGGAGCTGCGTGTAACGCCTAGTACTGAAATAAATCAGCAAGATGCTTGAAAATTAAATTATATTTAATGTCAAAATGATCAGACAATCTCGCTGTATACACATGATGTTTTTTTCCTTTGTTATCTAACAATGTCCTGCTATAATGCAGTTGTATTGTTGTTGTTGATTTTGTTGTTGTTAATGGGGGCACGGTGGCTTAGTGGTTAGCACAGGTGCCTTGCAAATCCAGGGGCAGAGTTCGATTACCTCCTAGGGGTCTGTGTCCATGGAGTTTGCATGTTCTCCCTGTGCTTGGCGGGCTTCCTCCAGGTACATCGGTGGTCCCAAATTGTCCATAATTTGTAAATGTTGACCAGAGGTCCTACCATGGTCATAAAAATGGGAATAAATTCAATGGTTACTATTGACCTCCACAGTCCCTAGTTGGAGTACAGAGGTTCCTAGATGGATATATGGTGGATTGCTGATATTATAATTGTGGAAAATTACATTTACTTCGAATTGCATGTTTTGAAAGGAATTTATAATTTTACTTTTTTACTATGATTAAAAAAGAGCACTTAGATTATCTGTAAAGTAGCTAGTTGCACAGGTTAAAGGATTGAGTAGGGGTAGTGGACGATTTCCCAATAAGTGGTGTGATCATATCAGTACATATGAGTGGGTTGATGGGACTGATGAATGATGATGCAAGTCAAAAGGATAACACACTAAGAAACATTCAGCAATGGTGTGAAATAGCTGAGCCCTGACGTCTGGGCTCTGACCCCAATAGTAAAAAAAAGCCGAAGTGTTTCACAATATGGACTCCGGACCCTAGGACAAAGGGTCATAAATCACGCAGGAACAGAGTTCATAAGCTTTTAATTCATGCCTAGAGCACAAACAGAATATGGTAGTGAGATCTGCAGATCCACAAGTTCAGTGGACATGATCCATCACCTCATATAAGCCTACACTAGTCCTAACCAAGAGTCATAAAATTTGCATGCTTTTCCAGGCTGAAACACACTGATATGTTTTGTACTTTTGGTGAGGCATACTTGCATACCAGGTCACATGATGGTGCTGGTATCAGGGGAATCAGATACAGGCTGACCTTCTTACCAAAAGAAGTGGATAGAAAATGAATAAATAACTTTGGGCGACTCCAGACATCATCCTGTAACATGGAATGCCCCCAGCGGGTCCTGGGTCTGTCTAGACTTCTCTGCCCCATGCAAAGATTTCAGGATCCCCAGAAATGTAATAATTTCTTTGCTAATTTTTCATCCATGTCTTTTATTGGGAAGATCAAACCACATTTCTCTGTTCTGATTCACACACCCAGGACTTGCTAGAGACATTCCATGTTACAGCCAACTTGAAAATGTCCATGTATTCAGGAATCTGTTGTTAGTAATAAAGAAGGGGTTGACCTACTAGTCAAACATTGTTTTTTTTGTGTTTAATGATATTTCACCCACTTTTTTTTGGTCAGAATTCCATTTTATAGGCAGTTATCTCATTAATCCTCATAAAAAGACAAGAACCCTCTTGAGTGTAGCTCATTCCGTCCAATCTCCCTTCTTAATACCGATGCCAAAGTGCTTGCT
>JAOVVA010000001.1:28728935-28757089 GCA_028565275.1 Leiocassis micropogon
ACACACACACACACACACAGACACACACACACACACACACACACACACACACACACACACACAGACACACACAGACAGACCAAAGGATGCATCTTTTGAATTAATCATACTGCGAGTAGATTAAATTGCACAGACACACACACACACACACACACACACACACACACACACACACAGATGCTAAACCAGAGTCTGTAGGATCTCTGTGGTTGTTAGCAACATTAGCGGTGTAGTGCAGGTGCAGAGGCGAGTGTGTCCTGGCTGATGGCGTGTGTGTGTGTGTGTGTGTGTGTGTAGATGTGTACAGAAGATCATGAAAACATGTCTGAACTGGTACACACTGATCACTCCACACTCGTCCTCATCTCACCTTCCCTGTGTGTGTGTGTGTGTGTGTGTGTGTGTGTACAGTTCTGGATGATGAGGATGTGTCAGATGAATGCACTGATTATCATCTCAGACATTCATGAACTAGAAATATAAAAAAATATAGAAACATTAATGTAAAATTACAACTAATTTACATAATAAAAATACATAAATAAATACTTTTAAGATTTGAGTGATTAGTAATTTATTAGTTAGTTAGTTTGTTTATTAGTTTAGTTAGTGACCCGTAAAGGTCATCAGGTTGGTGTGGATGATAGTCGACGCTGCAGTGAGGACAGAAGCGGACGTGCTCCTGAAGTAGGTTTTCAGGTGATGTGCTCGTCCCCGTGTCCTCGTTAGGACCAAGCCTTTCATCTAGAGCACTGGGGGCAAATACTTTTATATTAAAGTATAAATACTTTAATACAATTATTGTGTTTTAGGGGAGTTAATACTTTTGTAAGTCACTGTGTTTATTTAGTTAGCATGCTGCTGTATGCAGTTACTGCGATGTAGAGGAATTCATAAATTAACCAATAACCAATTAATTAAATTAACCAATATTAACTAATTATCATAAAGTTGCTTCACAAAAATATTGCTTGTTATTTAGCTTTTTCAGTTTAAAAAGCTTTTCTTTGGTCACAAAACATAAGAGCCGATCAGGGTTGTTGTTAGTCTCCTGTTGAGGGGTCGCCACAGCGGATCAACTGATCTGCACAAACACACGGTTTTATGCCCAGATGCCCTTCACAACCCTCCCCTTTTATCCAGGCTTGGGACCGGCACTGCATTGGGTCACTGGGGTTTGGGCGGACTATGCAAATGCAGCACTGACACACCAGGCAAAGGGGGCGGGGTTAGTCAAATCTAATAATTGCGATTTGCATATTCATAAATGATGCATTATGTAATGAGCTCTTTAAATGCTATGTAACGTAGAAAAAAACTTCCTGTAGCAATTAGTGTGTAAATTATTAAAGAACGAGCGCTTCATAGCTGACGGAACGGTGGTGTAGTGGTTGGCACTGTCGCCGTGCGCCTCCAAGGTCTCGGGTTCGATTCCTGTCTCCGTGTGCATGGAGTTTGCATGTTCTCCTTGTGCTTGGTGGGTTTCTTCCCAAAGACCCGTAGATTAGGCTAATTGGTGTTCCCAAATTGCCTGTAGTGTGTGTGTGTGTATGTGTGTGCCCAGCGATGGATTGGCACCCTGTCCAGGGTGTACCCCGCCTCGTGATCCAGGCCCTCGCGATCCTGAATACAGGATTAAGTGGTATAGACGATGAGTGAGTGAGTGAGTGAGTGAGCTTCATAGCTCCTATAAAGGGACACTTAGATAGAAGGAGTAAGGGGGAGTAACATAGAACACTGATTTTTATTAAAAAACACGAGTCAGAGATCATCATCATCATGTTTTTGACTTTGATGGCTCTGAGCTCGAGTCTGTAAGTTTCCTGTGACCTAAGAGACGGAGGGAGAGAGAGAGAGAGAGACGGAGAGGAAGGGATTATTATTATTATATGTATGTATGTATATATGCTTTACTTTTTCTTTTACAATGTTCACTAGAGTCATTTTATCTTTGACTTTAACTAGACGTCTGTTCTTTTATTCTATATTCATATATATTTATTATAAAGCACTAAAGCATCTCTGAATCTTAAATCCTGGATCTTGAGAGACAGAGAGCTGGACGTCGTTTCTCCTCTCCTCTGTCTTTTTCTTCCTTTAGCCTTCATTAGCGTTAGCTTGTGGTGTTTCCTACTTTTCTACACACACTCATGTTTATTTAAAGCCTATAAAAAGTATTAACTTGGTTCGATCCCCGGGTGATGCTGTAACCTCTCGCAGCCGGAGGTTTAGAGAGAGCTGATTGGCCGAGCTCTCTCAGAGGGGAGGGATGAGAGGTACTTTGTGCTCCCACATTAATCACGGCTCTACTAGCCAATCAGGGGCGTCTGTGAGCTCACGTAAGCGGAGGTAGTGGATAGCGCTGTTCCTCCGAGTGTGTTACGCCGCCCCCAACGGTGCGTGTGCGAGCAGTTCGAAAAAAATGGTCGGTGACGCCACGTGGATCGGAGGAAACGCGTGGGTCGGTCTGCGGCCCTCCCTACCTCCCTCTAGTGACGTGGTGGAATTGGATACTACTAAATTAGGGGAGAAAATCGGAAAAATTCGGAAAAAAGGGGATAAAGTTTAAAAAAAAAAAAAACTATACTGTAGCTTTAAAACACCTTTCAACCAATCAGAATTGGGAACCCAAAAGCTCAACAACTGCCCTTTAGTCTTCATTAAGGGAATTTGAAAAGAATTTCAAGTTCTTTTCATACTTTATAGAAAAAGTGTAATTTTTTAAAGCCTGTTGTAATCACACCCATGCTACAGACATCATGGATCACGATTTGTTTGAAATTTGCTGGAGTATTACTTTAAATTGCATCTTCGACTATTATAACAGTCATTGCCTTATATGATAAAAAGTGAAATGTGTTTTCATAAGCATGGTTTATTTTCGTGTGTATCTTTGGCCTGATATTTAGTGTGTGGGATGCGATGTGCATTCTCCTCCATTCCTCTGCTGGCTTCCTTGGCTTTTAAAAACCATCCACTTTGCCTCCTCTCACATGCAGGAAAACACTGTGTTTATTACACAGCTGATCATGCCAGGGGAAATCCTGGCTAATTTCCTGCAACATGTCTGAACTCGGTACAGAAATAAACTGGAGGCGTCTGGGCAGCAGCAGCAGAGCAGATAATTCCAGTTTCAGTGTGGAGCGACAGTATGAAACTCTGAGCTAATCCATGTTCTGATATCTAATTGCTGTTTTGGTGTGTGCGTTTCCAGCAGGATAAACGGTTTTAAATATCGTTTTGTGTGTGTTGCTGAGGCAAGCAATAGCTTGGGATAGAGAGAGAGAGAGAGAGAGAGAGAGAGTGCAAAGTCAAATACCACATTACTTATGTAATATAAGAAGACGACGCTCTATAGGAGGCCTCACTCCCAGCTGTGTTTATCCAAACGTGCAAATTAAAACACAACACACAGCATGTTGCCCCAAAACCCGGCCAAAAATGGCGATCTAAATTAAGAGACAATGGATTTTGTGGTTTTAATAACGCTAATCTGTTTGATTGAAAATAACCAAAGTCACATTAACCAGGCAAAAGAAATAGCTACATTCTTATTTTGTGACATTAGCTAAGCTAGGAAGCTGTGTAAACAAAGTTGTCGGTTAAGTAGCTCACTTTAGCTAACAATCGCTCAGCACCAGTAGCGATTTCATTTAAGGATATCAAGTTTGCTAACAAATTAGTTAAAACTAAAACTATAAGAAGTATGATCACTTAAATTAAATATTGTTTCTTTTCTTTTATTTTTTATTACAGAATGTTCCAGAAGTTGCTTAAAAAAGGTCACTAGCAAGCTAGCTAGCCAGGTTTCCTAGCATACTAGATGACACTATGCTAGTTGTTTAAAATAGCAGCCAAAATAATCAGCAAGCTAGCATACTTTAGGCTAACTATTATTTATTATTGCTTTAGATTTTTTCTCCGATTTTCTACCTAATTTAGTTGTGTCCAATTCCTCCTCGTTACTAGAGGGCTCCCACATTAAGGCTACTAACCACGTGACGTCATAGGGTAACTATTTTATTATGAAAACCATAAAAAAAAAACCAAAAAACTGAAGGTGTCACGGTGGCATAGTGGTTAGCACGGTTGTCTTCCAAAGCATTGATTCCTGTGTGCATGGAGTTTGCATGTTCTCCCCCGTGCTTGGTGGGTTTCCTCTGGGTACTCCGGTTTCCTCCCGCAGTCCGAAGACATGCAGATCAGCCTAACTGGTGTACCCAAATTGCCCGCAACAGTATGCATTTCGATTTTCACCAACATTTAGATAAATATGGCAGGATTCGTTTATTTATCCTGCTCCTACCTTGAGTCACCGTCTTTGTCGGTGTGGAAGGAAGTCGACTCAGCAGTGTTTACATCTTCAATGGACTGACTGGACTTCAGTTGGACTTCGCTCTCTGCCCCTGGACCTGCGACCTCCTTCCTCTTTTTCTTCGCAAAAAAGTTCTTAAACGTCTGGAACCTGGATTTCTTTTTTCCTGCTGTGAAAAAAAAAACCAAGACAAAACATTTCATTTCATTTTCAACATGCTAACTTTGCGGGAAGGCATATTCCATTGACTAGCATGTTTTATGAAATGCTGAGATGTACTCATTCCTGCTTTAGATCAATCATTCAATAGCAAACATGTGTAAGTCTATTGGAATCCATTTATAACGGTCCGAGAGTACACTGAGAAAGTCAAATAAATGAAACCAGCCCTTTTTGCATGCATACCATTTATAAGGAGGACCACACAACTACAAGACAAAGACAAAACATATAAATATATTTGTACACATTGATTGTGACTGTACCAGAAAAGCAAAATTTAAATATTCCTCTCAGCAGTTGTAAAATCATTTGGCTAATAAGAGGGACGTTCAAGTCAAACCAGGATTTTTGATTAACAGAACACAGTTATGAGAGTAAAAACTCAGCCAGAATCGCCATACATGGATGTCAATCGGTTTTCCTAGCATACTAGATGACGTTGTGCTATTTGATCAAAATAATAGCATCAACAAGCTAAACGTTAGTGTACTTGTACTTTTTTTTTTTTTACTTGTTATAAAAACTTTGTGGATGTTTGTATAACTTATGGTATATTTCTTGTGATGGAATCATCTGCTTTGCCCAATTTGCTAAGAATATTTTTATATTAAACATTCATGATGTCAATTCTTTTGTCTTTGTAATCCAAAATCATGCAGGTTGTACCATGAAAATATCACAAAGCTGAAACATCTTTACCAGGTTATCTTCACTAAACTCTCCGTAGTCTATCACTCTAGGTTAAGACTTAACGTTAACCCAACGCTGGATTTCATACACACTCTCATGTATACATTCTGAACTGAATTAATTCATTACTCAGCTAGTTGGCCCTTACACCAAAACAATGATCCCAAGTCCTTAAATGTCAATACCTTCCTAAAAACCTTTCCTCCAATTCAATCAAAATAACATTAAAGTATAGTGTAGACAATCATAGCACACACAGGGACCTTTAAAAGTGGGTGGGTCCCTCCTGGACATGATGCATAGACAGATTGTTGGTTACACCAAGATCCTGGTGACAGGAGCCATAATTAAACACTAGATACCTCAACAAGACTCTAATCAACAACTTATATTTAATTACACACTCAGGCAAAGGCTTAGTTATAGTGTGGAAACCAGAGCTGTCGTTTAACCTTTCAATCCAGCTGGTATAGCTGTTTACAAACCAAAGGATTTTCACTAGTTAATCCTTGATTAAGACTATAAAGGTACTTAATCAAATCATTTCGATCCCTATGTTGGGGCGTTATTTAGCTTTGCCACAACTGAATGCCCATGTGGGTTTCTTCCCAGGTTCTTCGCTCTCCACCCACCTCCTAAAACCACACTCGTAGTAGGACTGGTTATGTAAAATAATTGCCCCAAGGTGTGTGATGAATATGTGTGTGTGTGTGTGTGT
The DNA here is from genome assembly GCA_028565275.1 of Leiocassis micropogon. Taxonomy (NCBI): domain Eukaryota; kingdom Metazoa; phylum Chordata; class Actinopteri; order Siluriformes; family Bagridae; genus Leiocassis; species Leiocassis micropogon. The sequence goes on from JAOVVA010000001.1 coordinate 28,734,881, forward strand.
GGGTGTGTGTGTGAGTGCATGGAGCCCTTTGACTTGCATCTTGCTCAGGGTATGTTCCTTCCTATCACCCAAGGTTCCTTGGATAGTCTTTGGATCCACAGCAACCATGACCTACCCTGAAATGCTCACTGAAGACGAATGAAGGAAATGTCAGGACTTTCCCATAATCTCAGTGCTGTAAGATAAACTGACTTGACTAATCTTACTGGAATGCTTCAGTGGTTTTACAGTAACAAGTGCAAATAACACAAACCTTTCATGTATTTCAGTACTGCTCGTTCTCTCCATCATATTTCCAGATCGTATATTTTTACTTTTTCTAGACATTTCTGTACATTTTTCTGAATATTTGTTTATATTTAGTTACAATTTATTTTAATGTCAATGTATTTGATCATATTTGGATATTACCAATTTTGTCTAGTTGAGATGGTCACCAAATGTATAAATATTACTGCAATGAAGTGCTGGATCACACACTATGCGCACTTTGGGAAAAAACAATTAGTCTAATCTGCACGTCTTTGGACTGTGAGAGAAAACCGGAGTACCCGGAGAAAACCCACCAAGCACGGGGAGAACATGCAAACTCCATGCATACAGACCAAAAATGGGAATCGAACCCGGACCCTGGAGGTACAAGGCGACCGCGCTAACAACTAAGCCATTGCGCTGCCTGGAATTAGACTGATTGACTAAATTAGAATTTTGCATTTACTAAGGATCATCGGACAACATTTTTACTGACTTTGGTAACTTGGACATAACTAGATTGAAGAGACAAAACCAAACAATCTTGAAACGGCTCCATAAACATGTTTGACTGAAAGAATCGGGATCAAAGTGTGCGTTTTGCATAAATTTCAATTCAATAACCGAGTTCAACGACTTTGAGTTGTAAGTCTGCTCTTTTGTAAATACAGAAAAAAAAAACATGTTGACATTTATTCTCTGTGGTAACTGCAGTAACTGCATGTATCACATAGTAACTTAACTCGATCCACTGCATATTCCTTAAGTTCCTTAAACTGATAAAAGAGTATTCCTTTATCACCATTTCAAAATATTTACTCAAGACATCTGCATTTGTAATAGAGTTCCCCTTTTTGTTTTGACTTTCTCTCTCTTTCTTTCTCTCTCTCTCTCTCTCTCTCTCACACACACATCACATGCTGCAGTCATGTTGGCAGAGTCTGTAGCATCCAGCTGTGGCCTGTCGAACAACAGTAAACAACAGACAAAGAAGAAGTGCTCTATCTCTCCCTCTCCCATCACTCAATGATCAATCGTCTAATTATTCTACAATGAGCACTATATATATATGGCCTTATAAGGACAGACTTTGTGAACATAGATGCTTATTGAAAGAGGGAAGATGAGTTGTCTAAATGTGTATGCACTCAGGAATCCATGTAACTATGTAGTGTTATACTGTGAGTATATTTTCCAAAAGATCCGATGATACCACATCACATTATAATGTCTAAACGTGATTTGGGTGGTTTTGTATTCAGTAAAGTTTTTTTTGCTGATATGATTTTTCCCATAATTTTCAAAAGTTCAAGTAAAACTTTTGATTGTGTAGAATAATAGAACATTAAAGTTAGAGTAAACATTAGAGTTAAAATCTCCCTTTATTTCTCTATACAATGTCCTGCTGCACCAATGCACTTAATCCCAGCGTTTCACTTGTAAACAATCAAAGTAGACTGATTGCGGTACGCCAGAGCCATGATGTTTCATCTCTGAAACGCTGGCCTCCCAGGAACTCCCATAACGACTCAAACATGTGGAAATGGCTTGGAGCGAGGTCTGGACTGTACGGTGGATGTGACAATAATGCTCAGCTGAGTTCCTGTAATGAGCAAGTGGTGTTCAAGAATGATTGTTTGTAGACAGATGTGTCTCTTCCACAAGTTGGTGACAAGTTTTCCATCGATTTCCCAGAATCAGGCGTTCCACTCGCTAGATGTTCATGGGAACGACTGCAGTGGGCTCCAAGCCACCTTGATCCCGAAATCGCCTTTCACGGACGCACGCCGATGTGATGTGATTCACAGGAACAGAAAGAGTATGCCATCTCTCCCACTGAGACAGCACCACCAACTATGCTCAGTTGTGCTTACTGTGCCATTGTTGGGATCCAAACTTGGGATCTGTTGACGATATCCCAAATGCTTTTTAGAAAGTCAGGGAAAAAAATTCTTTTGGTCCCTTGTGCCAAGCTACAGCATCACTGTAAATCTTCCTTTTTGTTTTCTCATACAAAGGATCACGTTAGGATGCCAATGAACAATCTGACAACTTCTTTAAAGTCTCTGGGGCCTCCTGATTAATGATTTCTCAACTCTAACCTATTCCGCTTCATGCCCAAAGGATTATCTACCTGGCTTGCTGCCAATCCGCCCAGCTGCCGTCTCTTAACCTTGACGTCAAACGTATTCCACATGCGTTTACTTACCTTTTCGGCGGTGCCCATTTCTGTTAGGAAATGCCTAACCCATGCTTTTGCAGACAAACGCTGGTGGATCTGACGCTAGTAGTCTGGGACTTCCGTCTTCCCACACTACCCTGGAGGAAAGGGTCAAGTGTGGGGTAGCAAAAAGCTTATTCTTGTGGGAGATGAAAAAAAAAAGAAAAGAAAAAAAACACTGCCTTTGTCTCTAAGCAACTTGACTTCCTGCCAGTGAGAACAAGTACCTTGTGCGTATTCTCAAAGGCCAGCTCGGGGTAATCCTCCATTTGTAAATGATTCATGTGCTGAGTGGTTTCAGAGTAACTGACTGAAGTTGCCGGTGTAATTCTTTTCCACTTAGCATTGTTTTAGGTGCAGTTGTGATTTAAAAGACACACAATAAAGGGTATTACCTGGGCATTCCTCTGATGCATCTGATGATTCGGGGGCTGCGGCGGCGTCTGAAGATCCTGAAGCCATAATGCCGCAATCGTTGCTGAAAGGTGAAAAAAACAACAACAAGGCATTACTGACTGAACTTTTTGTATAAATGCTGTTTTTCAGTATTACAAGAGCAAAGAATTCAGACATACAGAGAAAAAAGAAAGTCCTTTGTGCTTTTTGTTCTGGTCTTAATTAATTCAAATGATGGGAAAATGAGGAATTTATCGACCGAGCTAAATAGCAAATCACAAGGAAATAGTCTTCCTGATAAAGACTTTAAGCTTGTCCTTTTGTCATGTTCTGACTGGCCATTACAACATGGTGACTAAACTGATGGCAGAGGCTTAACACCGCCCAGACCTTGGCACGACGCTCGGCCCTGATAAGCAGATGCTGCCTCTTACAGATTACAGGCTGCGAAACCCGGCCTCGCCAAACAATGACACATGCTCGGCAGCCTAGTGTTGTCTATTCCTGATCAGCTGAACCCGTCGTGTGCATCCTGAACCTAATGGGGCCGAGGGATTGGATCGGGGGGCTGTTCCTAATTAAGCTCACGGTGGAGATCCTCCAGTGCTCTGTGGGGAAGCTGGCAGCCGGGCCTGTGACGGGAAAAGCTGAACAGGATGTGAAGACAATTTGCAGCCCTGCTTGACATGTCTACACGTGCTCGGTGGCTCCTTGTAGCAGGGATGCATCCACACAGATGATTGCACTCAGGATGGGAGAAATGGCATCACTGCCGTCGGATGCCTAGGATAATGACGAGTACTCATTTAAGTCTCGCGTTGGCTCGTTATTCCTGAAGAGTTCCTGAAGGCGAACCTATCCACAAGTCCATGAATTCAGGCCCAAAAAAATCCTGCATGTCAAGTCTATTCAAACATCCATTAACAGGCATCAGCAAGTGTTATATTTACTCCTCCCTAATCCTTCTCAATCATCACTTAACAGGAAAACCAATGTTCGCCTCCATCCACCTACATCCTGTACAGGATGACCCGCCATCACAGTAATCCGACAGTCCGATTTATTTGCTGTATTTGCGATCACTCTGTACATTTATGGCTCTTGCGAGGTTCAGAACAGTGCCAGCCATCTTTTTTTTGTTGTTACACCAACATCAGAGTCTTGAATTTTGGTTAATACCCCATACTGAGACTTTCTGTTGTAAAAAACAACAAACATGGCTTCATTTATCAGTCAGCTTCGCCGAAATCCAATTCATTATCAATCAACTGTGGTAGACCAGTATCGGCTCCAACGTCGATACTCGGCAGCCGGAAACAGAATCGTTCAAAAGTTAGAGCAACAGAAAACAAAGACATGGCTTTAAACCAACGACAACAACAACAAAAAAACCTGCCGGCTTGCGATAGCTCTGCTATAAAGCTGGCACATCTCAAGTGTTTGTCTAGCAAATATACCAGGCTGAGTCAGCAACAGCAGCAAGTTTCACCCCTCGAGCAAACACTGTTATCAGATCTGACATGTTTACAACCAGGCTGGAGCTTTTTCGTTAACCTTGTGAAAACCTGGTGAACACCTTCCTCTTTCTCTCTCTCTGGTTGACCAGTACAGTAACCCGGTTACAACTTTCAGTTTCCTTGAAGTCTATCCCAAAGTTTAAGGGAATGTTTAGCTGAGAAAGCACACAAGACAAAGTCTTCTGATACGCCTGCCAAATACGTCAAGCTTATTATGCTTCATAATCCTGACATAAAGCAAAAACGGTGATTTATTCACAAAGTACAATTACAGTTTGCATAATGAGGCATTTCGAGTGAGTGAGAACATTCCACTCTGGCCGTCCTAGACTAGATTTACTCCGTCATCAGATAAGACGTGAGGAATGATTTCCCTTTTTTTGCTGTACTTTTGTTGCTTTTTTTATTTTTATAAGTTTGGGATAAATTAGACTGAACCCAGAACAAAAGGGCAAATTATACCCCTAGACATCAGATCTACTCTCCCAAAGGAAATGCCTGAAGTCTGCTTCACAGATGGGCATCAACGTCCCATGAGCAAATAAAATGATGATGAACTACACATCAGTGCATCACATGATGCCCGGCACTGCTGAGAGTGCTTCATGTCACCATCTGCTTATCACCTAAATAAGGATATGACGAAATTAAATCTTAATTCTGGAGAATAAACAGTGTCAAATTAAGCAAGGACCTTATTGCAATCAGGAATGTTATTAACAGCTTGAGATACTTATGACTACACTACAGATCACTCGTTTTCAAAAACAGTACGGCCTTTTTCCCCCCCCATACCCTCTCCACAAATACACTAGAGTGTGGTCACTGTGGTCACGACGTTATGTGAACGTCCGCAAGAGCATGACTGTGTGACATCCTGTTTTATTTAACATCGCTAAACTTTAACACCTTCTTAAACTTGTCAGTCAGTCACTTTACTTAAACTTCTGATGCTACCCAAGTACCCGAGAGTGCGTTCCCATGACTGAACGAAACATGCAAGTTGGGGCTCAGAATCACGTTATAGCTCGTTTGCCCACAGCAGCTAGTGAACTGACCTTGGAGAGCCTCCAGTGCTAGAGCTGGCTGATGACGTCCGCCGTTTCATCTCTTATCTCATGGAGTCAGAGGAACAAAGGGAAAGAGAAAGAAGAGGGGGAAAAAAGAAAGAAAGAAAAAGGAGAAAAAGACAAAGGGGGGGAAAGTGTGGGAAAGAATATGGAAAGGAAGGAAAGAGGAGAAGATCGTACAGTCGTTAATCGTGTTAGAGAACAGGTGGAGAGTAGAAGAACGTTAAAAGGGTGAACAGTAAATGCTGGATTTGTTCAAAATCGAAAATTTTGAAATGCTGAAAATTGTAACATTATTTCTATTATTGTTATTATAAATCAAGCGTGGCCAAAAACCTATCCTCGGCACCCAAGACAAAACGATTGCGAACTAGCTTTTTATTTTTCATACTTTTTCTTAGATATGGATATCAACCGGCCGTGCAGGATTTTTCTATACGCATTTGTATCAAATAACCATCAAACTAGCTCAACATACGTGGGCTAGCTATAAGAATAATTTGTCCACCTCTGATTATTATCATCATCAATTTTTGTGATTAATATGTACATCCTTTAGTGAAAATACTTGCTGTGCTATCACAGTTATGGATACACATTAACAGAGCAATGCTTCGCACCACTATACTAATACTGGGTTGGGCCTCCGTTTGCTCTGAAAACAGCCCCAATTCTGCCTGAACGTTTTTCTACTTTCTAGATCAGGTGACTGAAGGCCACTGAAGGGCATAAAACTCATCACCTTGCTCGTGAAACCATTTTTCGCTTTGGGACACGATACGTTAACATGTTTCGAGTAGCCATTAGATGGTGGGTAAATCCTGGCCATGAAGGAATGCACACGGTACTGGACTGTAATAATACTCATATAGGCTGCGGCGTTTGACTAATTGATTAATATTACGTATTAGCATTAACAAAGCCAAAATGTTAGTTTCCCCACACAATCACACCACCTCCACCAGCCTGGACTGTTGACACAGTGCAGGTTGAGACCATGGATTCATGCAGTTCCTGCCAAGTTCTGACCCCACCGTCGTTGTGCTTCAGGAAAGGTCTTCTACGTTTTACTAGGATTCGTCTACCTAGTCATCCTGATCCTGTGCCCATTGCAACCTCAGCTTTCTGTTCCTGCCTGGTTTGGTCTTCTGCTGTTGTAGCTTATGTGCCTCAAGATACATGAAATGTTGTGCGTTCTGTTTTCTTTCCAGCGCACCACAATCGTTGAGTAATTATCTCACATACTGCAGCTTTCCTGTCAGCCCGAACCAGTCTCATTAGCAGAGTATGTTTGTACGCAGACATGAGAATGTTGACGGCGGTCTCATTAGTTCCGCATTTTGATGGTTGATGGTTGTGAACAGTACCAGAAGCTCCTGCCCTGTATCTGAATGTTTTTTTTTTGGCAACACAAATGCCTGACTAGATGGAGATCCTGATAAAGTCTTCAGTGAGCGCATACATGTAGTCCCTGCTTCTGATCATTCAGATACCCCTTTGATATATTCCGTTACCCATTAAATTACAGCTTTTCCATACACACTGCACAGCTGTGCCTAGTCGTTGTGATTGAAAACACACAGGTACTGCTTTATAAGTTGACACTATTGGGCGATTTGGTAAATCACTCGGCCAACTACGTGCTCTCAATATCTAAATTCGCAGCTATCCCCAATACAGAGTCAAAGATGTTGGGACTGGGATATCCAAGAGTATGAGTAAAGAGCTCTCGTTTAACGTAGACCATGCCGCTCTTATGTTCACATGAGACAAGGTCCTGATGTCGCTTATAGTCGTTGTACGAATCAGTGTAGGTAACGGGTGTCTGATTTGACCCTTAGATAGATACTTGGGCGATACTTAAACAAGAACGTCAACTTTTACACTATAAATGTTGTTATTGATATTACGGAAAAAATGTCAAGAGTAACTCTCTCGTGTGCCTTGCTACTTTAGCCGATGGCACTGATCACGTCAAATACGCTGTTCGTTCCCGAGACCACTTTTAGCAGCAGACTTGGGAACGGTTCCCAAGCACAGAATGATTGCGTTCTCACTAATCAAAATGAATAGAACTTTGGGCTCCAGTATTCTCGGAAACGATCCTGGGGCCCTAATGTGAAACCGTCCTTACTGTGAGGGCATGAACAAGGCACCGACAATCTGTTACTTCCTTCCAAACTGCATTTCTCTTCCTATTGTCTCTAAGCGCTAGAGAATTCTACACAATGGAAATGTTTACTTCGATTTGATTCAAAAGCATCAAAATTTATTGTCCGATTTGTCTCGAGCAGCTCTATTTCTTACAAGTTTCGAAATATTATGATGATTGAAACGCAAGTGTAACTGCTGTGGTGTTAATTGTTTAAATGTAATTTCTCTTAGAATGCGATCTTTATTTCCTGCTAATCTTGTTTCACACTCCGGTCCAGTAAGTTGCAGTACAGAACCAACCACCCATAAACGTAAAAGGAGAAGACGTGACCTCACAAAACAAGAGTATTTAATGGGGTCGTGGAAGATGTAGGCAGTCTGTATTGTCCTACTGCAAAATCCTTTAAAATACGCTATAGATTTAACGCTTTTAAGTTTACCGAAATACTTTTTAAGTGTAAATCAATTCTTTGCAAGTGTGAACGATTCAATACATTTCAATATAAATCACTGATCTACATAAAAGACCAATTAGCCTTCATAAACTGTTTTAACGCACTGCTCCACTAAGCCGATTTAACGTAAGATTGTATACGACAGAAAACAGCGGTCTGAACTTTTTCTAACTAGCAGGTCCACTGGTATATGGTTGGTCTTAAGTTAATAGTTGATGCAAGTGAATTGTTTGGAATTGCTGCTTTACCATGTCATAACTAAAATGTACAGAATGGAAAGGTTGGATTGTAATGCTGCTTTGCTGCGGTGTTGCTTTTGAAAATCATGGAAATGAACAGTTGCAAAAACGGAAACAAGTTAAGTCAGTTTACGGGCACCATACCCAACTTATCTAGCCACTATTTACAGTTCTGTTCAGTCTTTCAGTTATATGCCGAGATCTCATCTGACCTTTCGGGTATCCAAGCCAAACCATGTTATTTTTTGGCTCACGGGCCCATCTCCAGGCCTGAGGTTACTGCAGTTACTCTATAATTTAAGAGGCTTTACAGAGCGTTTTGCCATTTCAAACTGTATATCTTACATCATACACAAGTCATGCATCATGTGCAACAAAATCGGGTGGTGTTTTTGAACAGGTTTACAGAAAGTGGCAGCTCTGTACGAGTCTGGTTGTGAGAACGTTGTTGTTGTTGGATTTTAGGCAAAATACGGCCTCAAAGGAAGAAACACATCAAAAGTGCAGACACTTTTCATTTTAAAAATTACAACCCCCAGGATCTGGGTTCGATTCCCATCTCGGGTTCGTGTGCATGGTGTTTCTATGTTCTCCCCGTACTCCGGGTACTCTGGTTTCCTCCCAAAATCCAAAGACATGCAGTGTCGGCTAATAGGTGTTACCAAATTGCCTGTATTGTGTGAATGAGCGTATGACTGTGTGTTTGTGTGTGCCCTGCTATGGACTGGCACCCTGTCCAGGGCGTACACCACTTCGTGCCCCAAGTCTCCTGGGATAGGCTCCAGGCCCCCTGCAACCCTGTATACAGGATAAAGCAGTATAGATGATAAGTGAGTGAGTAATGTTATATAATAATAATAATAATAATAATAATAATAATAATAATAATAATATATATTGCGGGATGAACAGCTTAAGCGTTCATCCTGGTTTTAAATATTGAAATCTATAAATTGTGTGTTTAAAAGTGTTGTCACCACGTTGGACTTCAATCTAAGCACCAGCCATTTGACCACAGGGGAAGAAAAAGAAAACTTTTTAAAAGAAAACTTTAATAAACCATATTATCTTTCTCTCTTTTAAAAACACCCGGTCCATTTGTATGTGGTTTTGGAGCTGCCCGTGCTCGACACCACCAAGTTGATGAAAAACATCAACCACCTCAGCATTGATACAGTGCAGACGCTAAAGCTGAGAACTTTGACGTTGTTCCAGAAGATGTTTTTTACACCACTGTGCCAAACTGGGCATGATGTGGGACAGTCGAGCCTTAACTTTATGGCGACGACCATAAAAGGCAGAGGCAGAAGGTGAGGTGTCACTTCACACCTAAGTCGAAGGAACACTCAAAGGGAATACGCAACAGAAGGCCGAACTTTTCGTCGCCTATTCTTTTAGGCACTGCGACAAAAACAACTGATCTGCAGAAACAAATGATAAGTGCTGACATGCTTTCAGTTTGATAAACAAGACGTTCTCTCAGAGGCCGTTTGGCCACTGAGCAGGACTGAAGGACAGAGTTGTGTTTGTTTCACGTGCTACAAAACCATTAGATCGAGTCTGAAGAAAGACACTCTTATTGAACTAATTAATCCATGGCGCTGTTCTAGCACACAGCAGTGCTCTCTTCATACACAAGTACATGTCTGGGGGCTCCTCTTCCATAAGGCTTCATTGTTGTTTATGCAAAACTGTGCATTATTTTTTAATCATGCCTATACAGTCAGGTGTGAAATCATGCCTGAAAGCAAGCGGTCAAGATGATCTAAACTTCCTGGACAAACCCCCTAGACAAGCCCGGCATTCAGAAGTGAAGACATAAATGAATAAACACTCTGCTTTGCCCCTTTAACCTAAGGAACTTACTTCTTTCCTCGCAGGCAGCTGTAAAATGAAGCCATGGTGTCGATGTATGGCAAGACACTGCAGTTATCCTTATTGCATCCCTTGTGTTAAAAAGAAGAAGAAAGAAACAAACAAAAAGAAAGAAAGAAAGAAAGAAAGAAAATCCTTTTGGATGTCGAAAAAAAGAACGTCTCTCAATCCTTAAATCTGCCTTGCCGTATTATTAATCCTGTTTACATGCATAATCTAGAGCAATAGGGATGAGAGATTACTTTGAGAGGAATCCCCCTTCACAAAGAATGCAATATCCTTGTAGGGCAAGGTAAAAGTGTGCTCCAAGAAACTGCCTCCAGTCAGTGAGCATGCTCCTTCTCTCTCTCTCTCTCTCGCGCTCTCTCCCTCACAGTTCCTCTTTCTCTCCACCCCTAGCTGCCGTCACCTAATCCCCACGGCCCGCTGCTATTGTTTTAACCCAGCAAAGCCTTTAAAGCCAAGTTGACGAGTGAGTTCTGTATTAATTAGGTGGGGGGAGAGAGACACACACCATCTTCCTGTCTATAAAATCATTCGAATCCTGCTACAACACACTAAGCGCCTGGATCCCAAGTGCATCACGCTATTTATTTCATTTCTTCTGAATGAAAATCCAATTATCATCAAAGACCTCTTCTCAGGTTTACTGAGCATACCTGGCGAGTCAGGGCTTTACATCTTGCAGTCTGTTTAAAAAGTCTTCCTCCATTTTCCTGGGATTTCTGGCACCAACGGAGACTGAGGTGACCAGATCTTCTAGGCAGTTGTCCAACTGTCCCCGTTTACTAGGAAAGAAAAATAATACGTAGGGCGCAAAACCACAAAATACAAGTCTCTAATCCTTAAACATAACAGCACAGGTCTTTTTTTTTCTCCAGTTTTCTCAGGCAGTTTTTTTTTCTTCTTTCTTTCAGACCTGAAAGTGAAAATTCTTCTTGTATCCTCCTTACGCTCATCAATTACACTAAAAGAGAATGGAGAGGAGAAAAGTGATCCGGGCTAGCCGACACTTCTCCTCTTTCTCACCGAAGACATCTGGCGAACACGAATTGAGCACCTCGGCGAAACTTAAGTATATATCCTGCTAATACTTTTTTTTTTTTTTTTTTTTCAGCTTGGTGGAATGTTGGTCAGCTCTGAAAAAAAGGTTGGTATTTCCTGGAAGGTTTCCCCCACCTCAAAAAAAAAAAAAAAAAAATCCATATGTGCTTTTATTCAGAGGTTCATTTCTCTGGGAGTGTGTCCAAGAAATGCAATAAAATAAGACACTCTCTATGATACTGAGCAGAGTTTGTCTTCACTTTAAGAATACATTATTCATGCAAAAATAACAAGTAGGCTGAACTTCACAAGTCTTAAATAGGTTTGACGAATACTCAACTATTCAGACATTTTATGCAAATCTATTAAACTTTTTCTTTAAATTAGAGTTTCTATGAAGTTCTACAACCTTATATACAATGCCATTTCCATTTGAAATCTTGGTGTGATGGAGTCCCACTGGACTCGGTGTGAGGCCCCTCTTCATTTATTTCTGTCAAATCCCCCCTATCCTTTCGAGACTTTTCACTGCCTCGAGTTTCTCGAGTACACCCCTGCAGAGCGCTGTTTCTTTTCCTTCGCAAACCTCTCGGCATTCCAGCTCACATCTGGAACACATCTTCGAAGGCCGCGCTTGAGCCTGGGCTCTAATTAAGGCCGTGTATCTCGAACTGTAAATAACTGACAAAAAAAAACAAAAAAAACAGAGTGTAGGAAAGACAAGGAATAATGCACGACTCTCCACCAAGCAGATGAAACCGGTCGTCATATTCACAAATCATGAACTGAAGGTTTAAACATTATGTTCTGCCTACTGTAAGAACACATCCCTGTTAAAACAACCTGAGAACAGGCCAAAAGCAGTTTGTGCGTGTGTGTGTATGTATCTGGGTTAAGTCCTTCTTCTGCATAAAAAAGGGACCCTGCTGAGTTTGCACAGCTTGATCAATCACCCCAGCCCCCTTTCGCTCTGCGTGTGAGCCTTTAACTTTACCTCCCCCTTTTCTGCAGACCCTTTAACACTCTGTGTGTGGCACTTTCTGAAAGTACTCTCCCTAAATTTTACAGGATGACAATGCTATGATAATTGTGCCCTAAGTTTTACAATGCAGCACCCTCTTTTGCAAGGCTCACAAAGGGTTATTAAAGACAAGTGGTCAAATAAAGTTAGTTAGCGAAACAACAGGTTTTATCGACTGAAAACAGGCTTATGTGTATTTAATAAGCTTTAAACGAGTGCCATGCATATTTGGTGGAACCAAATGAACAGGATAGCTTAAGTATATCACGCAGCAATTTTTTTTTTTTTTATCGTACATAACAAAATACAACTTTTTACTGCTTAGGATTTTCCTTCAATTTAAAAGACTTATAAATAAGGAAAAAAAGATTCTCTCAGAAAATTGGGTCCAGGTACCCCTTTACTCCACTTTTAAAATTTACACGACAATGGGGGAAATTAATAACAACTAGTTGTATCAGAGTTGTACACCTAAATGTTTAACCTTATCCCCAGTAACTAAAAACAATTAGAAATAACCCTTTAGAATTTTAATCTAACTGTAGTTTTAATAAATTCACATGATGATGATGATATAAATACCATGCTCACTCACACATTTTCTATACTGCTTCATCCTGTACACACGAGGCGGTGTCCACCCTGGACTATGTGCCAATCCATCGCAGTGCGCACAGACACATATATATGCTCATTCACACACTACTGGCAATTTGGGAATGTCATTTAGCCTGATCTGCATGTATTTTGGACTGTGGGAGGAAATCGAAGCACCAGGAGGAAACCCACCAAGCATGGGGAGAACATGAAACTCCATACGCACAGACAAACCCGTACCCTCGAGATGTGAGGCATTTTGTAATTTATACTCACTCATCATCTATACCGCTTTGCATACAGGGGGAGTGGAGGGGAGGGGATGGAGCCTATCCCAAGAGACTTAGGACATAGACCCTGGATGGTGTGCAATCCATCGCACATCGCACACACATACACACACTCAATTCACACACACTGGGCAATTTGGGAACGCCAGTTAAATAATCTGCAGGTTTTTGAAGTGTGGGAGAAAACCGGAGTACCTGGAGGAAACCCACCAAGCACAAAGTGAACATGCAACCTCTATGCAAACAGTCCAGAGACGGGAATCGAACCCAGACCATGCAGGTGCACAGCGACAGTGCTAACCCCTATGCCACCAAGCTGCCTGTAATTTATGCCTACAACGGAAATGCGTTTGTGCCTACAGATCCAGGCTTTTGGGCCATCCTTTGTATCAGGCTTCACCCAGATGATGCAAATAAAGTGATACTGTATGTTGCAATGGGTTGTTTAGTATTATTTTCTTGACGTAACTACTATAAACCACGACATTGTTATACGAGTATGCAGGGCAAATTCAAGCTCTATAGAAAGGAATAAGTGAAGTCATTCACATCATGAGCAAGGAACGGGACAATAATCTGTCTTTTTAACTTTATTAGTCGATTAATCGATTCGAAGTTAGACAAAAGATAACAACCAGCACCAACCCGCCCCCCCCCCACACACACACACACAAACAAACACACGTGTGTTTGAGAGCACTTCACTAGACCTTGTGATGAAATAAAAAAAATAAAAAAAAGTTTTTTGTTTTACATTGTTACTGAAAGAACCGTTTCAAGTCCAAATACTCAGGAAGTTGGTAAATAGTCCAAGCAATATTTGATACATTTATACACACACTATGTTCGTTAATTTAAATTACACGTACACGCGCAAACCGACTCTTGACAGTTTTGACGGTTTAACAGCTGTTTGTCGGAGTATTCGACGCGCGTGCTGCTGGTCACATATCGCGCGAGACAACCAATTAAAAAACTCCGCACGTGAAGAACTCCACCAGACTTCACCAGACGCTCCCAAAGATTTCCAACCCAACGCCCGTCTCCTCCGTGCTGGCAGTGTTTGTTAGACGTGCACAAAGTCTCCCAGTGAAACATAAAGGAACACAAAAACGTTAAAGGGGTCAAACTAAACATGTAAACACGCTACTTACATGATCAACAAGGCGGCAGAATCGAGCTGTTATCCATCAAAACCTGAAAGACGACTGATTTGCTCCAATTAGACAGCATGGAGCCAGATAACTGTTTAAATTACATATACTAAGGCCTAACAGCGCCATCTGCCGGTTAGAACTCATTTCACTCACTCGTCGCCTTTATGTTGTATACAGGGGTGGTGGGGTGCCTGGAGCCTAAGAGTATACCCTTTAGCCTAATCTGTATGTCTCTGGGAGAACTGTGGGAGGAAACTGGAGTACCTGGAGGAAACCCATCAAGCACCGGGAGAACATGCAAGCTCCATGCACACAGACTCCAAGGCGGGAATCGAACCAAGACCCTGGAAGTGCTAATCACTAAGCCACCATGTCACACACATCTCAAAATTGATAAATCGTACATTTACTGGCCAGGCTATTTTTTGATTCAATAGCCCAGTGCTTTCCCTAAAGCCCATGAAGCATGTATTTTTTTTAATCAGTTAAAATTGTGGAAATCACAAATAAATTTTATCATGGTGTTGTTGTTAGTCTTTTTCTGCCCCAATCGAGCAGTCACCACAGCAGACCATCTGATTCACACACAACTTGGCAAAGGTTTTACGCAATATGCCCTTCCTGGCGCACCCCTCTTATTTTAGCCAGGCTTGTGACCCGCACTGCACTGGGAAGTGAACCTGGGCCTTCCACATGGCAGGTAAGAATCAATGCCCCCTATTTTCATCATGGTGTATGATTTTTAAAGGATAACTGTGCATGTTTAAATGCCCAGCAAAAATGCTCACCCTGGCCCTTTATGGCCAATTCTCTCTATATTTTGTATAGAGGAAAATGCTTAAGTGAGAACAGACTTGTTTGTTTTATGTATTCACTACCTGTAACTCCGCCCATATGCAGATCCTGACACCCACATGGCTACCATTACCTGTGAACCTCCAATGCGGTCAACTTGCTGCCGTTCCTCACGCTGCTCCAATGTTTCGGCAGATATATTATTACCTCACAATATGACTTTCAAAGATTATGCTGCCTTACATTTGTCACACTCCCTACTGTTACATGGCATGCCAAACTAAATTTGTTCATATATATATGTGTGTGTGTGTGTGTGTATGTGTGTGTGTGAAAGCATACCTATTAGTTATTTGTGAAAGTCGTTTTTTGTAATATACAGCAGAAACTGAACACGGACAAACACAAATTTTGTTACCAACAAAATATTTCCTGAAAAAATACCTACTTCTGGCCAAAAAGAAGACTATAAAAGTAGCAGAAGGAAAGAATATATATAGTCATTATTCATTATTGCCCATCTATGACAAAAAATGTGTGAAAGTGTTACCTATTAGGTATTTGTTCTAATATACAACAGAAACTGATCATATGCATAAACACATATTTTGTGACCAACATAATCCCAATTCCAACTTTTACCAACAGTAATGATATAGTATATGCTGTTACATATAGTATATTCTGTACATATAGTCACATATAGTATATTTTATTTTATCTATATATGATGTTTATTTAAACACTGGAAGGAGAGTTGCTATAAAAGTTGGTTATTACTTGTGTTGCTTATTATGTGTGCTTTTGAACACGTGCTCAAAACATAGCAGTTATGCAGTAGTAAAGTGAAAAACAAATATTGTTCAGTAGCCGTGGCGTTTAAACCACTGAGCCCGGGCCACCACGTCATTGGCATAATCATCTCCTGTGGTACCGATGTCCATGCGTTCATACGTGCGGACGTTGCTTGGGCCAGCATTGTAGGCTGAGATTCCCCCTAAACACGAGAGAAACATGACAGAGGACAGTAATAAAATAAATGTGAACAAATTTATTGTAATAAACTATAATAGGATAAAAGTTACCACTCAGAAGATTTTTTATTAATTTGCAGCAGTGATACTAAGTGGATACTAATTGCCATTTATTTGATGATATTTAAATATTAAAAAAAATCTGAACATGTCTAAGTTGCTAAGGAATGAAAAAAAAGTTCGAGAGCCATACAGTGGTCCTCTAATATACTTGTGAATGAATTTACAACCTCTTGTTTGTCAATTAATGCAACACAAAGTATCAGTTTGTACCTTTAAATTGGTGCTCCTTGGGCCAGCTGGGGAATTTCTTTTGAATTGCTTGAATGGATTGTATTAGAATTTCAGTGCCTTGGGTGACGTGCTCCTCGCTGTTCCAGGCTCCCCTTGGAGTGTGATGGCGCTTGTCAACCTAAAGACAATACAAGTGAGCAAGATCATATCAATTCCATGTATTTCATGTATACGCCATGTATACATGGTGGAGCTTATTCACATCATCAAATTTGTGCATGACTCCTTTATTCAAATGACCTTGCCGAGAGTTTAAAACTTTGATGAAGGATTCATCTGTAATCTGAGTTTAGAATAGTCTTCTAATTAGTGTCTAACTTCCCTAATCACTGAGCCACCAGTGAACTGGTTACAAATCACCATAAAATCCTTAATGCATCACACAAGTTATATTTTCAACAAATAACCATAACATTTTGTGAGTAAATTTTTCATTTTTACTGCATCAGAATCCATAAGCTCCATCATCTTGACTTGTTTTTCTAACATGGAGTAACCCATGGCCACTCCTTTCAACAACTGTAACTTCTACTCTTATCTCACATCCTAACTGCATTACAAAGGGTTTAACTCTAACTGTACCTGCATGAGACCAAAGCCATTGCCATGGTCTCCCCAGCCATCAACAAGCACTGCTCCAGCCCTCGACTCTCTGGAAATGATGCCTGCGATCACAGCTGGGTCCATCTGCTTCGCTCTGGCGACTTTGATGATGATGCTCTTATACTGGTCCATCTTATTCTGATCATGCTCAGCCAGTTTGTACGATGCTTCCACCCCTATGAAAGGAATCATTCATCAATAATCTTTTTCTCATGTTCAATTTCAAAACAAACATGCAGAAGTGTGCACTTTTTATAGTACCTTTTACAGTAAGTTTGTCCTGTCTAGCTGTTCTTTCTGATGCCCCAGTAGTTTGTATCTTTGTGACGTCTCCAAAAATGCAGGCTAAGAAAGAAATTACAAAAAGAACCCGAAAACACAGAGAATCAACCAGCTTTGCAGAAATTAGGATAAACGTACAGTATGGATAACTATAAAGCATTTAATAAAAACCAAAAAAATGTTAATCAGGTACTTAAATATGCTCACCCATGATGGTGCTTTTTATCCTGAACAGAGAATGGAGCTGTAAGTGAGGACAGTTGTAACAGTTATTGAATATGTACTGTATATCCCTAAATACTTCCTCTAAATAAAGCAGGAGGAGACATGTTTCAGTGCAACGCCCCAACATTAATGAACCTGTCAAGGCAGCCTCCAGCTCCACAAGCTACAGCAGTACACAGTATTATTATTATTATTATTATTATTATTATTATTAGTTTATTTTTATAACTAAGGAGAACTTCTAGTTATGTGCCAAAGGTAACATACCCTGCGGCACACATATTTCACAGTACATACAAATCTACCTGTTAATCTCTGGTAACTACAAATGCATCAAAATAACCGGAGTGGAAATTGTACAGTATTTTGTCATTATAAATAGGTATTATTTTGGAAATTTTATTTATATATTTTAATAGCACTTAAATTAAATAATACATAATTGTAGACATCAATCAATTGTTTTTGGCTTAGCAATCAATTATTTAGTGTAAAAAAATTTTTTAATTACTGTGGTGACCTTCTCATTAGCAATGTCACTAGCAATACAGCTATCTGTGTAAATCTGAACATGGGTAATGTACTCTACCAGACAGCAATGTGGAAGTTGAGGATGAGCGTCCCTGTCCTTTCCTCAGTCAGATGTGGAATTAGGTGCATTTAGCTACAGACTCATTAAATGAGGTGCACTTTCGAATCTGTACAAGACATCAACTCCATCTGATTTAAAAAAGGTTTTAAGGTTTAATTTTTTGTTAATTTGCTAATGTTACTTGTCTACATTAGAAAATGTTTCAGTAAATTTGATGTACCTGTCATAATTGGATAGGTAAAATGCCACTTTTGAAAAAGTATTGGCATGGCAAGGCTAATTCTATTTAATTGAATTAAATTTTATTTTTATAGCGCAATAGTCGTGTTTGGGCAGCACGATGGTGTAGTGGTTAGCACTGTTGCTTTGCACCTCCAGGGTCCGGGTTTAATTCCTGACCAGGCTCGATTCCCGCCTCTGTGTGCATGGAGTTTGCATGTTCTCTCCGTGCCTGGTGGGTTTCCTCCGGGTACTCCGGTTTCCTCCCACAGTCCAAAGACATGCAGGTTAGGCTAATTGGCGTTCCCAAATTGCCCGTAGTGTGTGAATGAGCGTGTGAGTGTGTGTATGTGTGTATGTCCTGCGATGGATTGGCACCCTGTCCAGGGTGTACCCTGCCTCATGCCCTAAGCCTCCTGGGATAGGCTCCAGGTCGCCGCGACCCTGAATACAGCATAAAGCGGTATAGATGATGAGTGAGTGAGTGAACAGTGGTCTTTGTCACAATAGCTTTACAGAATCAAAAGTAAATTATGGAATTGTGTATGAAATGTAAGAAAATATGTAAAATGATCAGACTGTTCGTGATGAGCAAGTCAAAGGCGATGGCCTTTCTGGAGCGGCATGTAGCTCGGCAGATAATTTGTGCAGCATATTCCTTGATCTCAACCCAAAATGTTTTTAATGTATAGCAAAGAAATAAAATGGCCCTGCCATTCCAATACTTTATAACAGGACTTCATGTATGTAGCTACAATGTGGCTTCCTCTCTGTTCCTGTTAAGCTACACATGGCATTTATAAAATACCAGTGGCCTTGACCCCATTTGCTACCTGGACCTGCCTTATTTATTCTGATGCCATGCTTCTGGCTGCAGTTATCATCACATTGAGACACTGCTGCTGAGAACTACCCCAGATGGTCTGTGATAACTGAGGACGGTTAGACTCAATACCCATTTAAAAAAAAAGAAATGTCCTCACTGTGGGACAAATAAAGGTTTATCTTATCTTATGTAAGAGAGGGCTTTGGACTTCAAAGGCTTATATAGCAAAGAATGTCTTCAGTGTATAGCAAAAAAAGTAAAAATTAAAATAAAATAAAAATGTCCTTTAAAAAAACAAAAAAACCTCTATGTCCTTTAAAAAGAAGTTGGACAGCAAGAAAAGGAAATGGAAATAAAATATTTTCCCTTAAACAATGGACATAGGTTTCATCTGGAAACAATGATCTTCATTGTTTAATTCCCCTTTAATATTTCCCCTATTTAAAGTGCAAGCTTCATCTAAATAAAATCAAGGACATTAATATATGTCTACATGTACAATATGGCATTTAAAGTAATACATTTTATATTAGCCAAGATACAGTACAATCTATGAACCCATTCCTCTAGGCAGAACCTGATAGTCAGTAATTGTAGGTTTTATGTTCCATATGAGGGGACTTTCCAGATTTTGCAATAACAAAGTTCAGTCCTTACTTCCTTATTTATTTAGTGGAAGTGGCCACTTGTTATGCATACCTAGATTTGTTAGCCAGTGAGACCTGGACGAGAACTGTTCTCTCACTGAAGCAGGATGAAACTCCTTATCATAGGTGAGTCGCTTATATTTGGCATTTAGATTCAGGCAATTGGCGGACGTTCTTATCCAGGACAACTTACAAAATTGCTTTGAAGTTTCCGTCATTTGATAGGTCCTTACACTACAGTAGGTTACTAGGTTACTAAATAAGTACCATCAGTCAAACACTTGTTTGTTGGAAAGGTTTTTTTTTAGGGAAGGTTAGCCCAAATATTGAATAAACAATCTTTAAATCGTTGTTTAAAGATTGGCAGAGACTCCGCTGTACGGACATCTAGAGGAAGTTCAGAGGAAACGTGGTGCAGTGCGGGGTGTGATCAGAGCTGAGACTTAAGGGGGTGCTGGGCCGTTTTTAGCTTTTCGGCAAGCATCAGCTACAGGATGCCAGTGCAGGAAACAGAGAAGCGAGGTGGTGTTGGATGACTTGGGAAGGTTGAAAATGAGGCAGACCTGTGCAAATTCTTCTGATATTGTAAAGAAGAAATCGACAAGAGCAAGTAAGGTCAGCAATGTGTGGGTAAAATGACAGTAGATTGTTCAGAATTACTCCAGGATTGAAGGCAGTTTGGATCTGTAAACTGGCACAAAATAACTGAATCAAATGTTGTATCTTTCTTAAAATAAAATGAAAAAAAAAAAAAAAGAATTGACAGAGTTTATTGACAAACTTTATTTATCATGTCTTACATAAATACATTTCTGTCTCTGTAGGAGCACTGGGAATCTCTTATGTGTTAGCTCTCTCATGCATTTATGGAGATGTCATGAAGATTGACACGACCGGAGCATCCGAGCAAACAGCTCGCCAAGACAAACTCACTGTAAAGGGTATGTCTGCTTAAATATACTGTATGTCTGGTGATTGTGGTCAGCATCGTAATTCCAAAAAGTAATATATTCTTTTGTAAAGGGGTTGAAGCTTCATATAAACTGGCTGAGCATGATCTGAAGAGGATGGAGCAGTACAAGAACATCATCATGGATGTTGGTAGACTTTATGGCATGGACCCAGCTGTGATTGCAGCTATCATTTCCAGAGAGTCGAGGGCTGGGGCAGCGCTCGTTGATGGCTGGGGAGACCACGGCAATGGCTTTGGACTAATGCAGGTTTGTTTAAAGCACTGCTTCAGTAATCATAGTGTCTTAGCTGTTCTTTCTGCAATTGTGAAATTCTGACAATTCCAGATGGAACTGAACCTTTTGCTACACTGTTTCGGTTTCACTTCATTTAACACCTAATTCTCTAGATTGACAAACGTTACCACAAACTGAGGGGAGCATGGAACAGTAAGGAACATGTGGCGCAAGGCACTGAGATTCTGATTGAATCGATCAAAGGGGTTCAGCGAAAATTCCCTAACTGGCCCAAAGAGCACCAGTTTAAAGGTATGCCCTAGAACAAGCCCTACCTCTCCTTCACTGAACATCAAAAAATATTGTTTTTTCCTTTAATACATTTCATTCACTGTTAACAAATGACCAAAAGGGATAGTTTGGGTTTTTGGATGTCTGTCTTAAATCTTAAAGCGAGGTGCTCATAAGTACAATACCATGTACAGTACCATGTACCGGTCTTGGTTGTTATAAATTTTCCCGCTCTGCACATCGACCATCAAGTTTGTCAACCAGAGGCAACATTAGTAATCGGGCCCAAATTTCATAAATTTCATTCTGTGCAAAAAAAGCAGACTTATTTAAAGTTCAGATGTATTTAGTATACATTTAACTCCTTTCTTTTCTGTAGACCAACCATCAATCAGTAAAGGCGGTGATTGTCACACAGAGATTAGTTTGCATTTGTAACACAGCATATCAACACACTCTATGCCTTTTTTCTTACAGTAACTAAACTGATAATCCTTCACTGCAATGTATTCATAAATAATTAAATTCTGTTATCTGTTTATTCTTTCAGGTGGAATCTCAGCCTATAACGCTGGAGTAAAAAACGTCCGCACATACGAGGGTATGGACATCGGGACCACAGGAAATGACTATGCCAATGATGTGGTAGCCAGAGCCCAGTGGTTCAAACGGCACGGCTACTGAGCAACATTTATTCTTCAAATGTAGCAATGTAACCTCATGTAGCACTGGTTAAATAAATCCTTAGTTTGCACTGATTGTTGATGCGTTATGTTGTTATGTGGTTGTTTTAAGTTTGTTTTCAAGGATCAATTACCGTACATTCACAGATCATAAACAATATGTCAAAAACATGCCAACAGGTGGACTGATGACTCTGAAGCGATGTCTCTGGGTGTGAATAAGTATGTGGATGTGAAGAATAA
>JAOVVA010000001.1:28774116-28784309 GCA_028565275.1 Leiocassis micropogon
TGTCTCTCATAGTTGAGGTATACCTATGATGAAAATTACAGGCCTCTCTCATCTTTTGAAGTGGGAGAACTTGCACAGTTGGTGGCTGACTAAATACTTTTTTGCCCCACTGTACATGCTGACTCACGGCCTGAGAAAAGAGGCACTTTTTCATTTGAAATATTATGCTAATGACACAGCAAACCCTTAATCATAGCCACCTGGCTCCTTTAATGAAGCAGACAGTATAATGAGACTGTGTATCAGATTCTCATTGCAGCATTGCATTCCAGGCTGGTCCCTCGGCGAACACGGCGAATGGGCCAAGTACAGCAACTTTGACGTAGCCACCCGTGTGCCGTTAATAGTGTACGCTCCAGGTGTGACCTCAGCTCTGCCTTGGCCCGGGGGGAAAACCTTCCCCTATGTAAACGTGCTTGAAAACTCACAGGAGCAGTTCGCTAAAGGTAAGCACACTTGAGGCATCTGTCTCGTTCACTGACTGTGAGAGACAGCGGGCCCTCTGAGAACCGTTAGATGACGCCAGTTCTTCCGTATCTGATTTCAATTTGCAGGGAAAATTATTATTTTTTTTTTGCTTTTCAGTCGAGCAAAAACGTTTCCTATGTGTATCATTCATGCACTACAGTGTAAAATAATTTTTAAAAAATTAACCCTTTTTTTTGGGTCAACTATCTTTCATAAATATGAAATATGACATCCACTGAATTAGCGCTATCACTCTTTAAATGAGTTGCACTTGATAAAATCGATCAATTTGCATTTTTATTATGTTGAATGTACAGTATGTGTTATGATTGCTAGAAATAGTTCTATACAATAAAGGGCGCTACAGTATATTGTGCATTTTTGTCTTATACTTGTGGAACTGATTTAAATTCAGCTTCTGTGCTTTCGAATTTCATGTAAAAGTCTGGAGCACTTTCCTAAGGGAACACTGCTGAAATCCAGTGTAAGGATTTGTCTACCTCAGTGCTGCCTACAGCAGAGATGTAAAGATTTGTATAAACATATATATTTTGTTGTGAAACACACATAGTCACTCACCTACGTAAGGTCTTGAGTACTGTGGAAATCGCAATAACGATTTTCCCATAGGGGATGTGTGCTGCTTCACTACAAATCATCATTTCATATCTAATTTTCTTTGATAACTTGGACAGTAGGGATAATTTGGGTTAATGCTAACAAGGACTGTTGATCATAGATAAAATTCATTTAGATTTTTTAAAAATGTTTTTTGTTTCCTCCAGAAGTCATAAGTTTCTATATTCCGTATAAATATCAACATGCAACTTTTGTTTAAAGTTTATTTTAGTTAGATTCTTGAATCTGATAGGTCGGGAGGTATACATTTATTCTATTTACTAATTGCACTGACTGCTGTAATTTAACAGCAGAACAGGTTTTGTTTCCCTTTTGTTTCTATAGTAACAGCTCATTCGTAGGGCCTTTTATGGCAAATGGTCTGCATATAATAATAATAATAATAATAATAATAATAATAATAATATAATTAGTAGTAGTAGTAGTAGTAGCAGCAAAAAAAAATCTGATTAAAAATAAGTTTAACAAACAATAATGTATTAGTTAAATGACAGATAAATTAGATTTGTTGACATTTATAGCTGTTAGAGTCCACGTTTTACAAGGGTTAGAATTTCATTATGAGAAGTCTGTTTAAATATACTACATAAATATTGTATATTTGATACATCTTTATTTATTAGAAACTAATTTGTTTCATACGCATAAGTAAATGGGTAATGTATCAAAATAAAATTTATTGCCAAGTTGGTTTATATACATATTTAGTTTTTTTGTCAGTGTGGTGCAAAAAGGGGAATATATATATATATATATATATATATACACACACACACATACACACACATTTACACTTAAGCATTTTTTTCAAAGAAAAGAAATCAGGCAGACTGATATAGTGTAGAATGTACACTCATTAACCATAACATTAACACCACCACCGGGTGAATCGAATAACATTGATTATCAATTATATACCAGTAAACAGGATGACAGGATCATGGGCAACCAAGGCTCACTCATGCCTGTGGGGACCAAATGCCGGCCTGCCCATTCCAATCCCACAGAAAAGCCAATGCAGTACACACCGCAACCCATAGCCTCCAACACCCCAGTGCCAGACACCACAACACACCTCAAAGCTCCTGTGGAGCCAAGCCGGAGGACCCAGGGGAAACCCAGAACCTTAATTAATTACGTTAATGTAACGCAACGTTCAGGTACATGTCAGTTGGGTCTTGGCTCTAGTTCACTGGGGCAGCTGCAGGTGGGAATAAGCCGTTCTTATGCTGAGCAGTTTCAGTCCTTATGCACTAGAAGATTTTCAGAAACATTTGTGTGGGTGTGATCTGGGATGGAAAAGGTCTCAGAACATGGTTTCTTAGGAAATGGTTTTAGGACATGCTGTTAATGAAACATTAATCCACTTTAGATGATAATGGTAATTCTGCTTCTTGTATGGCTGCATTACCACACAGTCGCTGATTATTTTCCTATAACTGTAGACCCTGTCATGTTTCATAAATTTTTTTATATTAATATCAACTGTAAAACATTTGCAATAAAATTATCAGCTGAACTTTTTTTCTTTTTTTTTTTCTTCGGTCAGTAAGTACAAGAAGGTGGCCAAAACAATGTTTATAACCTCCATTTTTTCAGTTTTTAAGACCCTGTTCAAAGTGTGTTTTATGGGAAACAAATGCCGTAGTCAGAACCTTAAGACCCCCATAATGATCCAAGAAATATACTGGAGCAACTGAGTGGGTTATGTCATTTAAAAGGCTTTAAAATTAGAATTTCAACACCTTTTATTTGTTGCTGGTACTGAAATCAGGCACACAGGAAAATCATATAAGTAGTTCTGGATTGCTTTATTGCTTGCTTATGTGGTAAGCTTGAAATAGTTTCTTGATCTAACCTTTGGTTTTGTTCCGTCTTTTCCTTACACTCTGATTTCCTCCAGGCTATCTGGTGAACAGCGTGGTGGAGCTAGTTGACGTTTTCCCCACCGTGGTATCTCTGGCCGGACTCCCCTCCATTCGCCGCTGCCCGGTCCCTTCCTTTAAAACTGACATCTGCACAGAGGGTTCGAAACTTGTGTCTCTCCTCGGGCGCCGCGAGCGCACCGCTGACCACCAAGCCTATGCCTACAGCCAGTACCCACGTCCCAGCGACACCATCCGAGAGGACTCGGACCTGCCTTCGCTCGCCAATATCACCGTGATGGGCTACTCTGCACGCTCTTTTGACTATCGCTTCACTCTCTGGGTGGGTTTCGACTCCTCTCGCTTTCATGCCAATTTCAGTGACGTGCACGCTGGTGAGATTTACATCCTTTCCGAGGACCCAAACGAAGACAACAACATCTTCTATGAATGGGATCATAATGAGTTGTTGATGCTGAAACCTGGTATGCAGTACCGGTGGATGGAAAGTCTCAAAGAGCACATGATGTACTTTAGAGAGGGTTTGAAAAGAAAACGGATTCTGTGATCATTTTTAAATATTCACAATTGATAAATGACAATATATTGAGTTGCTGCTGTGAGAAAGGGAAGAAAAAAATACCTTTGAAACTCACATATTCTGTTGTAAATTCCGAGGGAATATGAACACTTTGGCATTTGTACGTTGTAAATTAAATAATGTGGTGTTAAGATGAAACTTAACACAAAAAGGAGGGAGGAAAAATAACAGCCAATGATAAAGATTTAGAGCTTAATGAGGTCACTTAACTTGGCCCAGCACAGGTTTTTTTGGTGT
The DNA here is from genome assembly GCA_028565275.1 of Leiocassis micropogon. Taxonomy (NCBI): domain Eukaryota; kingdom Metazoa; phylum Chordata; class Actinopteri; order Siluriformes; family Bagridae; genus Leiocassis; species Leiocassis micropogon. The sequence continues at coordinate 28,777,927 of JAOVVA010000001.1, forward strand.
CGCAAAACACTGATGAAGAACAATTTAAATCTAGAATTTCATGTCAGAGAGAAGTATGAAAGAAGTAACGCGGAAAATGTCTAATTTTAAAAAAATCACAAATGATATTAGTCAGGTGCACTTCAGAAAACAGTTGCACAGTGATTAATGTTTTTGTGTAACAATAAGGGAAACGATTATTCACATGGTTACTGTTTCTCTCATACGTAGTGTTTTCAAGACCAACATGCACTTTTGTTTTTCCAGATTTTGCTCATCTTTTCGCTCTGAAAAGGTGCACCACCATTCATTCCCACAATGCATGAATTACTTTAGAAGACGGTTCTAAAATATTCATGTGGAAGCCAATAAATGCATATTTTTCAACCTAAACAAAACACAAAAACAAGTGTCTGCATGTGTCTGTCCCTTTTTCCCCTCAAATGCATTTTTATAAACGTGCAGCAGGAGTGTGCTGCCGAGGGTAATCCTCAGGGAGTGTCGACGCATTTGGCGCCAGCAAACAGGCTTCGTTGCCAGCTGCTTTCATTTTCACTGCTTTCGACTAAAAGCAAGGTTCGCACAGTCGGATATGGATCCACAAGCTGATTGAAGCTGATATATAAACCGCACACGCCACATTAGCATTCGTGTCCTGTACGCTAGCTATACAAGCTTTAATTTAGGTCTTTTAAGGAAGAAAGATGGGTTTAATTTTGTATTGTGTTTTCAGGAATAATTACATATTCCGTATTATATATAAATAGGCTCATTTTTCCTCAGAAAGTATTTTTATTTATGACCACCGGTATTATCCACTTGTCACATTCTCCATGGAAATGTTGTAATGTTGAAGAAGACAAACACTCTGAGAGAGGGGGAAGGTGGGGTGGATTTTGACTTAGTGATGATAAATGATTTGTATTAACCACATTAGTTTCAGTGTGATTCCTAACAGGGAATCAATGCAGACACGGTTAGGGATCACTGCTCCGAATAATAAACATTGATTTCCATAACCACCGCTGATCTACACGTGGCTCTAACTAATGACATGCTGGAGACTTCTAAAGTGGAGGATTCACTGCAAATATGAATATGCAAAAAAAAAATATATTTTTTGTGTGCAATTTTTTTTTTTGTTCTAGCATGAGCAGGTAAGAGCAACTTGTTTTGTAGGACTTTTTAACTGTAAAATAAAGTTCAACGACCCCCTCACTACAGATTTACAAACATAATCCAGCTATACAATTATTAGGCCTTGTTATGTAAACTATACAATAATTTTTTAGCTCCTTATTTGAACCATAGGTATTTTTATTACTGAATTTTCCAATGAAAGAACACATTCGGTCCAGGATAATATTAATATTTCAATAAAAGCAATTAAATTCAGGTACCAGTCCAGTCGAATAAGTACAAAAATGTATAAAATATCAAAAATGAATATACTACTCCTACAACTACTATAAATATTAATCTTCAGTAATAACTTTTAACAAATGTGATTTCCAGTTTTAAGTGTTTTTGGATGTACCCTTGTTTGTTTTACCCACCAGCTTAGTAATATATTATGCACAATGAGCACATGGAGGCTAATATCATTAACTTAGGGTTGCCGGGTATTATAAACTGTACCTGCCCAACTATCATTGTGTCTCAATTCCACGGCTGCATTCTTCAAAGGACGCATTTGAAGGCTGATTATGTCATAATGTTACAACTAAGGCTGCCCCATATCAAAGGCTCTTTCAAAAGCAGCCTTCTTCCCCCCAAACCACAATCACTGTGATTGTATAGATAATTTATACTTCATATTACATTCGCGCTATAGTAAGGATGGAAACAGCTGGTGAGGCAATTAGGAAATCCTCCGTAGACCACATTGTCTCATTTCGGTTTGGTCTTCGTGGTCTACAAAGTCAGAGGGGGCCTACAAGGACTGCAGAATTGAGACACACCCTACATTTTAAAAACCACACAAATGACCTGAAACTACCCCCTAAAAGTATTTTGCAAAGTGAATTTTTTTTCAACCTTTCTATAGAAAACAAGATCACATTGTGCACAGGTATTTTAGATTTCCACCTCAATAAGTCCTCTTTTTTTTTCTCCCAATCTTTGCCATTATGTCTTACAACGTTTTGTTTTGTTTTGGCTAAAAATGAGGTAGTGTGATTGCCCTCTGTTGGCCTGTATTTGTGCTTCTTGCAGTTCCCATTTTTGACCACTAGGTTTAATGATAACCAAAAGTTGAACGACTTCATGAGTATACTGACTCGTGATTGTGCATCTAGCAATGCAAGCAAATCAGTGGGACATTGATATATCGGTCAAATACTAGGGCTGTGTGATTAAATCTTTTGTCGGTCAAGCCTATTCATTGAATCGGCGGCTGAGTCGATTCACGATTGTTTAGGTAAACTTACTACCATTAACTGGTCTAACATTTATGAATTCCATTAAAAATATGCATTATGGCCTTTGCAGGCTTTTAACAAAGTGCTTGCAAAATTTTCCAGTTTCCTCATCTTTTGAGCTTATGACTGGTTGGTGCATTACTGCCACCTAGTGAACTGGAGTGTGAAATAAAGGAAATTATTGGAAATAACATAAAACATGATATTTAAACAATCAACAACAGCATGTACTAGATATTCTATGCATGTATTAAATCCTTTAAGTACTTTTTAATTCTTAAAAATCTATAAGGAATACAAGTCATTGAGACAAATCAGACAGTAAACGTTGGACCTATAGTGAATCGAGTTGAATAGAAAATTGCAATGCCAAAAAATCAAATGGAATGAAATCCACAGTCTATCTAAAATTTACAGCTCAATTAAATAGCAATATTAAAATCACTTAATAGAAGAAATTAGTATTTCAGGATATATTGAGCTGTGAATGAGGACTTTAGGAAGATTAATATTTGCCGAATGGCTGATACAGTATATACAGTATGGATGTCCCTAAGAATGAGCCATCACTGGGGATTTTCACTATTTTTACAGAATTCAAACAAAATCATAGACTCCCTGACTAATCTTTATGGAAGCTAGTTTCTAAAAAAAAAATACAGTTTTATTGAATATCTGTCTTATCGCTTTAGTTTTCCCAGGGCAGGTTTTGTCTCTTTGTGCAGTATTTTTATTTGATCTTTAATGTTGTTTGAGAATTTACAACCATTTATGCACTTTAAGGAGGATAAACTGGTTTTATTATGTGGCTTTTCAATGCAACCTCTGCCAAGTAGCAATATCTTAGCGTTCAAACCCAAGTCAATCCCCTGAACTGGAAAGCAATGAGTCCATGTTTATTCTAGCCCTAATGTGGGCCCTATAAAAGACAGCTGGCCTGTATTATGAAATAGTCTGTGACCTATTACTTTTGAAATCAAAGCGGGTTTGATCACAAGGGCTTTCATGATTAAGTCAGAGATTTTTCGGAGTAGAGACCCCAGACACAGCTCACAAATATCCAGCGATACAAACTGGCTCGCAGGCAGCCAGAAAACTGGAATTTACTTTCCAGGATCAAAGAAGGACTCAAATTGCGGGACAAGACTCATCAATTTACACTTAAGAGGGAATGACGGCCAGACATTGTCAAGCACAGGGCTTCACGTCGGGTGGAGTGGAGTATTTCAGTGGATCGATCTGAGCACTTTGGGGGGAAAAACAAAAAATAGCAGAGGCAATAAACATATGTCTGAACTGACCTGTAGGTCAGATCCTCTGTTGTAGCCAATCATATGCATTTTTGTAAATTAGTTACCTGAAGGCAGCTTAGGTTACTCTGACTTTACTAGTTATTTTTGTCATTGGAAATCAGTTGACAATGAAAACAAAATGTTTGAAGACATTTAAAGTAAGAATGTTTTTTTTTTTGTTTTTTTTTCCTCTGAGCTTCAAAATGATTAAATCCAGACATCTCATCTGTTTAGAATCCTTGGCTTTAGTCAAAAGTGGTATGGATGTATCCATGATTATGGGAATATTAAGCCTCATAAAAATGAAACAATCAATCATTTAAACACTTTTGTTAAGGTTTCCCTCATAAAATCTGATGTTAACTCAGTAACAGGGTTGAGGTTTTTAACAGAAAAGTACGACCCATACCAATACCACAACAGTATTAACGCTTACTAATTAGCACTATTGCCTTGCATCTCCAGGGTCAAGGGTTCAATTCCCACCACAGTTCTGTGTGCATGGAGTTTGTATGTTCTCCCCATGCTTGGTGTGTTTCCTCAGAGTACTCTGGTTTTCATCCAACAAATCCAAAGACATGCAGATTAAACTAAATTGGCATTTCCAAATTGCTTGTAGTGTGTGTCCTTTGATGGATTGGTACCCTGTCCATGGTGTACCCTGCCTTGTGCCCAACATCTCCTAGGATAGACTCCCTGTGACCCTGTACAGGATAAGCGATATAGAAGATCAATGAACGAAATTAATATTTTACTTTGTATTTTTTAATGCAAATGATCTACTGTGCCATTTGAGAAACAAAGTGGGACTTTCAAAGTAACATCATCAGCCTACATTCTAATATAATTTAAAATGAAAATAAGAAAATATAGAGAATTACATTTCTTCTACCTGAGATCTTCAGGAAGTTCAGATGATGCAACTTCCTGTTGAGTTTTTCCCAGATTGTATGTATCTTGATAGGCCACTCTTCCATAAGTGACAGTTACCAACTAGAAATGGCGTAGGCTAGCACATGTTTCCTCTGCGACATTTGACGCCAGCCAACCACATCTGTTTAAATTGCTTGCTCATGCAACACTCGGAGGAAAGAGCTATCCACCTCTTCTGCTTGTGTGAGCTCAAAAATCCATGTGACTGGTTAGTGCTTCTATGATTGAGGTGAGAATTTAGGGTCCCGGCTATAGATGGCTATATAAAAATTTTGTTGACGTGTCATTATTGAGATGGCAAAAGGTTTTTTTTTATTGCATTTACTTTACATATATACATTATATGGGCAAAAATATGTGGACATCTGAATATCACACACACAGACCTTTAGCAACCTCACTTACTCATGGTTTATATCGCTTTATCCTATATTCAGCGTCACGGGGGCCTGGAGCCTATCCCAGGAGACTTAGGGCACAAGGCAGAGTACACCCTGGACAGGGTGCCAATCCATCACAGGGCACACACTCATTCACACACTACAGGCAATTTGTAAAGCGCCAATTAGCCGCGTCCCAACAGAGGTGGAAATCGAACCTGGCCGTGAATCGAACCCAGACTCTGGAGGTGCAAGGTCAAATATAATAGTAATCAATAGTACACATACATTATATACCTTAGTCTTCAGAGAAATAGGATGATATGCTAGTCTGCCTCAATGACAAAACAGGATCAGACCCTGTAGAGTTCCTGGTTCACAGGGAAACAGTCATGCCCCTCAGCTACCATCATCCTGAATCTGTTCACAATCTGCCGGCTTTCCTTACACAAATGCCCCTGCCCCCCCTCTGTTTTTACAGATTGTGCAGTTAGGGTTACCCAGAGCTCCTGTGACTCAGATGGCTCTGTAGATATGATTCAAAATTCAAGCCAGGTTTTATGGTCCACAGTGTTGAGGCGTGTCAGTGGGGATGTCGTTCGTTCCTTGCTGACTTTCTCCCCAGGGCTCATTTCCTGCTACATACTGCATTATGCTTCGCAGACAGATCCCAGCAACTCTAAACAGATGTGAGAGTTCATGAGAAGCTGCGGGATCACAGAACTCCGACCTCTCGGTGCAAGTGCTTCCTCGGGACATCGCGATATGTGAGCAGGCACCTACATGGTTTCCTGTACACACACTGAACAGCAAGGCTTTCATCATGTTAAAGAATGTAATGAAAGCAATGAACTGTGTTCAAAAATTGCATATTTAAAAAATAATGCACGAAAAAAACCAGTGACCTTTTAAAATCGTAGCTTTTAATTTAATATACATATCATTAGTAATTCAGCAATAAGTGATGTATTAATGCTAAGCATGGTTCTACGTTTTTGATTCAGGTTTGCGGAGGTGTTTATGCAAGATTATTGTCATGTGACTGACATGACAATAATGATGTTTTAGATGTCTAAAACTTATAGAATTTATCCACAGAAGTCAGGAGAATTTTTCTAATTACCATTGCTGAAAGTATTACACCGGACAAGCACATACAGACCTATAAATATACGTGCACTGTGTACAAATCCATGTTTTGTGTAGATTTTTGTTCGTAGGGTCGACTGAGCCAGTAGGACTAAGATCAAAAAAAAGGGTAATTTTGCTTTATTGGCTGTAATTCACCAATGGCAGATTAAAGCAGATTTGACGGCTCAAATATAGTTCAAATATAAATAAAGCTAAAAAAAGGGGGGGGGGGGGGGGTGGGGTTGGGT
>JAOVVA010000001.1:28799394-28813141 GCA_028565275.1 Leiocassis micropogon
ATGTATGTGTGTGTGAGTGTGTGTGTACGGTTGTATGTGTATATATATATATATATATATATATATGTATGTGTGTGTGTGTGTGTGTGTGTGTGTGTGTGTATGTGTGTGTGTGTGTGTGTGTGTGTGTGTGTGTATGTATGTACGGTTGTATGTATATATATATATATGTATGTATGTATGTATGTATGTGTGTGTGTGTGTGTGTGTACGGTTGTATGTGTATATATATATATATATATATATATATATGTATGTGTGTGTGTGTGTGTGTGTGTGTGTGTGTGTGTATGTACGGTTGTATGTATATATATATGTATGTATGTATGTATGTATGTATGTATGTATGGTTGTATGTATGTATGTATGTACAGTATGTATGTATGTAAGTATGTATACACCCGGACAAATGCTGTGTTCACTAAGATTAGTCATAGGTAATGCTACTCACTACCATCTAAAGCTGAGAGGCTACTTAGCACTTACCTACTGAGCTCTAAACAATAACAGCCCATCAGCTGGGATTCATTTGCTCTCACTTCAACAAATTTTCCTTTAGAGTTAAAAAAAAAAGAAAGAAAGACAAGAGACAATTTACAGACTTTCCCTCGCTTCTCAGTTTTCACGGTGTTTTATTTATTCTTCCCAATGGCTTCATCAGTCCTTATGAATAATGCCTGTGTGTATGTTGTGGCTTTCTAAATCCATTTCCCTATTGACTTATCGGTTAGTAAATGTCTTTATGGTCTGCCTTAGCAATCCCAAATCTTATTTGTACTACATGCCTCTTTGTCTCCTCACTGACGTACTGTAATTATCCTTGACCTTGTTTTACCCTGTCCTTCATTTCTCCTTATACTGTATGATTATACCGAACGCCATATTTCCCCCACAATATGTCACATATTATTAAACCTCATTTAAGCATGTTTTACAAGAAGCGTGCATATGTTAAAATCATTTATGCATATTAAATCAACCTAGATCATAAACGTAGCTAATGAAGAACAGGTTATAAAAAGTCTGTTATTATTACAAAAAAAAAAAAATCATCTCCTTCAGCTTGCAGGAATTTTCCTGGTAGTTAAAATGCTGAAACTTTTCATAACAGATCAATTGCACTCCGTCTGACATATATACACGCGCACACACACACACACACACACACACACACACACATGCACACACTGGAGCTACATCTTGTTCTTGGTAAGGGAAGCGGAAATGAGCGTTCTAATGACAGGCCCTGGGGCCCAGCTGCCCGGGGGTCTAATCAGTCAGTGGTCCTGAGTGCTGCGTCTCTTCTTCCATTCTCCATATGTAATTAAAATCCAGTCAGAACTGTATCTGATCTTCCCTCCTTTAATGAGACATTCATGCAGCCAGACTGCACATTAAACATTTAGCGTGCACGGAGAACAACTTTTGGCTTACTCTCCAAAGAGCAGGAGGCATAAAATAAAAAAGAAGGATGAGGATGGGAGGATGGAGGGGTGTGTGAGAAAGGCAGTATGTAGTTCGTTGTGGGAGGAGGGAGGGTTGGCACAAGTGTTATGCTCATATGGCATCATTACAAATGTTCCTGACTTTACTTACTGTATGTGCTTAAAGCCTTTTTAAAAGACTAGTGGCGTCCACTGTATGGAAAGAAAGCATGAGGAATGAGTACTAGGTAAAAAAAAAATTGCAGCAAGTTCAGTTTTTTATGTAAAACAGATGCCAGTTTAATTTCAATTTGAAAGTAAAAATTTTATTATTGGAAAAAAAAAAGCCAATACAAAAAAAGCAATAAAATGTTTGCTCACAATATAGATCTAAACTTAAAATCTTATGGTTTGTTAGCCGTCTTTCCAAAACTAACATTTGTATATAATTTTGGTCCGTAAACACTGACCCATTAAACAACATCTGTTCAAAGCCATGCAGCACATAATATCGTAATCACTAAGAAATAAAACAGTTCACTAACATGCTGTTACAGCAAAACGATCGTGGATGGCGCAGTGTTATGTATGCAGAGCAGAGGTGATGATTTTTCCAATGCCAGACCTCAAAAGGCTCAACTAGGCTCTTTCAGACTAGTTTAATATCCGAGAATCACAGTGCGTTTAAAATGTACAGATCGACTCGGTTAATATGTATCCTTATAGTTATGTGTTTTTTTCTTTTTTCTTTTCAGTATTTCATTCCTTTAGTCTTTTTTTGGCAGGTTAGTGGTTAGCACTGTCACCTTTCACCATCAGGTCTTGAGTTTGATTCCCACGTCGGGTCTGTGTGTGGAGTTTGCATGTTCTCCCTGTGCTTGGTGGGTTTCCTCTGGGTTCTCCGGTTTCATTTCACAGTCCAAAAACATGCAGATTAGGTATATTGGCGTTCCAAGTCCTGCCACGGTCATACAAATGGTAATAAATTTAATGGTCACCATTCGCCTCCACGGTACTAAGTCGAATAGAAGAGGTTTCTGGATGTAAATTCAAAACACTTTATATTTAAATTCACATTTGTAAAGACAATGATTTAGAGAAAAAAAAAGATTTTTTTGTTTTCTGATTATTTCTCATATATACATATGAAATAAGGAACATAAAATGTTATTTTGGGGGGTACTGTAAAAGTACAAAATGAATAAAACAAAGACATAATAATAATAATAATAATTATAATTATAATAATAATAATAATAATAATAATAATAATAATAATTATTATTATTATTATTATTATTATTATTATTATCATCATCATCATTATTATTATTCATTGTATTCCAAAATGTGGATAAGTTTGCAGCATTGCATGAACCTGTTATTTGCTGAAGATTAATTAATGCAAATTTATTCCAACTCCACTTGTGCAAACTCTACTTTTTTGTAGGAAGTGTTTGGTCCTCTGCAATCTCATGTTTGCAGAATCTTTTACTGTTTGCTTTCCTTTTTAAAACTCTGTGTCAGTCATGTTTCTTTCTTAAATATTATAATGAGATCTAGTCACATGACTAAGTATGTCTTTTGGAAATGTTTGAAAAAAATTCATGAATAATTTGCGTATTAATGTGCGTACATTTCTTTTGGGAGGATTTGTCAAAATAAACAAATAATCATAAAAAAATTGCACCTTTACAAAGATTATACAGTTTTTCCAATAAAATATTAATAAAACGAAATAAATAATAACCGTAAAAGCCACGATACTTTTTGATAGAAATTTTCACCACTGTCATGTGATTTAAAAGAATATAGACTGTATAGCCATGCAGGGAGCCCCCTGGACATACATTACAAACACAAACACAAACAGCAGAGCAATTTGCCAAGGATTATAATGTTTTATTCATTGAAGAATGACACATGGTACATTTTATCAGCTTTACAGTTACATGAAATGTCGTGGAATGTCCATAAAACAAATTAGTTCCTGTCATCACTTATATTACAACATAATAAATAATTCCTATTCCATCATCTGACTCTTTTTTTCCCTCTCCTTCTCCTTTATCTCTGATTGTTACAAAGTGCCAGGGCTGGAGATTCCTTTTAAAAACACTTTTAAATTAACACTTTTAAATAAAAGCTTCATTATATCTATAATAACACTATAGAATGAGCACATTGATTTACTACTGTAAGAGCAGCTGTTATAGAAAACTAATCAACACCTTCTGTACAATCAGAAAAGAGAATTCAATAACATTTCTCTTTTTAATGACGACAACGGATTGTACACTGGGAGAAAAAAAAAGAGAAATTAGAGAGAGAGAGAGAGAGAGAAATAGGGGTCTTGTTTTTTTCTCCCAGACTTTGAATATCTATTTCAGCTTCTCTCACACTAAACCAGAGACAGAAGGTGCACTCTGTTGTCATGGCAACACACCAGAACGCTTGGATGTTTTTTTTTTTCTCCTCCCTGAAATTCATTTAAGCATCTCTTCGTTTTGCATTGTTTAAGGCCATATAAACCATACTGAAAGATATAGTGACCTCAGAGAACGACTTGATTGTTAAATGGGTCGTCTAAATTAACCTTGAGCCGGAGGTATTTTCATTTCTAACTTCCATCTTTGGATTTTAAAACACTTGTATGTCTCAGCATTTTTTTTTTATCAAAACCCAGTAGTAAAGCTCTCTTTTTACGTGTTTTTTCTTTAAAACCAAATATTTTCTTTGATGATATTTAATAAAAAACGAAAATCGCTATGTATTCATTTTCTTTTATCACTATATGTTTTTTGTAATATAGGCTGTAATATTCAGGGTCAGCGAGAAGGCTACAACTTCACGCTATTGAAAAAAAAAGACTTATTTTTTCGCACAGATTGTTTTATTTGTGTTCAAACAGTAGTATAAAGTGGTATAACATTTTTTCGATGTTCTTTTTTTTTATTTTTTTTTTTATGTATGTCCTCCCTCAGACACCTTAAACACTGGCAGTAGAATTCTGGGCCCATCTGGGACGAGTTCTCAACGCACAATGGCGCAAATGTTAAAGACGATGAGCATGGACTTGGTGCTGCCATCTGTTGGTGCGTTACAAAACTAGTCTCGAAACCTTATTGATACCCCCAGATATTATGGGAAACAGTAATATAGGATTCAAGTCAGAAAACCAGAATAAACATGGACCAGAAAATAAGACTCTGTACTGCGTAATACAATCAAGAAATCTTTGTTGGTATAAACAGACCAAGCAATCAAGGAATTAACAGAGAACAGATGAACACAATCACTAGCTACAATACGTTTACCTGGACAGAATTTCTTCAATCTGATAGAAATCATTCTGATTAGAGATCCTGTTTATGTGGACGCTGATCTGATAAAACCTGAGCTCACATGCGCAAAGTTGTTCTGTGAAGCATTTGTGCTGGAAGGGATATGACAGAAGGAGGAGAAGAAGTTTTTTTCTTTAGCTTTGAGGTTAGGTTAGGCTTCCCAACTTTTCCGATAAATCCCAGATTCTGTTGTACGATTGGTGAGAAGAATTAATTCGCATCTGCGGTATGATCTGTTGGATGCTTTAGTAGGTATGAAATGGTGAGCCAATCAGTGCCCTTTCCTCAGACAGAGATGCGATGAGTGAAAGTAAGGACTTGTTGGAGAGGTAGCAAAATTTTCTTCTCGGAAACTCGTCACATCACCGTGAACAATAAATATGTTTATGCTGACAATAGAAAAGTGTTAATATGGCTAATATTTATCTATATCAAAGGATTACACCACCTCTCTTATTCCGATTGTGAATTCATCCATGTGAGGTCAGAATGTTCTGATTGAGGTGGTTACATAATGTATGTTAATTCTGATTGGGTTAAATTTTAGTTGTTGTTTTTTTTTGGCATTTGGCAGATGTCCTTATCCAGAGTGACTTATATTTCTATCTCATTATACATTTAAGCAGTTGAGGGTTAAGGGCCTTGCTCAAGTGCCCAGTAGTGGGGTTCGAACCTGGGGCCTTCCAGACTGTACCTTAACCATGTAGGAACAGAACCAAATCAAGGAGTCAAATGACAAATCCGAAAAGAAAAAAAAAACCCCACTAATAATAGGGAAATCAACAAGATGTACTGAGAGGAGTAGAATTTATAATAGAGACACGTTATCATTATGATATGATTATGAACAATGCTTCCTATCTCTCTTTCAAGTTGAGTGTGTTCCTGTGTGAGTGTGTAATTGCTTTATATCTATAATGAGACAATGCACTAATAGTTTCATACTGATTGTATTGTACAGTCCTCAAACGAAGGCAGTTCAATTCATACGTAAAAAGTATTTGATATTATCTAAATGTGCTTCAAAAATCCATGCCATGAATAAATAACACAACAATGCATAATAATGTAGTGGAGAAATATAGAGTGAGAGAGAGAGAGAGAGAGGTCTACAGGATGTCCTATGTTGTCAGCATTGTTTGCATGCAGCTAATCAAGAGTGGCATGGCAATTTTGTCACCGGCCGAACTGGCACTGATGATGCCTGCAGCTTGCCCAAGATTGATTAGACACATCAAGGGAGCCGGTGTTCCACAGGGAGCCGGGCAGAGCAAAATATGGATTTGTCGACGTCCTCGTAGGCCTTCATTTGTTTCCATTATGCCACCTAGTCATCAGAACTGCCCGAACAACAATGGCCAGATGTCGTCTCTCTGGGGAAGAAACCTGGCCAGACTGTGCCGATTAATCCTTTTTCTTTTTTCTTTTTTCTTTCTCCTTAACCATGTGAAATAGCTGAGAAGTGTGGAAGAATGAGCTGAGAGTGGATTATCAGGCAGGATCAGAATGGTAACAGAAAATAAAGACAGGAGGTAAATAAACAGTGCCGGGTTTATTTCTGACCTGTACTGATTTTGCCATATGCAAGGTGTCGTAAAAACTGGTTTACAACAGCCGTGGTATTTGCACAATCAAAGTGTGTTTATGGAGGATGATGTAGCCCTATCGTAATTGCAAGCACTTGCAAAATTATTATACATATACACACACAGTACGGACAACACACCGGGGGCCATTTGCACATCATTTACATTTACATTTACACATTACTAATCATCATTAGTAGATTTTACCCATAAAAGCTATCTGAATACTAAATCTGCTATAGACATTTTTTGTGTAACTGAAAGACATACTGTAACATTGCATTATATTAGAGCCAGTGCATTAATATAAACATCTGATTTGATATGCAATCAAATCAAAAGAGCTAATTTTGATTCTTATATCGGAAAATCTTATAAGCTGAATCTCTTTTCTTTATCAAATGAATGCAAACTTACCATAGAGGTGCAGTAGGTGTCTGTTTTTTATTGGAAATATAAAAAGCTCATCTTCGAACGCTGTTACTTGCTCACCAGTTTTGCGAACAGGCCAGGAAATCTCACGTTGTCGAAGGCAGTCACTCAGTGCGGAATTAACATCAATCTTTGCCCTAGCACACTCATAATAACAATGATGAAGGGCTCTTGTTCCACAGTCATATCCAACCACTTTATTATGCATTTAAAAGCTAGGTCCCCTTGATTAAGTCATAATCTGCTGTGAAATATCCACCGCAATAACAGTAAAAAGCTCAGATTTGATTTGAGGACGAGGCACAGAGCCATTGGTGGAATGGGTTGATATGATTTTTCCACAGGCGGAGGTGACGCTTACTGGGCTCTGGGCTCGGCTGATGGATCTCAGCAGGAGCAGCTGGATCAGGGTCCAAAATACAGGCGAGGAACTGTTAGCAAAACACACAGGCCTGTTGATAAGTCTGTCGGAAATAACTGATTTCTTTCTCGACAAACCCACCCGGTTCCATTAAACACAAAGCAAGACAGATGCCATTTTTATCCTGAGAGTCAAATGCTCGAGTATCCACAGCATGACGCAGGACGACTCTCTATTTGACAGTGTATTGAAACATCCTATTAGACTGTCGTGTTGTATGACACACATGTAGGTTGGCGATGAATTAATCATAACTCTTGGGCGTACTCATCGCCAACTACCTGACGATTTTGTCTGTGCCAGTCTCGGTGGGAGCTGAAGGGCTTGTAATTCCGTCAGTCTCGCTTTCATGTGTCTCCATGAGGGACTGGCTGAGTGACAGCTTAATACTCCCAACAATGCTGTTGTCATCGCGAGAGCGTTTGGAGTGGAGACACACGCGGTCGAGGCGGGATGCAGTTATTCACGGTGGGACACTTACTGACAAATCAGGTCCCCGCGAAGACGTTTATCTCCCGCAGACAAACGCTGATGCTGATTTACTGCTGTCTGTCCAATCTACACAGTTCAGTTTGCAAACATCCAAACAGGACAATGTGCAAAGGAATGCTGGAAGGGTAACAATATCCAGGGTCTTGTATTAACTCATTTCAATTTGTAATACTTTCCATTTACAATGTGATTACCAAAACCTGTTTTTTTTCTTTCTTTTTTTTTTAATCAGTGGTGAAAGTCAATAAAATCCAATATTTCATGAAACTGGTGAGCAAGTAACAAGTGTTCGAAGATGAGTTTTTTATATTTCCAATGAAAAATACACACCTACTGCACCTCTATGGTAAGTTTGCATTCATTTGATAAAAGCAAAAGAGATTCAGTTTTTCCGATATAAGAATCAAAATTAGCTCTTTTTATTTGACTGCATATCAAATCAGATGTTTATATTAATGCCCTGGCTCTAATTCAATGCAATGTTACATCTTGCAGTTACACTGAAATGTGAAGACTGCACACTACTGTTCATCTGAGCACCAGGAGTGGTTGCTTGGTGGTGCAAGGGTTTGACCCCATGACCGTCCAAGCAGTAGTCCCAAACCATCGAGCTACCGTTGGCTCTAACTTGTACTTCTATTTAATTCACTTTGCCAGATTTATTTTTCATCTCAAACATTTTTAAATGTGTTAAAGAGCAAAATACACCTTTATACAGCGTTATAAATGTAATACTTCAAGGTTTCTGTTTAATAAATTATTTACTCATTTATTACATCTTACATAAAAAAAGCAGCATTACATTTATGGATAAATATTGGTTTAGATCACATTGGATGAATGTTGCCTTAGACTGCATTCATGTGGAAGAACTGTCATCACATCTTTTCCCACATCTGTGTATCTGCCTGGGTGTTGAGATGTGGCCTTGTCCTCTGTTATCTCTGGCTCCTGTGCCTGTTGAACCACCTTTTCATCCTGGAAAAGCAAAGTTCATTTTTGGAAAGCCTTTAGGTTAGGGGAAGGGGAAAAAAAAAGAAAGCGTGTTTGTGTTAGTACATCTCTTGATGTGAGAATGTTCTGACCCTCCTGTGGTGATGATCCTGGCAGGTAACAACAAAGCCACGAGTGTTTGCTAGTAATTGATTTAGGTTGTAAAACCGCCAGACTCCAGGGGGGTAATACCTCATTCCCAATTCACTTGGCTTCCCAAATATAAATAAATGAATAAATAAGTATATGAATCAAAGACAGAGCTTTTCACTTTGAATACGTTCCTCTTTCTGAGACCTTTAAGTTATATTTTCTTACTGGCAAAAACAAGTCCTTGAGCTCTTGGCTCATTCAGCAAATTAAGCGAAAATAGTTCTTTTCTTCTGATGGGAGCCGCAGACGTTCCATGGTTTCATTTGATGTTGGCTTTTTAAGAAAAAATAATAATAAAGCAGGAGTTTGGCTGCAAGTGCTATGGCTAGTTGTCATTATGCCCTGCACTTGGTTTGCTGGAGCGTCAGAACTTGCTTATCTATATATTGAATATGTTATGACATGCATACTGTAGAAGGACACATGGTATTGAAGCATTTTCGAACTGTACAGTACTTGAAAATAATGATCAACAAGAAATGCTTTTTTTCTTTTTCAATAATATATATGTTTTTTTTTTTTTTATAATTTATCTAAAAGCCCACAGTGATTAAAGTATGGGAGGCCAACAGTAATTTAGTATTGTAGGTTGGGAATGGTGTGGCTACCCATATAGCCTCAGTTACTCTAAAACACTGTGGTATCAAGAAGTGTTAGATGGAATTTCCTGAAAATGACCTAAATGTGCAAAAAGTTACACATTTTAAACCGTAATTTTAAATGTACAGTAGTTATGTGAGAACAAAAGTCTCCGTTATGGGTTAAAAGTTCTAGCATTCAAAATTGGTTCTACCTAAGGTTCTAAACCATTTGTTGTATTGGTTAATATACTGTAGAACCTTTAAGGGTGACAAACTAAAAAATGCTTATGGCGCTGAATCCAACTTTTTTCCAACTCAATTAATTTACCTTTTTTAAAAAAAAAATTTTTTTTAAAGCACTTTTAACAAAAGACATTGACAGCCAAAACACTTTTTTATTTGGGATAATGGGACTGAAAATGATTACTCTCTAGTCAAATACTACTGTAAGTATGTTGAGAGGATTTGCAGTTTAACCATATTGTAATCTTCTTATGTTGCTGCATTCATGCACACACAAATGGATCTGACTTATTTTAGCTTTAACAAATTGATATGACTATTTTACAAATAAAAAGACCGTATTAAGTTAATGTAATGTAATTGTACTTAATTCTACATTACATTTACACCATTTGACAGATGCGCTTATTCAGAGTGACTTGCATTTATCTCATTATACAGTAATCTGCAAAACTATTGAGTCCCCCTCATTCTGTTTATATTTTGCTTCAAGAGCCAGACTTTCTTGTATTTTTGAATGTCGTCTCCAGGAATAGTTCGTGAGTTTGGTCTCTCATTTTGACAAGTTTTTGTCTCTCATTTTAAGTCCGGTCTCTGTACCTGAGCAGTTTCAGAGGAATGTTTTCTGTTTGTTAAGCCACTCAGTGACATATAAATCATTCAAGCATTCAAGCATCTTTTTTTTTTTTTTACCTCAAGTCTTGAACCAGTGAAAAACAGGTGCAGATGATAACAGATGAACAGGCCTGTGATTATCTTGAATACAAGATACAAAAGTGATTGGAACAGATGAGAGGGGAAATGAGGTCGCTGCTGAAGTTGTTAAATAAACAACCAATTTTTAAAGTGTATCTTTAGGCACTTTGCAGCCTGTTACAGTAAAACATTTCCCATTTCTTTAAATTTGATATGAGGAAATGAAGGGTGGCTCAAGACTTTTTTGTACACTACTGAGTACCAAAAGTGGCAGCTTGGTGGTGTGAGGGATTAAACCCATCACCTTCCATCCAAGTCATAGTCCAAAATCTTGACGACTGAGCTACCCCTGCCCCATGCAGTCTGCAGTTTTATTTCATCAGTTTAACCTAATCATACCAAATTTTACCATTATTTATGTTTTTTACTTGAGTAGGAATTATGCTCCTAATTTAAATCAATTTTTAAAAAATGTTAAATAAGATGAACTATAATGTTAAAGTAACACAAGGTAAGCTTTATTATGGGTTAACATTTTATGTTCAGTGTATTCATTACATTTTATTCAGTCTATTCAGACAGAAAACCTGATGCACACTAAACTAAACAGGGTTAGAAAAAGAAATTTAATCAGCACTTTGCTAAGATAAGAGAAAAGCGGTATATAAAGCAGTATATACAGTACATAAAAAAGCTTAATGAGTCCATATGCTGCAATCTTGTGAGTATAAGCACTTAATTGCTAGCTTTAACATGGAGCAAAATTTAAATAAACCTGGGAATTTGTATTCTGTTAACCCTGTCACCCACACTGTACAGTGGCACACTGGCACCCAGAGATCAGTAAACCGATGACCCTACGGACCATATAAAACAAATTTTCCACCAAGGTTCCTGCTTTTAGCTTCTTCTTAAAAGATTAAAATACAGGACGGTGGCATTCAGCGTGAGTAATTACCTTGGGCTGTTAAAAGCTTTCACTGTTTTGGTCCTGAAAAATGACATAGCTGCTTTAGTCATCAGGGTACTGCTGTAATGAAAAAGCATTTTCCATGCCATGTACTGTTTATTCAGTTTATAAAGATTCAGACGATTAATAATGAGGGATTAATGATTTGTCTTTAGTAATGAGTTTATGCCTTTAAATAAGCGGAGAATAAAAGTGCTACCAAAAGTTATATCAACCTCTATAAGAAGCCGGGGGGGGGGTACTGTACATAAGCACTGCTTGTAATTTGGTTGCAACGGATCACAATACACCAGTTTATGATGTGTAGGTTGGATTTGGACATTACAGTTACAATGCTACTGCTTACTTTTGAACACATGCTGGGATGAATTTGTAAGAGAATCACTTCTGCAGCCACATCAACACTAAAAAAAAAGAAAAGAAAAGCCAGTTCTTACAACCGTAGTGTCATGTTTTCCACATGAACTGGTACATTATGGATTACAGGTGGTACTTTGGTTCCCAACACCTTCTTCATTCCTTGCAGAAAGACACACAGAGACACACAAGACTTTGGTATTGAGTGCATATCAAGTCTTACCAGTCTCCATTATTAACCACCCGAGGTCTGGATTATTAATGCATCTATAGTACAACATGGCTAGACTCCTTAATTTGTATCACATTTTTCATCATGGCTTGACGCCATTCTTTGGATGTCCATGAGTCTCCTATCATCTTCCAGGTCATTTATTGTCTCCAGTGACATCCTGTTACTTGCCAATTTGGCAACAGTGACACACTCCAGACGCACATGAATCAACTTTTGCCCTTTTATTAACTCTGGAATTAATGATTTAATGACACTGCAGCCATTAAACAACTAACAGTTATTTACACTCAGCTAAAACAGCAGGACTTTGTGTAAAAGGGCAGATGGCATTCTGCTGGATTATAGAGCCAAAGCATCATTCCACTGAACTGAGTTCATAAGAGACAGAAAATTGAGCCCACACACTTAGCTCTATGTTAGTTTTTTTTTTTCCCCCCTCAGTCATGCGCTTTGCAGACAGCGAGGTGAGGATGTTTGGCCCCAGGAGATGTGCAAGCCTACAAATAGACCAGATGGGGGCAGTGGTACAACTCCGCTGATCATTCACCCCAAACCGTCCAAACACTCCAAGACAGCAAACACTGTCTTACTGCTGTCAACATTTTCTTTTTTACTCCCTTTCAAACAATGCACTGTCTTTAGGGGCAATGCTTGCTTCTGTCTTGGATTAAAAGATCAGTTGAACTCACAGTAATACATTGATATTATGTTGCATATTGTGTACATACGGTATTATGTGTGTACTGTACATACAAGCAAAAATTACTACTGCAATTACTGTGGTGGCTAAAAGAACTGAGACAAAACTGAAATTCAAAGTTTAATGGCGTTTTAAATAATAGCAAAAAAGATGATAAGATTAAATTGCTATACAATGATCAATATTTAGTATGAACTCCTTTATTCGTCAAAACCGGCTGAATCCGGCTAAGCATAGAGACAAAAATACGTCTGCAGTACTCTAGTATCACTCTCTCAATCCATGCCTGTTTGACTGCTTCCTGAAAATCATGTACAGAAGACATTTCTTGACCTCAACTGCCTCATTCACCCTTGTTCAATAACGAGATGACCCAGCCCATGGCTCCAGAAGCTGAATATTGTCATTGTCACATAGTCAGTTTTTCAATTAATTAGCACAACTTTCAGCCAAATAGACTAGAACTAATTAGTGACATCACCTGTTTTGTGCATAGGGAGAACTATAATTCATGGCATATGTTGTCTTAATTCTTTAAACCACCACTATATGAGCAGAATTTAATTTATGTCCTGAATATATTTCGACTAATTATGAACTTAGGATAAAAAATTATCAGGGCCAAAAAGTATGAATACTGTTTACAAAGAAAAGAGCTTTTACAGATTATAAGCCTACTTTGAGTTTAAATCACAGGACAAAGATATGAAGAATTGGATTACATCGGAGATACAGATACAAATAGTGGGATTTTGCTACGTTCCTCATATACAGTACATTACAGATAGCATCATCAACAGGGAGAAACTTCAGAGAACTTCAGTAATAAAAGCAGGAATGCACGAAGAAGCTTTTGACAAACTTACATTTTAAACCCAACCCCCTGCACTTTTTGTATATGTCACAACACAACTCCTTTGCCCTTTAAACTTTGGAGGTCAACAGTAGTTTGTCATGGTGCCTTTCATATAGTCAGTGACCTGTCACTCACAGCCTTTCCTTATTAAGTTCTCATGTAGTCATCATGTAGCAACCCTCAACAATGTCTTACTGCTTTTCAGGAAAAAATAGATAAAATAAAACAAATAAAACAAACAAATAAATAACTAAATAAATTTTA
>JAOVVA010000001.1:28813241-28840643 GCA_028565275.1 Leiocassis micropogon
TACATATTTATACACATTTCTCTACCTAAAAACACTTAGGAAAATCACTAATTTCTATACGTTACACATTAAGTAAGATTGAGTTTACAACAACAAACAAAATGTCCATGTTTAACACATTACTTACAGTATGATGTGTACTGTATAATGTATAATGTAATGATTTGTATCTTGTGATGTGCACCACATGTGTATAATAGTGGTGTAACTCACTATCTGAAATTGGATTTAAACCTGAAGAAGGCGTGTCCTTAACAAAATGATTTTTATCTTTATTGTTTTAAATAAAAACCTAAAACCTAAAACTTTTTTCCCACTGGAAATGATGGAAATAATCTCAGCCGTATAACTGCCACCGTCTCGGTATGAGTGTTCTTTAACCTCAGCAGCATCACTTGAGTTCATTGTTTTGTTTTGTTTTTAATTCTGCATGTGCAGTCAATCATTTTTTTGTTTGTACATCTCTGTGATACAGGTATCTTCTAACTTCTATCTTCTGTTTATGAAAATATTATTAGCCTCGCTTATTAGCCTACCTTAAATACCTAAAATATTATTAGCCTCGCTTATTAGCCATACCGAAACCCTCTGCACCCTGATCAGGCAGTTACTAAGGATGATATGCATACTGTATAGATATCATCCATATATATACAGTACATCCATCTAGATTCACTATAGTCCAACAAGGGACCGTGGAGGCCAATGGTGACCATTGTAATTATTAAAATTTTTGTATGACACACACATTCACACGCTACAGGCTACGCTAATGAGCCTAATCTACATGTTTTTGGACTGTGGGAGGAAACCAGAGAACCCAAAGGAAACCCACCAAGCACAGGGGGGAACATGCAAACTCCATGAACACAGACCCGATGTGGGTTACCCAATTAACCACTATGCCTTTAAATCCTCCCTGTTAAAAAAAATCCTAACAGTGTTTGACTTATGGTATTTATAGTTAATGACCTGGTACCCACTGTATGGATCTATCCAATGACGGAAACTTCAAAGCACTTTTTTAAGTCGCCCTGGATAGGATGTGCAGTGCATGAAAGTGAATATATAATTTCAGTTCTCATCTTCCTCAATCTTGTGTGCTGCAATGTATAAAAACATCAGACTTGTGTGACTTTTGTGTTGTGATACATAGATTCACATTTTTCATGCACGTGTATTATAGTTAATGTATTACATGTATTGTGTTTTAGTTAATGTTCTATTCAAAATGCTTTAGTTTTTCTGCACAGGAACGTGTTTACTGAAGTTGTTCCAGTTAAAATATGTTCCTACTACAGTACGTCAAAAAGCTATCCAAAAAAGGTGTACCATGGATATACGTAATTCAGAAAATTTGTTATAAAACCTAACAATACATGCATTCATTCGAAAGAATCGCTTATACAGACTGACTCACTCCCTATTATCTGTAAGAAGTAGCTCTTATGTAGACCAAAGGAAAAAAGAATGCTGCAAAAGTATTTTTTTTTTTTCTTTGTCAGAGGAAAAGTCGACTAAAGAATCTTTGGACTTTTATTCATCTATTTTAGACACCATTTTATAAGATCATAAGACCAGACACAATTTCTATGTTGTTTGTTATGTTAACTACTGATTCTCACAAAAGAGCTAGTCTAGTGAAGAAGAGGATCCTCAAAATAATTTAGTAATGAATCAATAATTCACATATGAAAACTATGGTCTATGACAACAAAATTGAACTTTTTCACCCTTATGGCCTCCTGAAACCTGACCCTGCTCATCACTCAGAGAACGCCATTCCACAGTGAAGCATGGTTGTGCTAGCGTCATGTTTTGGCGATCTATTCAGAGTTGCGGACGAGATGGATGGAACACATTTCAAGGAAATCCTCAAGGAAAGAAAACCTCTTCCTATCTGCAAGAGATTTGTGGCAGTAGTTCACGTTCCAAATGGACAAAAACTCCAAACATATCATGCATACTGTATGTGTCCAAGCTATCGTGGAGAAATTCAAACCCAAGAACCTGAATGTGAATGTGGCGCATGCCAATCCAATCCAATCTGAGAATCAGATAGCCTCCATCCAATCTGGGATTTTTTCCTGGTGAACATATTTGTTTGTATTATGGGGCAGGCATTACTGTACATTGTGTCCCATATCAGTGAGTGCAGATTGTGTCTCTGATCCTCAGGGTTAGTCCGTGTTCCTTACACTGCCCCATCAGCATAAACACAGCCCTGCCACTGGAGACTGCATCACTGAGGACTGTTATGTGCTGACTGGTTTAAAGTGGCAAAAAGATGAATATACACTTTCACAATGCTGATAGCGCTGCGTTTCTTTCCTGTCCCTATGCAAGTAAAACCTGGTATAATAGTATAATATTTCATCAAATAATACAGAACTTTTTTTTTTTTACCTCCTCTCTACACATTGCATCTAATTAACATGTACACAATTACCCAAGAACTGAAAAAAAAAACAAAAAAAAAACAGAAATCAGAAACGGTTGTATTAAATAATAATGGAATCCCAGGGGCAGTTGTTAGGGCAATAAATAATAAATTCTTATAAAAATGTCTATGCTATGCAAATTCACAACTAAACCAAGGATCACAAGACTGTGAGCTGATCTTGCTATAGAACTTTAACGTTATTCTTACTATCATGTACAGTAACTACAAATTTTAGAACATAATGATTGTTTATCCTAAAACATTCTCTGCTGCTCCATTTCAGCTCTGACCTTCAAATTCTTATTCTTTTTTTTTTTTTTTACCTTGAGTGAGAAGCAGAATTAATTCCAGCATCACTTTTTGAGAATACTGAAATGCATTGTTTGGGACATATTATAACTATTATGAAATGTCATTTGCGGACAATGTTAAACGTATTTATTTAGGACATTTTGACTTTTTACATTTTGGTTCAGTCTTCTAGTCATTTCTTTTTATTAAATTATGTAAAACTATGAAAATGAGGTTTTACAGGAAAAATACTGTTTTGTCATTTTATAGGATTGTACAGTTAACAGTTAAGCATTAGTAAATTAGTGTATCATGTTTGTGGCCTTTATCTTAGAGAACATTTTAGTCAAATACAACCTGTTCGGACTTTTAATGCAAGAAAAAACCTTGGTTTGGTAAAAGTGATGGAGGTGTTGGGGGTGAAGGTGGAATGGTGGTGTGGGTGGGGTTTTTGGAATAGAGTCGAAGGTGGAGGGAGTGGTAAAGGTGATGCTAGAAGTGGTGGTAAAGATGGTTGAACCACTGAAAACGTTTTGAGCAAGTTGCTTTTGAGCTAGCACTGCACACAGGTAATTTAAATTATTTTCAAAGGCCTGCCTAAGTTTAAGTTTAAAGATGAGTGCAACCAGAATGTAATGCATTTAGTTTGAGCATGTTTTTTGACAATTTGAATGTATGTATGTATATGTATGTATATGTATGTATGTATGTTATTTTATCTTTATTTATTCATTCATTTATTTGTTTGCTAGATGATCCAACGACTTCATTCCCATGGAATTTACTTGCACACTTATAAGCGTGTTTTAAAAAATCTACAGCGCCATCTGTTGAATTTTGAAATGAACTAAAATTTTTATTTGTATTCGTGAAGTGCGCGAAATGAAGGTGTGAAACTATTGTGTTTATTTACGACTTTAATTGCGCACTCATAAGTGCGTATTTAAAAATGTACAGCGCCATCTGTTAAATTTTGAGATGAACTAATGAGTTTTTGAAGGTTTTTTTTTTTTTACATTTTTTTTTTATTTTTTTTAATGATATAAGGGTGTTTTCCATCTAAATTTCAAAGTAGCATATCTTCTCTTCCTGTGAGCCGATTGCAATGAATCAAATCCTATAAGTTACCTCAAGCTTGGCCAAATACACCTCTGAAAATTTGTGTGAACAAACAAACAGATAAACACGGACAAAAATTCAAAAAATTTTCTTGATGTGTTCTATTACTCATCTTATGTCCTCGCAAAATTTTTTTTCACAAATATCTTCAATGTACAGACACGTGAACTTTACAGTTTTATGTGTGTGTGTGTGTGTGTGTGTGTGTGTGTGTGTGTGTGTGTGTGTGTGTATGTGCAGTGCATTCCTAACTAGCTCTAACGCCAAAAACGCTCACTGAGGTTGAAATCCAGGTATGCTTATCTTCGCTTAGCTTTGCTGTTCAGACAGGTCATGGAGAAAGCAGTCCGTGTGTGTGTGTGTGTGTGTGTGTGTGTGTGTGTGTGTGTGTGTGTGTGTATGCGTGTTCGCCTGCGACTACATTCCCACCGGCAGCTTTGCTTCACCCTGGTCAGGGTCACAGCACAAGCTGGTCACAAGGTTTGATTTGTCAGTAGATAAATGATGGCTCCACATCTGGAAGAGTTTGGCAAATAAATAACATGCGATGGCTCATACATCATTCGCTTCCCTTTAGTCTGCCAGCTGAGCGGGAGTAAAAATAAATTCTTATTCTAACCTTGAGGAAGCACAACGCAGGTTGCAGAGTGAGAAGGAGCTGGTTTCCAGCAGAGAAAGGTGCTCTTTGTCATGTGCGGAGTGTAATAGCCATGTCCTAACACTGGCATGCTGCAGAGGCTTGATATATGAACAAGACAGTTTATATTCTGATACAGAAGTCCATGATTTTTCTGTAAACATTACAATCAGCAATGTGGAATGCTAAATGTCAGCCCAGTTGCTCAGATTTCTTTAACATCAGGGAAATCCTGGTTGAACAGTTAACTGAACAGCACTTCATATTAAAGTATGATAAGTAACTAGTAATTAAAAATTAATAATGTGGTATTTAATCAGGAAATTTGACTGGTATGTAATATGAGAATACAATAATAAACGTACTGTTTTTTTTTTTTTTTTAATACTGTCTATTGTAGTTATTTCTAAAGTAATAAAGAAGTCGTTAGCACTTTTGCATTGCAGAGGGTTTGAATCTCACCTCCAGTCTGTGTTTGTGGAGTTGGCGTGTTTTCCTTGTGCTTTGTGGGTTTTCTCCAGGTTTATTTATTGGTTTCCTGCCACTGTTCAAAGAAATACAATATAGGCTGATTGGAATTTTCAGATTGCCTGTAGTGTGTGATTGCATGTGTTTGAGCCCTGTGATAAGCTGGCACCACATCCTGGCACCACCATGTGCCCTAAGTTCCCTGGGATAGGCCCCCGGCCCACAGTAATCCTACAGAGGATGAGCAGTATAGATAATGGACAGTGCATAGTAATTTGTCACATGGGCAAAAACCTCACAGCCTACCTTTATACCTCACAGACCAGAGATGCTCCAAAATTCATTCTACTGATTTCTTTGGCTTTAGCAAACAAAAGAGAGAAATTGATTGTAAATTGATTATTATATTAAAATATCACTCACTCACTCACTCATCATCTATACCGCTTTATCCTGTATTCAGGGTCGCGGTATATAAAAATATGCTCATCAAAAATTGCTACGTGTTTTTGGCAAAACGTTAAATGAATAGCTGTGTTTTATAGAGGGAAAAAAATGTATCTTATTCCTTCCATATGATCAGTGAGGTGAAATTATCAGCTGTGCAAACTAGTGGGCCGATAGACGTTTAAAGAATGTTTATAGCCTGTTTACACCCCTTGTAGACTGGTAGAGGTGCATTGTATTTTGTATCTTTTTGTTTTTTACAGCTTTTCATGATCTTCCACAATCTTCCTCATCAAAAATGTTTTGTGTGCATCAAAACCTAATACTTTTTATCTTGTTCCAGTTCACATATAACTAACTCAGGGTCGTGGGGGGACCTGGAGCCTATTCCAGAAGACTACGGGCATAAGGCGGGGTACACCCTGGATGGGGTGCCAGTCATTCACAGAGCACACACACACACACACACTCATTTACACACTATGGGCAATTTGGAAACACCAATTCTGCCTAATCTGCATGTCTTTGGATTGTGGGAGGAAACCGGAGAACTCCATTCACACAAGGCCGAGATCGAACCCAGACCCTGGTGGTTCAAAAGTGCTATAAACCCCTAACCTGTGCCACCGTTCACATATTACAGATACAAAATGACATGTTATTATTGCCACAAACACAACTTCGGACTGATTTCTCAACAAAACTGTGGGTATTGGATTTATAGCATTTTGTAAAATAACAATAATAAAAACACTGTAATAAGCAATACAAAAACCAATTAAAATAAATATTTATTCATGTGTCTTTTAACACCTTTGTGACTTAAAGAAGACATCCTCAATATATTCTCTATCAGTTTGTAATGCTTGCTCATAAAAAACGAATTGTTCTTAAAATTGCCATAATGGATTTTTAATTCATGAAACAGTGTGGCAGCTTATAGGGCAACTAGTTGCAAATTGTCGCAGCTTCACGTTGTGTTTATTACATAATTCTCTGTATCCCCATACTAAAATGAGACAGATAGATGTAATAAATACCTGAGAAATACCTTCACCCCAGAAGTAAGTCTTTAAGTCGTTTGAGATGACATTTTTTCCATTATAATGTATCACGCCCAAGAAATGTAAAACAAGTGTATTGGAAGTGACCAATAGATCACATCGAGACCTAAACAAGGTCACTAGAAGACCATGATGAGACAATATGCACAGGTATTATCCTCGTAAATCCTTTGTAATGCAGGTTAAATAGATTGCAAAAAATGTCATTTAATTTGTACAAAGTTAATTATAAGTGTTTAAAAGCTACTTATTAATACCCCTTTTTAAATCCAGTACAATTGCTTAAAGACTACATGGGAAGTGCAGTAGAATAATTACTAATAAGAATTACATTGATGCAAGAGCTTTATTGGGATACTATGAAAGGTTCAGCTAGGAGTTAGCATTTATTGAAAAATATACTTTTTTATACAAAATGGTACAAAACATGGCTGCTAAACATGGCTACTGAGTACATGCAAGAGAGGAAACATCTTATATAGTCATAAGTTTGCGGACACCTTCAGCATGGCAGATTTTGAACATCCCATTCCAGAATAATTCCTTCTTTGTTTTTCTTTTCTTCTGGGAAGGGTTTCCACTAGATTTTGAAGCATGTCTATTGAGATGATCTCCTATAAACAAAATAAGCATTAGTCCATTCAAGTATTTATGTTGGGCGCAGTCAGGGTAGTGAGTGGGGTTGAGATCAGGGCTGTACAGATAAGTCCAACCTCGATAACCACGTCTTCATAGAGCTTGCTTTGTGAAACAGTGTATTACATATTATTGACTGCTATAACTCCAACGTCTATGTTATGTTTATTTGGATCGCCTGACTCGTAGCTCATTAGATTAATCTGAAATCAAAGCAGTGATTAAAGTGGAGGTTTAATTATAATTACAGCTTATCAGAGCATAAATTATAAACAGCACCATTAAAGGTGCATATGTCTGCTGCTGTGTTTGGATTTCTGACCTTGACCAGCACTCACGCTGGGGAGACCAACCCAATATTAGATGGTTGGACATAATGCTGCTGATCGGTGTGTGTTTGCGTATATATATATATATACAGTATACTACAGTGTACGAGAAGTGTGCTATACTATACATTGCTGCCATAATATAATGTGAGTTTATTTAAACAATATAGAACCACAATGCAAAAAGAGAGAAAAATCTAACCTTAAATTGAAGTACAATTATTCAGTGGAAAAAAATCTAAAAAATTTTTTTTTTTACATGAAATCATGGTGGCCACAATTATTAGCACCCCTGATGTTAATACTTCGTACACCTCCAAGACAACACTTACAGTATCTACCTTAGTCTCATCTGACCACAGCGCACGGTCCCAGTTGAAATCTCAGTAAACTCCAGACGTTTATGTTTGTGATCGTAGGTGAGAAGAGTCTTTTTCCTTGCATGCCTCCCAAACAGCTTGTTGGCCTGTAGATAGCATCTGATGGTTGTTTTGGAGATTTTTTTTACTGCTCTTACCATCCTCTTTACTGGGCGTGGTGGCGAGATAAACTCGGGTCCTCATCCAGCCTTGTTTGTCACTGTTCCAGTTGTTTTAAACTTTTTAATGATTCCTCTGACTGTAGATATGGGCAAGTTTTAGGCGAGTTGCTATTTTCTTGTAGCCATTGCCTGACTTATTATCTGCTTTTATTTGAATGGGGTGTTTTCTTGTCTTTCCCATGTTGAAGAGTAGATAAGAGAAATAGGCGCCTCTGTATCACGTCATATTTATA
Source organism: Leiocassis micropogon (assembly GCA_028565275.1). Classification (NCBI taxonomy): domain Eukaryota; kingdom Metazoa; phylum Chordata; class Actinopteri; order Siluriformes; family Bagridae; genus Leiocassis; species Leiocassis micropogon. Next base: position 28,821,450 of record JAOVVA010000001.1, read on the forward strand.
CCACAGGCAAACAGAAAGTCATGAATTATTAATTAAAAGTTTCTAGACACTCTGATCAACTTTATAAACTACAGTAAAAATGACAAAAATGCTCCAATTACAATTATTTTATTGGAATTGTTTGGGGTGCCAATAATTGTGTCTGGGTGATTTTATTAAAAAACAATATATATTTTTTTATTTTTTTTATTTACTTGAGGTAAAGGTTCAATTTTTCTACCTTTTTTTGCAACAAAAAAAATAATTTATTAGAAGCCTAAGAACACATCTGGCAGGGGTGCCAATAATAATGACCAGCACTGTGTGTACAGTATATATACATACAGTACAATAAAAAAAAATGTAAGGAGAGAAAAAAAAAGAAATGCATATATATGTGTGTGTGTGTGTGTGTGTGTGTGTGTGTGTGTGTAAATTGTTTCTTTTTGCAAGATATTTTTTGTTTCTTTTCTATTTTTTTATTTTCCTTTCTTTTCTTTCCTTTTTTTTTTTACCTCTTGTTTGTTAAACTAAACTAAAATGTGTACTTTATCCACATTTTATTATGTAGCCAAACCCTGTTCTTTCTATTTCAGGTTTATACATTTCTATTTTTTTTTTCCGGTTTATAGTCAAGTTTACAAACCTCTTTCTGTCTTTTTCATGATTATAATTTTATTCTTATTTTTTTCTTCTTGATCTTTCATTTCTTTTATCCCATTTTGCTAGGTGTAATGAACTATTATATTTTTGTCAGATTTATTTATTTATTTATTATAATTTTTTTTTATAGGAAATTAAGATAAAATAAAAAAAAAAAAGATTCTCTTCTTTTCCATTTTGTTGAGACATGACTGCTTATTTTAACCTGAACTGGATGCTGTAACCTCAGGCTAACCCTTGACAGAATATCCCTCGCCATGGCAGGAGACATGCTGCTCCTTTTTGCTTGAGTCGCATGAGGCAGAACTTAAACAGGCAGCTTAATTGCTCGAGGAAGAACTGAGTGTGAAAAGAAAATCTAATAAATTGTGCTTTCTGCTCATAACAGTCTGAGGAAATCTAACAAGGAGTAAATTATGAAGCGGTGAAATGTGATGTGCGCTTTCTCACCAGGCCCTGGCTTTAATCAAGAGTCATTTAATTAAGTGCTTAACACAGTGAAGTCAGCGGTGCTGCGTCTGCACGACCAGCGGTGAGACGAGAAATCACAGCTCCTCACTTTTTCCAGCAGATCGGCTAAAGATGTCATTTATCTGAGCTCTGTCTGGTCTGCTGTGTATAATGCTTTATTGAACTATAGAACGGGGAAATGATTAATGATCTGCACTACTGACCAGAATGTCATAGCGTTAGATCCGTAGCTCTGAACACAGCTTTTCATCCTCATCTGCTCAGCCCTGTGGATCTATTTTAAATTGTTACCTAATGAAGAAATGTATGAGGGGAGTTTATATCAAACCGGGACTTATGATGAAATTTCTCATGAATGAAGGCAAAAAACTAAAAAAGACTTCAAGCACAGGTCGGTCATGAGACTCAATAAAACATTGGAATGGTGCAAACGGCAGTTTGTCAATAAATGATCCCAGCCGAGGGGGTTTGAAGCCCACTGGAGTTATTTTCATGAACATTCAGCGCGTGGACCACCTGCTCCGTAAAAAAAACTATGTATAATTTGTCTCCAACCTGCAGAGGAGTCACATCTTTTTGTGGGAACTGCACACACAATCATGCACCAGCACAACTTGCACATAACAAGAACTTAGTTGGAAGTTATTGCCATGTCCCTGTATAGTAGAGACCTCGCTCCCAGCCATTTCCACATGTTTGGACCATTAAAGGAGTTCCTGGGAGGCCAGCGCTTCAGACGTTAAGCAGTACGATTATTGCTCCGGTGTTCTGAAAGAAAACTTTTACCTTGATGGGATAAGTGCATTAGAGTAGCAAGGGATTATATAGAGAATATGAGGTAGTTTTTACTGTAATCAATCTGTTCTGTAATAAATCAAAAGTTTTTTTGAAAAAAGTAAAAGTTGTAATGAAGAATGAGATGATGTTAATCCAACCTCTAATTTAACATGAATTAGAATAAATGTGCACATTTTAAGTATATACACATCATTATATATATATAATTAAAATAAAAAAATTACTCTTTTTGACTTATGAGACATGTTTAAGAGTTGAAACTCCAGTTACTTTGTGAAAAATTATTCTTCAAGGAAGTACCTCAGCCTCTGCCACATGACAGCTTGATACACTATCTGGACAAAAGTATTCGTCCAAACCTTGTATCTAAATACAAAACATTTACTTAAATATGAAGCTGGTCCCCCTTTTGCAGCTATAACAGCTTCCCCACTCTTCTTGGAAGGCTGTCCATGGGAATTCATGTCCATTCGTTTCGTAGAGCATTTATAAGGTCGGGCACTGATGCTGGACCAGAAGGCCTGGCTCACAATCTCCTTTCCAGGTCATCCCAAAGGTGCTCGATGGGGTTGAGGTCAGGGCTCTGTGTTCAGGCCTGTCAAGTTCTTCCAAACATTGTTTTTCTAGTCCTTGCTTTGTGCACTCGGGTACAGTCATGTTGGAGTAGAAAAGGGCATTCCCCAAACTTTTGCTACAAAGATGGAAGCATACTGTAGCATTGTCCAAGATGTCTTGGTGTCTTGGTTTGCTGAGGCCTTAAGATTGTCCTTCACTGGGGATAAGGGGCCTGATTGAAACAACTAAAATTCAACAGTTGACAGGTTTGGCCAAATTCTCTGAATATTAATTAATTCTTTGGTTGTGTTATCTATTTCCTTTTGAACTTCTGCAAAATGCACATGAACTTTACCTTACAGTTTGCAAGGCAATGGTGTAACTGTATATCTGAGCCATGGATTTGTGGAAAGATTCATTGTTTGACCTTGCATTGTTTTTTTCTTTGTTTCGAAGCTGTTGTGGTGTTTGGTTTTCTTTTTATTCACCCTCCCTGACATGGTCACTCTGGTTCTACATTTTTAGTTTGGCTTTAAAATTTCTCTGTTGATTTTTTTTCCCTGGTAACGACCTTGCCTGTTTTATATCCATATAAACCTCAGAGAATATGGATTGTTACCTTTGGATTGTTGAGTCCATTTTGGTTCGGTGACGTTTGCCCTTGATTTATCCAAAGTAGTTTAATATTTTATTTTATCCAATAATTCAAGCAGCTTAGGATTGAACAGTATTGGGCTACTGTATAATTGTTATACTTAATTTCTTTGTGCATATTCATGGGAAGACATCACGACAATAACAGCACCGTACCTCCTGAGCACTTCTGAGCTTCTAACACATAATATAGTCAGAACAATTAAAGAAAAGAAAAAAAAATATTTGTGATCATTTATGGTATTGTAAATGTCAGTGCTACTACCCCTGGTACTCCACATTTATTACAATCCTTGTGTAGATGTTACAATTTAATAACCATATCTTCAAAGTTAACATAAGAAAGTTCACTATGTAAAAATAAGACAAGTTTTTTAGAAACAGCATTAATTAGGCTGTGAAATGGAGCAATTCAAGAAAAGCTTGACCTTATCCCAGTTACACACAGATACGCCAAAGACATTTAAATTAGAAACCAGATTTTGGGACAAAAATGCGAGCTGTCTTGATGCGTCGCGTCTTCAAACTAACATTTTGACATTTCCATTAGTATTCTGTGAATGTCACAATTACAGTAGCTGGCCAAGACCTGAGATTTATTTATTTATTTATTATTATTTTTTATTTATATATTTTTAATTCCCCCGAATGTCAGAGAGGAACAGTTATTCTTAGAACTGTCAATTAGCAAAGCTCCAGCTCAAGGGCCCTATCATTCACATCCTCCTCATAAAACCATTACACATTTCAGCACTCTGATGATTTCAAGGCATCATGTTAATGAGAGACTTTGACTTATAAATTTACACCTGTGACCCGCGGACGTGTAGGTACGGCGGCTGAAAAATTACCTCCGCGGCACGCAGTGCCACGGAAATTTATCTTCGCAGTGATTTTATTGCATGGTTACCTTAGGCAATTAAATCAATAAATCTAAACTGTCAGCCAGGAGAAATGAAAAGCTCAGATTCAGTAAATAAAAAGCCTTGGACACGTAAATTGGGAGATTATTTAGTAGGTAGAGCTCCTAACTGGCTGAAAAGGGGGAAAAAAAGAAGAGTAACGCGACGAAGAAGAAGAAGCACCTAATACATTAATCAGGTATGCTTCAGCACGCAAATTTTCCGTGTGATGAATAAATAAGCAGTGGTTCGTTTGTTAAAGAATGTGCTCGCATGAAGACCTGCTTATTTACGTATATGAGAATGTGTACTGTGTATAAACACAGGGACGTATTGCATAAATGGGATGCATCTAATGAATCCCATTTTTCTTTGTGCTAACATCAGCACAATTCTTGGTCCCTCTAAGCTAAAGTTTTGCCACACCCAACTCAAATGCTGTTTTTTTTGTAAAAAAGCCTTCTTGAAAATATTTCCTATATATACAGTACTGCGCAAAAGTCTTGATCCAGCCCTCATTCCTTCATATTTTGCCTTAAAAGAGGCTGATTTCTTGTATTTTTAACGTAGTCTTGAGGAATAGTTCTCCAGGCTTCCTGAAGGACTTTTTTGCCGCTCATTTTCACTCCCGTCCCTTTACTCGAGCAGTTTCAAAGGAATGTTTTGGTTTGTAAAGCCGCACAGTGACTTATGAATCCATGAAACAAAACATCTACAGTACCTTAAGGCATGAACCAGTGAGAAACAGGAGCAGATGATGACAGATGATCAGGTCGGTGATTAGTGTACTGCGGATGCTGAATGCTGGAACAGACGAGAGGGGAAATGAGGTTGCTGCTAAGGTTGTTACATAAACAACACATTTTTGTATCTCTAGACACTTTGCAGCCTGTCGCAGAAAAACATTTGTTCCTATTTCTTTAATTTACATAATTGAATTTTATTTTGTATGAAGAAATAAGGGGTGACTCAAGAGTTTCGCACAGTTCTGTATATTTTTGCAGAGTTTGATAATAATGGATTTTAATGGAATGTGTTTAAAGTTCATTTTTTTACTTGAACAAAAATTTTTTTATGCAGTACTTTGCATAACGTGACAACTTTTTTCCTATCAAAATTTGGCAAACTACTTAAATAAACTAAGTTTTTCATTTCAGAATTATGCAACATACAGTATGTGAGTAACATATGCATAACATCTTCAGCTGAATTCAGTCAAATAAAAAGCCAATAAAAAGCGTTTCCAGTAACATTTTAAAATAGCAGCATGGACTGGCCATGTTCATAGTTTCAGCGGCGTCACAGTGGCTTAGTTGTTAGCACTGTTGACTCTCACCTCAGGGGTTGGGGGTTTGCCTCCTCTCTGGTCTGTGTGTGTAGATTATTCATGTTCCTCGTCTGCTTGGGGGGTTTCCTCTAGAGATTCCTTTTTCCCCCCACAGACCAAAGACATGTGGTATAAGCTGATTAGTGCTTCCAAATTGCCTATAGTGTTTGAGCAGGTATTTTGCTTGTGACCTGCTGTTGCACCCACCGTGTGCCCTGAGTTTCCCGGGATAGGCTTTGGAGCTGCCATGACCCCATACAGGATAAGCGTTATAGATAACGGATGGATTGGCAGTTCTAGTGATAAGCGTAATATTCCTTTGTAAAATAAATTAATAAAACAAAAGTGGAGCTTCTGATTTTTTCCTGCGTCCTCATTTGTAAATCAAACAAGCTTACAGTACATGAGGTCGTAGCCCCTAAACTGGAAATGCCTGCACTAGCATTAATGAATAATGTTTTACAATTCAGAGCGCTCAAATCTGGTTTATACCATTTTTTTTATTCAGCTTTTTTTTATACAGACATTAAACATTTAAAAACAGCATAACTACATCTCATTTTTTTGTTTATTACATTTGTCTATTTTATTATAAAATAAACATACAATAGGCAAAAAAAATAAAAATAAAGAAATAAAAAAAAGCTGAACTTGTGCAACACATTTGAAATACAAAGCTAACCAGGCAGGAAGATTCTTTGATACATAACGCATTTGAAAATGAATTCTTACAACTATACATGTAGAAATGTGCAGGTGCCCCTGCTATGTACAAAGAAAATCAAAAGAAAATAGGAATAAAAAGGAAAGACTAAAATCTACAGCATGCCAGAACATTGATATCTTCAGTCATTGGAGTTTAGGTGTACATTAATTGTACAGTTTAAATAGTCAGGACCCCAATGAGGTGAAAAGCTATTGAGTTGAAGTAGAAACCCTGCTCTTTCTTTATATCAAACCAAATCCTTCAGGCAAACGGGGAGCAGTGAAGCACTTCATGGATTTATTTTATTAAGTGTAAGTTTAATACGTAAAAAAAAAAAAAATGAAAAAAATTCTCCTATCTCAAGTGGCAACGTTAAACGTTTGAACGATTTTGACATTTTGATATACATATATATCTCAACATCTATTGGATTAAGTATAACTTTTAAACTTTCCCTAAATAATAGAGATCTAAGGCCAAAAGATAACACGTCTCATCTTGTAGTTTTATATGCAGCCAAATTAAAAGCCACATCTCTTTGGAAAACTGCTCCAGTTATGATTTTCCCCCCAAAGCTATCAAAATGTGGGGTTTCACTCTCTCCGCTTTCTGATACATAAAGTCTTTATTAGATGTTTGATCCATTCCATGGGCGTTTAAAATTCACATTAAAGGGTTGGTTCCACATTTTTGTCAAAATTTCGTACGCACTCGTTTTTCCCTCCTGCAAGTGTTAATAACGATAATGAAAAAGTGCGGACATTTACTGTATACGTCAGGCTGAGCTGAATCCATATATAATGGACACATAGATTGAACATTTACAATTGAACTAAGCATTTTGTCCTGCTAATCATGTGTAGGGAATGTAAGAAATACATCATAGAGATGCTACAAGAAAAATAACAAACAAATAAACAAACATAAAAAAAACCCCACTTTATGGATTAACTTTATGGAAACATTTTAATAAAAGTAAGAAATTAATGGAATATTCCTTTGAAAGTGATCTCTCTTTTAAAACCATGAACTATTTTAGGCTTCCTTTCATTATGCTACTGTAAGCTCAGAAACTGTCGTAACAGCACGCGCAAACTCGATGACTGTATTGTTGGAAAAAATGTCAAACAATCCCTTTAAAAACAGAAACCATTTCTTTTCTGAAAAATCCCTTTAGTGTTGATAAGCTGTATATACCACTTTACAGAAATGGAAGAAGAAGAAAAAAAAACACAACAACCCACACTCTAAATGATGCTTGAAATAAATTGAATTGAAATGTAATGAAGTAGCAGGAGGGTTTCTGAATAATAAACCACAGCGGATAAGAGCTTATGTAAATCTGCGACCGCTTCAAGGCAAGAGATTGAGTAAGGTCAAACGCAACACCTCGACCTGACACAACGTTTAACACCAAACACACAAATGATATAGAGCACCACTCTTTACTGTACATAAGGAGACGGAAAAAAAAAGAAAAGAAAAAAAAAACAGACCTAACAAGACTAACGTGAATAACTGCTCCATGTTTTTCCTCACATGCTTCCTTAAGTCCCAAGGCATCGTGATTGACATTGATGTAAAAAATACATATGTACAAAAACGCTGATGCTCTGATGAGGTTAGAAACTGGTCTTGAAACTATTCTATGTTAATATATAAATAAATAAAGACCCTCATTAATGTATTGTCGATACCACCAGCGATGCTTTTTTTTATACACTTGCTTTATGATATATTAAAAAGCAATGCATACATTTTTTTGGGGGGGGGAATTTGTGAAAAGTTGAAATTTGTTAAGCAACTTTGGAGCACAGGTCTATTGAGGTTTAAAGCTATTTGAATATGATTTTTGAATAATAATTAAAAAAAAATTGTTTCACTTTTAGGAAATGTACATTTCTGCCAATTTTCTTCCCAATTTGCTCACTTGACACTTCCCACCCACCAGCCAGCTCTTGTTTACCATACACCACCTCCCAACCAGGATGGGCGAAGATCTCCTTATGAAAGAACAGCATAATGTGCAATTTTGGCCAATTTATTTTCTTGGTTTGGAATTTGCCATTAATTTTCAATCACAGGTTATGGTTTTCACATATAATAAAAGAACCAGAACCTCAAATATATATATGTATATATATATATATGTATATAGAGTGCGCAAACAGACCAAACCATTAATCTACAGTGATGTTAGACACGTATGGCTTAGTACTGTATGTACCCAGTTAAACTGTCAATTAAATGTAATGCTGTAAATAGTTAAGCAATGCTAACATTAACTTGCTGGAAGCGACAGTTAGCTCTTTATCAGCAATGTAATGTGTAATGTGTAATTATGTAACACTAATTTATGTACAGATATGCAAGAAGTAATCAGACATATAGTTTTATGCTTAAATGTACATGTTTCCATTATAATGACTAACACTGATGTATTTCTTTTCAGATTGAAATAGACCCACCCTTAAGCACGTCTAATAGTGAAATTTCTCATTTTTAATGATTTTCAGATTTTTGGCCAACCTCTAGGTGACCTGTCCTAGACATAAATATGATATCATGCCTCTATATACAGTACTGTGCAAATGTTTTGAGCCATCCCTCGTTTCCCATATGTTGTTTTCAAACAGCAAGGTTTATTATTATTTTTTTAATATAGTCTTGAGGAAGAGTTCTCCAGGCTTCCTAAAGGACTTTTTTGGCTCTCATTTTCACTTCAGTTCCTGTTCCTGACCAGTTTCAGAGAAATATATTTTTGTTTGTTAAAGCACACATTAACATATTGAATTGGCAAGTATAAAAAACATCTAACTTAAGGCATGAACCAGTGAGATGATGACACGTGATCAGGCTGGTGATTAATACACTGGAGACGTGAATGCTGGAACAGATGAGAGGGGAAACGAGGTTGCTGCTGATGTTGTTACATAAACAACAAATTTTTAAAGTGTATCTTTAGGTACTTTGCAGCCTCTTACAGTAAACAAAAAAAACCTTGTTCATACTCCTTTAATGTAATCTACATCATTTAACTTAATTGAACATGAAGAAATTGAGGTGTGGCTCAAGACTTTTGCACAGCACTTTAAATAATTGTACAGACAAATTTGCTGTGGATTTGAAACAGCTAAGCCAGAAGCAGGAAGCAACTGAGTCAGTGTTTTGTAGTGTACTACTTTTTTTTTTAAAGCTATTTTGAGATTATGAAGCTGAATCGGTCGTATTTATATTGCACTATATGTGGATTAGTGGATTGCTGTGTGATAAAATATACAGCTCGCTATAAAGATACACAGACAGTAAAAATCACGACCGGCTCCAATATACGCCGAATATTGACACTGATCTCACATGCACACTTTGGTCGTTGATTTAACGATCATAATTTTTCTGTCAATGTTCAGTAGAGATGGGTATGAGGAAAGAAATATACTACAGTACTTAGTGAGAGTCGAAAGAGTGTAAGACGTTAATCAGAGCAGCTTTGATTTTGATATGTCTTAAAACAATGTTTTAATTAGCACATCTGTCTGGTGGACGATTTTGAATAATGTTTAATAATGTTGAGACGAAATCCCTAGCATCATCAGAGCATAAATGCAATCGGAAATATTTAAATTTCATCATCGCAACATTTGAAATTTGTTAACGCGAAAAACAAAAAACACCCCAGGTTTCACCATCGCTAGTACAAAGCACACAAATAAATAATTGTGGTTGTATGAAAAAGAAACAAAAAAATCGAATATACCAATATGGTATGGAAAGATTTTTCAATTCGCTCTCGTTCTTAAATATAGACTCTAATAAATTCTCATTGCATACGCAGGCACTTTTGTATATTCTTGGTGAAAGTCACTTTTTCACACCCACTCACAAACACACACACACACACACACACACACTTCTCTCTGTCTCTATCTCTCATTCTCTCTCACATACACTCATGTCAAGACTCTCAGTGAAACCCAGGAGCTTAATGGAACTGATGCTGGCGCTGAGAATCTGACCACGGCCACCCGTTCACGCACACCTTACACGCGGTCATGCACGCCTACGCTGATAAATCGGGAACAGAAGAGCATGGAGAAACATCTTGCTGACAGCATGTCAACAGCATACTACCGATAATAAAACACAAAGTTATCGGCGATTGAGAGTCCGCTACTGAAAATGGAAAAAAAAAAAAAAGTGTCAAGACACTTGTGACATTTGTGAGCTACAAGTTTGTTTATGAGAGCTACAGATCAAATTATTATCTTATTATTATTATTATTAGAACTTTTTTGGGGGGGGTAGGGGGCAAGTACTACAGTAGGCACTAAACTTTTTGCAAGTCAAAACCACAGAGATGGATTAAAAGCTGCCTGCCTGAAAATCGACAAGATGCGACAGAAAAAAAAAGAAAAGAAAAAAAAAACAGCACAGAATTTTGAATAATTATTAATGATGTTTGGACTCTCTTAGAACTATCTAATAACACCCTCTGTGAACATGCAAACAACGAATAGTAAAAGAGTCGTCATATAGAACACAGTCAGTATGGTACATAAAAGGGCATATGGTACATATGGAAAAGATAAAAGGGCCGTTGTGTCAAGGAGACGCTGATGTCCTCTGTGTGTGTGTACGTGTGTATGTGTGTGTGTGTGTGTGTTCTGGAGAAGTCTACCGAATGTCCATTAAACACTCTTGGACAATTGTTAAACATGTGGTCCCCTCACAGTAATCAGATTTGGAATAAAGCCATAAGGAGTGCTACTTATTATTGGTTGTTATTATGGCACTGTAGAAAGTACAGCAATTAAAAAGGGGAATTTAGAGGAAAAATCCACCCTGAAGTCTGTTTTTATTTATTTATTGGGAAATATTTCTGATGTGTTTGGTGATTCTTGTGGTGATTTGTTGGTTGATGCGGCGTTTTCGTTATTCCTGCGAGAGTTCGTGCTGAGCTGAACGTCTCATCAAGACATTGCTAGCAGAGCTGATTAAAAGCTGCCGACAAGATGCAACAGAGAAAGAGAGAGAGGAAGAGAGAGTGAGAAAAAAAAAAAAAAAACAAAGGGCAAAAAAAATTCTCTTTCATCTTTCATCGATTTCATGTTTTTAATAATTCCAACGTAGAGGGAGGAACAAAACAAACATTATGCCATACAACCACCGCCAACAAGTTATGCCGGAGACTCACCTACTTAGTGATCTATAAGATGACTAATGTGATGATGTGAGCATGAAACCCTGGAGCAGAATGTACAGATAAGGAATTAAAAGAGCGCCGCATCGCAGTCTTTAGATATAGGGTATACTGGGTGGCTCAGTGGTGAAGGTGTTCAAGTGCTGATCAGGAGGTCCCTGGTTCAAGCTCTGGTTCGCTGCAACTGTTGGGCGCTTGATCAAGGTGCTTCACCTCCAAGTGCTCGGGCGTCAAGCTGGCAACCCGACCCTGTAAATAACTGCCATGATGTATATGTGTTGCCCAATGTGCCAGGCAGCACGTACTGTATACGGAACCACCACCATATATAGATAGATAATCGAATTCACACTGGCACCAACATCTGCAGGTAATCAAGTGGCATTGTGGGTAATGTAGGAAAAGGTTCAAGACCATTCAAGAAAAGACTTGACCAAATAAATATTTGACATCATTAAAAAAAAAATTAAAAAAACAAGAGTTCATTTTAAATATTAATATTTAAGTCATTCAGGGTGGAGCTTTCCTTTAAACGTTGAATCACTTTTTTTCATTAAAAAAAAAAAAATTTTTGCTACTCCTTTGAACCCCAGTCCTTTACAATCGTTTTTATAAAGCCATCGACATGTAATACAAAGAAACAATACTGACATAGAGAAGGATTGCACACCGGGCACTTGTTCGCCCTTGCTTTCACTTTATAGGAAATAATGTACACTGTACAAATACGAGAGCGCAGATTCAAAAACTAAGATACTGTCCCGTCTCAAGCTTCTGCCCCGGTCGAGTCACATGACTCAACACATCCTCTAACAGCTGCGAGCCGAAGTGTATTTGTTTTTTGTTTTTTCTGTTCTGAATACAATGACAGTTTTGGCAGTCTTTCACAATGTGCTCTAGATCTCCAGGAAGTCATACGGCACCTTGTGTTCCACTCGTTCCTCAGCTTTGTTTGCGTAGGAGCAGCTCTGAGACGGCAGTGCTGGTGGAAGGAGGAAGTGATGGAAGGAGTGTCAGGAGGGAGAGCAAGAGAGAAGGAGAGCACAAGAGATGGAGAGAGAGAGCGTGAGAGAGAGAGAGAGAGCACAGTGAAAAGCTCCAGCACTATAACAAATGTGCCTCGATGCGGAGCCAGTGCAGTCCTTGGCGGATGTAGCGCACCAGGTCAGTCATGCTGCTGTGCTGCGTCAGGGGCTCCATCACTGAGTCCAACTCCTGAAAGAACTCTGAGCCAAAAAAAAAAAAAAAAAAAGATCTTTAGTTAGGTTTAGTCAGAATTATTGGCACCCTTTGTGAAGAGCAAAGATAAAAATGTGTTCAATTAATAAACCGGACATTAAACAACTGTATAGTTTCACATAAACAGAATATTTTTAACCTTTAAAAGGTTTTCAATTACAGAAGTGCATTTTTTCACTGCAAAATAGGCTGTAAAGTTATTATAAATTATTAAAACTGTACCAAAATATATTATAAAATTACCTTTCATAAAGAGCAACATACAGTTTGTGGTTTTTTTTTGTTCTTGTTTTTGTGAAACACTGATTTTATTATTAATTCATATTTTTTGGCACCCTAATCTAATACTTTTAATCATAAAGGTTTCAATTGTTGGATTTTTTCCCCCCTTTAAAACGATAGTTTCAAAAATATTGGCACCCCTCCAATATAACCTGTATGGTCTTATTTAAAAAAACATAAACAACATTTTAACCTTAAAGAAAAAAAAAATCCTAATTAGTGTACTAATTTGCTAATTTTGTACTAATTCTTGTAATGTCTTAACAAGGTTGGAAACATGAAGGTTAGACACTTTTTAGCACATGATTATGAAAACAATTCAGATTTTCAACTATGCCAGACATGCTCGGACTGTGCATAAAGATAATGTAACTGCTTACATATGTTTGTATAGTTGCTTGTTAAAAAATAAATAAATAAAAGCTATTGGGCTTTCCAAAAATGTTATAATTTGTTGCCTTCCTTTTATATAAATGCAGAGCAACAAGCCACATCTAATAAATTGCATGCCATTATTTTCCATAATAATAATAATAATAATAATAATAACAACTACAATAATAGTAATACTACTACTACTACTACTACTACTAATAATAATAAGGGCCTATTTCTTTATAGGACCTTGGCTCTTAAAGAATCATACAGTATGTTGCATGGGTTAAAATTATATCTTTATAAAATACCTTTTAGTTTTTAAGTAGCAATTAAAATATATTATAATATCTCTTCATTAACTATAACTGTAAAGTAAGTTGTCTAACCAGGTTGAATCCTCTTGGCTGTATACATCTGAGCTTGGAGCACTGTACTTCTGACATTCTATTAAAGGCTAAATTCAGTGCCCTAATTTACTTAATTACAAAAGAAGGCAGTGAAGAGGGGGGAGAGAGAGAGATAGAGAGAGAGAGAGAGAGAGGGTCAGACCTAAGCCTTCAGAAGCAGACAGACCTCAGATGTGACATTCAGCATCCCTGTGCTTTTTAATTAGCCTTCTCTAGAGGAACAAGGGAGAGGAAATGACAGAGGAAGCCCCATCAAACCTGCAGCGCTATGCAGGCACTCTCTGTCTCCAGTGATCCATACACATGCTCCCTCACTGATAAGGCTAATGTGTGAAAGGGGCCAGTTCTCTTTTCAACCTCTGACAGATGTAGATAAGATGTAAAAGAAGACCAATCAGGCCTAATGAGCGAGTGGCACGCTGATGTGGGAAGCACTCCGGTACTTTGCGGCTTGTCGAGGATGAATGCGAGGCCCTTAACCCTCAACTGTGCAACTAACAGAATGAATTGTGCGCCCCTTCGCTCGCAAGGCACTTTGGATAAAAGCGTCTGCGAAATGAATAAATGTAAAGTGATTCCCTAAGAATCTGAAAAATAAAAGATTTATTCAAAGTACATGCCTTTCTGCAAAGATATTCACGAATCTCAGAGTACAACAATGTTTTGCTCCGGAGACTTTTATCTAAAAATGTTCTGTGTTGACAATTTTCAACACCAAAACACATTTCATGTTTATGACAGAACGGCTTTAAGATTTTATCTTTGTGTAGTTGCAAAGTGCCGTGATTCTTGAACGATGCCAATTTCCCATCACTCAACAATCCAACTGCTAATTTTAATTCACACTTTTCAACATAACCTGGCGGTTTCTTTATCAATATCTGTCAGTACGGATAATGATTTTCAACTCGAGTCAAAATTGTGTTAATATTAATATGGAACAACCTAGCGGAAACCTAACACCATTTTGAATGCGATGTCAGATTTAACGGCTTCGTTTTTTTTTGCTTGGTTAATTTTATGTCTCGATATAATGTATGATTAATATATGAACGATTTTTTATTTACATGAGCACCCTGTTAAATCCGATACACTCCCATATTAATGAATATGACCTTTTCTGTGTGTTTGACCTTTTTTTTAATCGTTGTTTTTGTAGGATCACTCCGTTGTGGCTCCAGGAATCAGACAGCACGTCACATACCGTACATAACAGAACTAACGATCACGGAAACCTGCAGCGTCGGTATTAATCAATACATTAATGTCTGCATCCAAAATCACAGTCCTTGAAACATTTTGGCAGAGATCGTACCTTGGCTCTCGTGGGCCAGCTTGTCGGCCGTGTCCCAGTGCTCATAGCTGCGCAGGATGTTGTTGGTGATGTTGACGTGGCTGGCGGCCATGTGGTGGATGCGCTGCGGGATGGCCACGCTCCCTGAGGAGGAGGAAGAGGACGAGGAGGAAGAAACCATGGCTCCGGAGTTGCTGTTGACCGAGCTGATGGGGGAAGGACTCAGGGACATGGGAGACGGTGTTCCTGTGGTCCTGACAGAGACGAAGAGGGAACGTTTATCTTAGCTAATGCGAATGTGAGTTTGTATTAATATGGACATTTGTACATCGAATAAATATGAAAAAAAACAAATTGGAATGCTAGGCTGCCTTCCATCAGGCAAAGGTGCCTATATTTATTCTTAAAACACGTAAAAGATTTGCATGAAAGAATGTGTTTAGCATTTACCAAAAAAAAAAAAGAAAAGAAAAAAAAAAGCAATTCCCTGACTAGCTTAGCTGTTTAGCTTCATGTAAAATGTTATTAACATCAAGCCTGGAGTTTTTCTAGCACATAAGCACAGCGACGTCGTCCTTCTCCTGACTGACACACACACACACACACATCCGTCTTTCAGTGCTTAAACCTAAACAATCAAGCCACGTTGCCTGTAATCCAGCGATAAATTGAACCGCACTCGCACCCTGCGGGGCTAAATTATGTTCCCTGTCAACAGCATGGCCCATTCTTGGGGCAATGCAGGTTTTTACTCAAATAAACAGACCATCAGTGAAGGAGAGAGACAGAGCGAGGACAGCAGGAAAGAGAGAAAAGATTCATGACGGTAAAGAAGGTAAACAGAGTGCGGACGAGAGAGCGTGGGGAGTAGATGTGCATGCGCATGAGAGAGAGAGAGAGAGAGAGATAGAGTGTGTGAGAAAGCTGGTGTTGATCAGTATGTAGGGGAAGATTAGAACGCTCTCTTCACTGGTAAAGGTACTGTAGCAGGGAAGGCTGGAGGGCTCAGACTGCCAAAGCTAATTGCTTTTGACAGGTGCAATGGCCGCAGAGCAGCAGGCCTGTGTAGTATCCAGCCAGAGGCCACTCTCTCTCTCTCTCTCTTTTACTCTCCCACACATCCACAGAGCATGCCTTCCCAGCCTGCACCAAACATTAGGTTGCTATGTCGTTGGCATGGATGAGCTACGCTCTTGTCCTCTTATACCCGCGATTGCCAGCCGACATTCCGCTGAAGTCCTGCAAGGTCCGCAAGCTTCCGCGAGGACCGTGAAAAAAATTAAACACTTTTTATTTTTTTACCATGTTTAATTTTTTGCGCGGAAAGATGGAAACGTAATCACAGCGCCAAAACTTGCGGTGAATCATGATGAACCGTATTTACGACCACCGTGCGAAACCGCGTAGGTGAGATAGGGGTATTAGAGGTCATCTTTTTTCTGCGAGCACCGGACGCGATTAAGATGAAGGACGAATCACATACTTCCCATGGCTTCATTAGTTCAGATGACTTTTTTTTATTTTTTACTGTAAGTATTAAACCATAAATATTTGAAAGTAATTTTAAACCTAATCACAGAAGAAAGCAGTTATTATTCATATATTCATTGTCTATAGTGCTTATCCTATATACAGGGTCGCGGTTGGCCTAGAGCCTGTCCCAGGAGACTTTGGGCACAGGGCGGACGGAGTGCCAATCCATTGCAGGGCATACACACACTCACATGCTCATTCGCACAGTTCGGGCAATTTGGGAATACCAGTGACCCTAATCTGCATGTCTTTGGACTGTGGGAGGAAACCGGAGAACCCGGAGAAAAAACCTGGAGTACCTAGGTATACCTTATGTGTTATTTATTATTATTAAAAAAAAATAATATAAAAAAAACTGTCCTGGCTCGCCTGCAGTACCTTCTCGGTGCACTAGGTGGCTGATACTTTAGGAAACGCTGTTTAGCTAAAAGTTTGTGTAGCCTGCTTTAGTTTTTATTAAAAAAAAAGCAATAAAAAAAATACAGACATAACTGTAGTTTCGTCTTATCGTGTGATATACAGTATTAAGCTATTAATATTTGTACCATTACAAAAAAAAAAAAAAAAGCCAAACAGCACATGACAAATGATGGGAAGTTAACTTGGAAGTAGGATCTCGTAACTCGTACCACCATTACATTTTCTTTCCCTTTTTTTGCCATTCGAGGCAACAACACAGACACCTAAGTGTTTTTTTTTTTTTTAACAATTTGTAAAAATCTAGTCAGCTAATGTTAATGATATAAATGATACAGCAATTTTTCCCCTTAAAATATCCACCTATATATTTAGTGTTACAGATTTAACAAGCTAATATGGCTGGATTTTAATTGATCTAGAGCGAATACTAATATATATACGACTCATATGACTCATTGAACAACATTAAATGTCAGTATGTATTCTGACTGTCCTATTATTCCAAAGAAATTCCAACGTCCAAGCTATAGTCGTATGTTTAGTCGTTATTAGCAAGCAGTGGTAGGAAAATATTTTGGATATTCAGAAAGGACCTACTTTCCATTTGAGCCCCATGGTGAAGGTGCTTGAGAACTTTTCGCTGAATTCTGTAGAGCAAAAAACAAACAAACAAGACAGTATTTGCGTGAATCGACAGACCACATCGAAGAGCTCGATGAACAATAGGATCAGATAATTAATGGTGTTCCTTTGTACAATAACCAAATAAATTATGAACTTTTAATAATGACATACAAACTACATTATTAAATGCTATGTCCAAAATATACTTATTTAAAATAAACAAGAGAATGCAGATCACGTGTAAGGGTTTCACCTTGAAGTACTCCATTAAGGAGCGTGAATACTTCATCGCGTGATCCTTTTTCAGTTTGAACATCCGCAAGTACAGCAGGGATAAACACCGATTGCTGTCGAGAAAGGAAATACGTGCTGCGGTTATGCAAAACAACGGAAACAAACAGGAGTAAACACTGGCAGGTTTCTTGAGGAATGTTCTTCATAGGATGTGACTTCAGAACAGGTAAACAAACCCCCATCCTGGTGTGCATGCATGAGCGTGTTGGCTTGGACACAGCCAGTAGCGTGGAGTGACTGACCTTTCAGTCCAACGCTTGTGAGACACCAGATGCTCAGGACATATGCACCGCCCCATGAAACTGAACTAGCGCTCTGTCAATTCTAATAAAGTGCAGACTTGTGTTGGAGCTGTAACACTGTGTACTCATGGACACTCGGATCTAGGTCACGTTTCGTAACGGGGCGCGACATTTCTTTGTAAAATACAGGACATTTCCAGGCAGCGTTAAAGGACACGCTTCGAATAGGTTTCTATTGAGATATTTGTGACTTCTTGTGCTAAATTGTAAGGTTGAACGTTTCTTGCTCACCGTTTTACAGCAATGTTGACAGTCAATATCAACAAGAAATATCATGTAGGAGTAGTGAAAACATTGGTGCAAACGTTTCAGCCGAAAGTAGCTACCCCTCATTTCTTCATATGAAATTCAATTATGTAGATTTGATCCTCTTGAGGCCTGAATGTCCCCATACTGTATGAGGACGTGACATTTTGTCCCAACTTTGTTTTCTATATATATAAAATCCTTGTACCATCCTCATATGAGGACAGTTAGGTTTAATTCTTTTGCTAAACTTCATCCTGGTTGAAGACATGGATTACATCTATAGTTATCAGCAAGGAATAAAGGGAAACCGCCGGGTTGTATATCCGAGGGTATTAAAGAAATTGGAAGAATTGCTTTACTGCGACATGCTACAACGTGCTTAAATATACAATTTAAAAATTGGTTGTTTATGTAACAACCTCAGCGGCGACCTCATTTCCCATCTCATCTGTTCCAACCTCAGCATCACCAGTACACTAATCACCAGCCTGATCATCTGTCATCATCTGCAACCTGTTTCTCACTGGATCATGCCTTAAGTTAGATGTTTTTTTATGCTTGTATGATTCATAGATCACAGTTTGGCTTAACAAAAAAAAAAAAAAAACCCTGTCAGGTACAGGAACTAGGCTGAAAACGAGAGCCAGAAAGCGCTTCAAAAACCCTGGAGAACTATTTCTCAAGACTACATTAAAACTACAAAAAGGCCCGGTAGGGTGAGGGTGCAAGACTTTTGCACAGTACTGTATTTGATATATGTTTACTCAGGGTATTTGGCTTAAAAACTACAGCAAATACCTCATTTACTGAGAACATCTAGAAAACATTACTACACTCATACTGTATGTATATGTTGCTTCTCTCCTAATCTGCAAAGCATGTTAAAGCAAAGCAGAAAGATTTACTCATCAAATTT
>JAOVVA010000001.1:28840743-28863160 GCA_028565275.1 Leiocassis micropogon
ACTGTATGTATATGTTGCTTCTCTCCTAATCTGCAAAGCATGTTAAAGCAAAGCAGAAAGATTTACTCATCAAATTTAATACCTAGCAGTGCCGTCGCATCGCTCTCTTTAGGAAGGAAATGAGACTAATTTCCAGTGGACATAAAGCATTGTCGGAAATGTCAAAGTCAAAACAGACCAAGACGTTTAAACAAAAAGGCTCCACGACCGATGCATGTTAATTCTAAAAATCAATATGCAAGTTGTTCAAAGTGTGCGTGGAATTTAACCACATCTCTGAAATCTAACTGAAGGTGCTTTTGAACACCAACTTTAAAAAAAACGATATGCCTTTAATTAACAAAAGCACGAAGCTGGAAGCTACATATCAATCAAGAACTTTGTCTGTCCCCCACCCGGAGCACAGATCTAACCTTGACATTCAACATAAACAAAGTGGTGGTGATGTGGCAGGCAGATTGGCGCGTGGATGTCGTTTATCTGGCCTCGAGTACACACATCCCCACTGCAGCGGCACGGAAATCTTTCATTATCCGCTAACAGCTTAATGAAATACAAGAATAATGATCCGTTCTAAGCTGATTAAGTGCTTTAGCGGTGTTTTAAAGCTCCCAGATAGGGCCGATTGTAGACGGGTGATGGCTGAGGGGAGATTTAGACAAAGTGGAGCGACGGTAAAGTGGCACATCAGGCTGCTGACGGCTGGCAAGTTGTGTTGCACTCGGGATTTTTATCCTGCCAGACAACAGGCCCTCAAACACCGAGGGGCTTCTACTGGATGCTCCTGATGACTTTGTCAAAATCTAAAGCAGAAAGGAGTGTGTCTTTTGCTTTATAGGTAATAAAGGAATAAAGTAAGTAATAAAGCAAAAGGAAGAGTTTAATAAAAGGATGGTACAGGTGTAGGAATATAGGCTGGGTGTTCTGATGTGTCCTTATATAAAATGGACGGTAAAAGTTTTCAATAACATTGTGTTCCAAAGTGTTGTTCCAACATTAAACGTTTGTACTATTTATTCAGTATGAAATTGATATTAGTTTAATGCCATGAAACATACTATTTACATTTTTATCCAGCGACTAATGCTTATCTTGTTACACATACTGTATGAGCAGATAAGGGTTAATGGATTTGCTCAAGTGGGAACCTTGTAGTGCTGGGGTTTGAACGTTGGGACCTTCTGATCAGTATTCCAATGCCTTACCCACTGAGCTACCCCTGCCTCCTAATAAGTCATTCTCACCACTAAAATTACAGCACTGGTCCCCAAGTTGTGTCTATCTTGAGGTTGAAACTAATGTTACAGCAAAGACACCTTTCACTGTAAAAGTACAGCTTTTCCCAGCAGGAACCCTATCTCATGTCATGCATTTCTTAGCGTTGTTAACTTTCTCGTTCATTGGGGTGCATCTTACAGTAGCTCTCAAATTGCTCTTCTGTAATATGGTGTTTGCACAACGTCCAACGTCCAAGATTGCAATCACATCCAGTTTCACAGAACAGATCTCAGATATTAAGCAGGTTTGTTTTTACACTTTTGGCTGCGTTTCAACGTAATATTTTTCTTTAAATTGCTGTCGTCTGGTATTCCGGTGGCACATCAAGAGCATGATTTCGAATGCGTTAAATTAGTTCGAATCCCGCTCAGGCAGTTTTTAACATTGTGTCATGTACATTAGTTAGTCCACAGTCATGTAATCAGCGCTGTTCCAATATCAAAACTGTCTCATCACAGAAAACCGCACTATACACATTTGTAATGAGTGTCATCTCTTCCGAAAATATTTCACAGCGCATAAATATACCAGTGAGAATCGAACCTTAATACTTCGTAGTACAAGAAAAAGTATGTGAAATGTATAATAATAAATAAATACACAAACTCACCAGAGCACCGCTAATTTCTTCTCCGCCAGCGTGGCTGAGTGACTGGTGAAGTTCTTTAATCTCATCGCGTACCTGAAGGTGATACAGAACCAAAAGAACGTTGTGAGAAAAGCTAATATCGCTATAGTTTCA
This sequence comes from Leiocassis micropogon, assembly GCA_028565275.1. Lineage (NCBI taxonomy): Eukaryota > Metazoa > Chordata > Actinopteri > Siluriformes > Bagridae > Leiocassis > Leiocassis micropogon. Next base: position 28,842,764 of record JAOVVA010000001.1, read on the forward strand.
TTCATTCTACAGCACTGCTTGAAAGACCATGCTGCTGTTATGAGGATTACAGAATGGAGAATTATCAAAATATCATTTTCTGCATAAATGAAATGCTTTAATGATCTAAAGCAACTCTGTTTTATGGGGCTTATACTGCAGTACAAGTGATCATTCTGTGCATGCATGTGCATGTTTGTGTGTGTGTGTGTGTGTGTGTGTGCGTGAACCCACAACCCCACATGGTTTCCTCTAAGCTCGGATCTCAATCACCGCCAGCTGATTTGCAGAGTGCGCTGATGAGCTTCGAGGTCCATCTATTTTCATTCTCGGTGACATTAATAAAACAAGGGCTGCTAATTGCACGGCTTGTAACATGGAGTTGCCTTGCGGTGGCCCTAATGGCAATCATCGCTTTTATTTTAATCACGGCAGGTAGGGTGGCCGTGCCGGAGGGCGAGAGAAAAGAGGGAGCGAGCGAGACAGAGAGAGAGGTGAGAAGCTGGCTTTTGGCAGCGCTGACCTAATGAGCTCCACGGTTTCCGAGTACATGGTGTACGGCGACTTGGCCTCTAACGGGTCTCGTTCCATGGCGTTCCCGCACTCGATGAAGGAGAGCGCTCCGTCTGCGTAATTGACAGCTTTGCCAAACTTCTCCATCTGTACGAAGAAGGGATGGTGGGGGGAGGGGGGGAGGGAAGAGGAGACAGCAATCAAACGTGACAGGATGAGAAAGAAGACTGATGTTAGGAACAGACAAGCAGTTCAATTTCTGAAGATGTTCACGAAAGCAATTGACTTTAAAAATAGTCTCAGGCACCGGGGCCTCATCTATTGAGCTGGATACAAATAAAATTACATCGAAATTGTCTGTTTATTTATTTCAACAAGAAATGTGGTTTTTTTTGTTTTGTTTTTTTTATTTTTTATGACAAGTTCAGAAAAAAACATCCGCATCTTACAAGAGTACATTTATATATAAGAAGACTAACTAATGTAGACCTATTGATTGCCTTTAAATACTATAATTGGCTCTGATTACTGCAATTTTGTCGATGGATTGCGGCATCGGGTTGAACTCGCTCATTTATTTCAATTATAAACATGAGCTGTAGAGCTGTAGAGCTGTAGAGCTGAAGAGCGGCGGCGTGAGGGATGTCTGTCAGACAGTCGCTGAGATACTTAAAACAATTACACACAACAGTCTCTCGGAGTGATGTATTTGGTGTCCGTCACCACAGTACACCTATTTCACGCGTACTGTAATCTGTTTCCAGATTCAGGTGCTAAATAATCCGTTTCGGGGTGTAGACGTGAGCCAGAATAAGCTTCTCTTCTGCCTCTTCAATCATGTGCATTACAGCTCGCTGTGAGCTTCACCATTTATGGAGTTTTGTGGGTGTTGCTTACATGCCAAGAGCTGTCGCAGGCACACGCCTTGCATTTTACACATGATTGACATTAATCGATTCATTCAAACGGATTAAAAATAATGATAAAAAGACCTTTCATCAACCTTTAAAAAAAAACAAACATTTTTGATTATTTTATATAATTATTCAAATGTGACAAAGTGATCTTTTTGTCCGTATTCGCAAATTTCCATTTTTTTTTTTTTTTAAACCTCTGATTTGTTGCCATGGTAACCCTACATTGAAGTTTCCATTAATCTAACAGTCATCAATAGTGCTAACCTTTGCAGCCCTGGTAAATACAATTCCTAATCCTAGTACTCCATGCATGGGAGAACGTAAAACAGATTTACTGACCACTTGTCTCAGCAGGCACCCCCTGAACAGGTTCCATCAATTTCCGAATAAACCCTTTAATATGAGCCCGAGATTCATTACATTCCGGCAATTACGCTACTGTGGCAATCAATTCCCTTTACTGTGTATTCATGACCAGGTTTTTACTTCACCCTGATGATTTATAACAGACTGCATATAACTTTCTATAAAGGACAACACTCGGGGATATAATCGCTGGAAGTGGATTATTAGAGCTGCGACAGGCTGTTTAGTAAATCATGATCCTCTTCTTTGAGGTCCTTACAGAGAGCTCTTTCCAAGCTTCTTCAGCTCTGGAAAGTTTTTTTCTTTGTCAACGGTTCTCTGCTTATAAAATAAAACTGACAAAAAGATGTAGTTCTGTCCTCATGCTTTTATACCAGTTCTTAAAGTCTAAATGAAATAACTGTGAGCTGATGACATCACTAGAGAAACGTCAGAGTTAAGGACACACTGAACTTACCAGCGCATCAGCTTTGTGCTTTAGTTTCTTGGCTTCCTGCATGTAGTAGTCCGCGTTGTGGACACTGTGGACAAAGAACCATACGGCATTACCTAGGATCACCAAAGGACTCACGGACTCCCATGACCTTGGCGAACAATACGAGAAAGACATGCATCATGACTCTTCTCTATACTAGAGGCAAGCTGTTTGCAAATGGACTTTTATCCCCTGGAAGTCCATTTCAATCTCGTTCACTTCACTAAGCATTGAATTACACTTTAATGCTGCAATAACTTGTTTTAGATTCGAAATCTTCCTCGAACCCTGACCCAGAGGTGGTCAAATCATTTTATCATATTAACTGATGGATGGAATGGATGGATGGAAACCTAATTAATTACCCTAAAAATTGGTGGCTGAGATGACGTACAGTAATAACGAGACAGTTAGCTAGTTATTTAAATACAGTAAATACACACTAGGGGTGTAATACAATGCCATTACCTGTACCTGTTTAACTCTCTAAATATCCGTGTCTGTATTCGTGTTTGGATTTATCCAAAAAGTAGCTGTGGCTTAGATGGAAGGTATTTTCCTAAATAAACATGCCCTCTATCATTGCACCCACAGAACCATTAAAAAGAACCCAGAAGATCATTAATCAAAGCTATAAATGCATAGAACTATACAGTATGTGTTTTTTTTTCCCGTGAGCTTATCTGATCACCCACATGAAAGTAAAAACCTCCCGTTTGCGCAATGCCCCGCGGAATCCAAGTCATGAGCTCAAGCCTCACATCCCACCAGTCTTAATCTGACTCCCTATCAACCTTTGTAGCCAACAAAATAATGCACCTCCTATTCGTATATATATATATTTTTGTTAGAAAACTCTCTGCTCAACAGAAATGCTCTAATCAGAGTTTAAACCCGGGACGTACGTGTTGTTGAAGGTGAGTTTAGGTCTCCTGTGCTCCATATTCTCCATGGACAGACCTGACGGGTTCGTCCACACGCTCGATTCGGATTGACCATTGGCGTGGAAACCCCCGGAGGTCTTCGCATGGCTGTCTTCCTCCTGCTATATAAAGAATCGAAGAGTCATGATGTTATCTGGATTTTGTTTCAGGGGCTGTTTGGGATTAGATGACTCTGCACATGGCATGTACAGTATTTTCTTGTCTTCAAGGTTTTGAACGCCTCAACCATTTGAAAATGTCATTGAAGCCTCAATGAAGAAAAACATCTCAGAGTATTCTGCTGTGAAATTTATATTTTTAATGCAACTGGAAAGAAACGATACACTCACTCATGTTCTATCTACTATAGTTATTAGTCTATAATTCTGCTAATTATATCAACTGAGTGTTTAAATGTAATTCTTTACAATTACAACCAATTCATTCCCTACACACCCTTCTAGTTTAAATTAACACCTCCAAGGGAACGTGAGGGGGAAAAAAAAAGGGAGCATGACATTAATTATTTCTGTAAATATGTGCATTGAAAATAATACAAGGGATTAATTAGAATGCAGGTAGGATAAAATCACGCCTTGTTACTTATTATGAAACAAATATTTATTAAACAGGAATGAACTGTTGATCATATGTACAGTAAATGCAAACAGGCATGATCAAACACTCATACTTACGCTGCTGGTCTTGGAGTGAGACTTGCTCTCTCCTTTGCGGTGCTTGTGAGACGACGATGAGGATGACAAAGAGGAAGAAGGTGGGAGTGAGTGTGTCGGGGGTAAGGTTGTAGGAACTGCTGTGCTTCCTTCCATACTGAGAGAACTGCTCTCGCTGCTTCTTCTTTGACGGCCCACGGGCTCGTCCGACAACGGGGAGAGGAGAGGTGGAAGGAGCTTCCTCGGCTGTTTCTTCGAAGAGCTTGAAAGAAACAGCACAGATGTCAGCGGTGCCCGGAAAGAGTTTCAAGTTGGGTCCGGGTACAAAAAAAAAAAGAAAATTGACGTTTTTTTTCAGCCTGCTTCTCTGAAGCGGACCAAAAATCTTACCGAAGCACTAAACATCAGTTGAGGCCCTAAAAGAGAAGTTAAACCGGTTCATGTCTCTGCCTGAGGTTGTGTACTGAAGTGAAGAACGGAAAGGTTAATTGACTAACCAGGCTTCGTGATTTGTGAAAACACTCTCACTTAAGTACCCCACTCGTTGAGCATGCGGTACGATGTGCCTGGGCTCTAAATACTCATTACAACTCTCAACAGGAGCAGACTGACCTAACATCATGTAAGTACTGCTGCTAAAATAGCTGTTAGGACATGATGCAAATGTGTGTTAAAATGAAGAGAGCTGTAAGGTAGCAGCTTCAGTAGCAGTATGCCTGAGGGTCTAGGCTGTGTTTTAGCATTTAACTAAGCTCTAATTAAAAACAGAGAGAGAGAGAGAGAGAGAGAGAGAGAAGGAGAGAAAAGCCTCTCCAAGGTTTAAGTAAACAACCGCTGAAATGTGATGTCAATTTCTACACAGCCTCGGGCCATAATTTGCCTAAAAATAGATAAGATGTCATTTAATACTTTTTCTCATTTCTTCCAATCCTCTGGTTAGTAAATGTTTTGTTTATGGGTTTAAAAAAAAAAGTAATCACTGAATTTTTCTTCATTATGGGTTTCTTAAAATATCAGGCCAAATACCATGGGAGAGAAGGAAAAAAAAAAACATATACTGTAAATGCTTCAGGTGTATTTATTATCGAGGCTGCAGAATGCAATCTTGTATAAGCCACTCATGGTTTAACTGATACTTTAACATGCATTGCTAATAATAAGGTATTATTATTATTATTATTATTATTATTATTATTAATAGACGATGAATAAACTGGCAGACGGGTTGATTGATACATTCACTTCGCTCTGTTAGGTAGGAAAAAGAACCTGCAAAGATGACGGGAATGAAATGCAATCGAAGCAGTAAATAGAGTACGCAGGTTTTAAAATATTTCTAACTCGACGAGACCAGTTCTACAGTCATCTACAAATTAGGACTAGTATTTAATTTATTTAATGGTCTTTTTCTTTAACAGAACATCATTACCTTTGTATCACTTTGTATGAAGTAATATCTTTAAAAGATGACTCACTACCGCCAGCTCCTAAAGACATTCCTCACTCTCTCACTCACTCATCTCCTATACCGCTTTATCCTGTATTCTGGGTCACGGGGACCTGGAGCCTATCCCAGGAGGCTTAGGGTACGAGGCAGGGTACACCCTAGACAGGGTGCCAAGCCATCTCAGTAAAGACATTTCACTTGCAAGTATTCCCGTTATTCCTTAAAGTTTTCAGAGCTACAGCTTGCACATCATTCAGATAGTTTTTAGCTGGGATGTTTGTCTTGTTTATTCGGATGCTATTAAACATGGAGTTGAACGTGATATCGCTAATTTGGTTAGAGAGGTCATTGCAAGCTTGGAGACGCCTTGAGCATGATGATGTGAAGATGTCCTCGTCATCTGAGGAACAGTGATCATTTAGCTATAAGGCTGGTTATATTGATGGACATGAGCTTCTATGCATCTGTCAAAATCACAAGACAGGATATTTGACATGTTCCATGCTGGTGTTTAAATGTTTGGTCAATATTAGAGATGCACAATTTGCAACTTTCTTGACTGATATCCATTTCCTTTTTTTTTTTTTTATTCTGACCTGCCAACCCCAATTTTAACCAGATTAACATTTATTGGTGGTGGAACAGTGGTTAGCACTGTTGCCTTGTACCTCCAGGGTCCCGTCCAGATTCTGTGTGTATGGAGTTTGCATGTTCTCCCTGTGCTTGGTGGGATTCCTCCTGGTGCTCTGGTTTCCTCCCACAGTCCAAAGACATGCAGATTAGGCTAATTGGCCAAGTGTGTGAATGTGTGCATGTGCGTGTGCCCTGCGATGGATTGGCACCCCGTCCAGAGTGAACCCTGCCTCGTGCCCTAAATCACCTGGGATAGGCTCCAGGCCTCAGGATAAACCGGTATGGGTGATGAGTGAGCGAGTGAATCATTTATTGACAGAAAATTAAAATGATCTGTTGATCTGAAATTATGTGGATATAATGCAACACGAACTGTTAAATATAATATAATAAATATTTTACATTTATCCCAAACTGTATAAGATGCATTGGTGGCTTAGTGGTACTGTAGGTTTGACATGAGGAAGGCCCTGCTTCGATTCCCAGCCAATAACCAAACACCACCCACTGGATGCCATGCTGGTCCCAAGCCTGGATAAAATGGGAGGATTGCATCAGGGAGGGCGCATGTTGTGTAAAAACTGTGCCAAATTTGGTTTGGATTAAATGGCCCACTGTGACTCTCCGAAACTGTACGAGGTTATAGAATTTTCTCCAGGTTACTGGTCATAGCTATCACATGCTTTCTTTTTTGAACGGCTGAATATGCACCAGGAATAAAGTACAGACGCACATGATTGGCTAGTAACACTACAATTGATGTGAGCGTGCATCATCCCCGAGCACGCCTGAAAATTGGTTATATCCGAGGCTGTGTAGCCAAACACCGGTTTGATTCCGGTCACGACCCGATCGATCGGCGCACCAGTAGTCTATATATCCTGGCACAAAAGTTGTTCCGGAGACCAAAGGGGACTGCATATCGTGGATGAAAATGTGCTGAGCATGCTCATTTAAACGCACAGTCCTAAATACCAAGCTAAGTTATAAAAAACAACAACTTTTTTTTCCCCGCAGCATGTTTTATGTGAGTGTGTCCAGAACTTTTACAACAATAATAAAAGGTGCATTTCCTTTTCTAATCTGATTAAGAGGGGCAATGTACTGTAGCGTGTGCGCATTGATGTTGTCTGAGCTGAACTGATTTAAAACCCAGCGGGAAGGTGATATCATTAAAAAGTCCCCGAGGTGCTCAGTGCTTCCCATAATGAGCATTAGTGAAGGCTAATATTTTAGCCTGGAGCTGCTTATCACATTGTCGAGATCTGCAACAATTAGTCATGTCTCATGACAGTGGACACTCTGACAGACAACGACGGCCCTACGACCTCTGTTTTGAGCATGTCTTTGTCGGGTGCGTGTTCGCTCGGGAATTAATTGAATATCTAAAATTAGAGCAAGCTGGTGCAGTCGTGTCAGGGTTCTATTATGATAATTCAAAGAGACAAAGGAAAATGGAGTTAAAGCTTGGTACAGTATAGGACCCAATTTACAGAATACAGAAAAAAGGACTTAGCTGAGCTATGGTAGGACTAGCGCATTTTATAGTAGATAAGGATGTTGCAATGCACATGTGCTAAACACGTGAAGACCCGATGATACAAATGTTAAAAAGATAAAGTTGGTGGAATTGTTCATTGAACTGTTATGTTTGTTTCCCGTTCATTCCAGCAAGTAGTAGTATTTATTAATTTAAAGAGAAAAAAAATGTACTTTCAACCCAATGGTCAGGTATTACATCAGAGCTTTTTGTGAGGCAGAAATCAATAAGATCTAATGGTGCATTTAGTTTGTGTCAAGAGGCTTAAAATACTCACTCTTTTGTGTTGGAGACTTTGTGGTTGTGGATGGGAGAGATACAGGGAGGGAGGAGCAGGGCCTCTTTCTCCACTTTTAACTTCTTGGTCCCACTTAACACCTCACAATGGTCTGACTGCAGGTGCAAAAGACACAATTGTTGATCTACAGGACTGTACCTTTTTTAAATTAAAGTCAAGGTGAATAGGGTATTTTTAAACAATAAATATCATAAATAATCTTAAGACAATTGTTTCTATCCTCCCGATCCTATAAGTTTGAATTTTCCTTATATATAAATATCATTTGTATTAGAATAGAAAAAAAATTACAGTTGTGCATGTAAATTAGGCCTTGTCCAAGTAAATATGCAAACGGCTGTATTTTTGTAAAGGATGTAAAACTGAATAAGCAGATATTAAGCCATTCTTAACAGTTAAGTCCATAACTGAGGAATTGTTGGCATCACAAAGAATACAATTTTTTTTTCATAATCATCTTGAATAAGCGTATATACCCATATGCTCTGTAATTCAAAGTTGCAGTTCATTGAAATTACAAACTAAACTAAAAACACATAGACATTAAGGAGGACATGAGTGCAATATAAAGGAAATGTGAGGCACCGACAACCCAAGCATAGGTTACAAATATTGAAAAAGGCTATAAGGAGGCTGAGCACAATCTGTGTCCTGCACCTGGATCGGTAACAGAAATCCATCAGTATAAACAAAGGTTTACAGAGGATGTCCAGCTGTTCTAAGTTGTTGCTTTTCAGTAAAACCTAGCTTTTAAGTTTTAAGACTATAATCATTGCTCTGTGTTTGAAAGTAGGATTATCTTACACTAGGAAAAAAAAAAAAACATCAATGAAATAAAAAAGTAGAGGTTATAAATTCTTTACACGCCTTTACAGATCTACTAAATGGAATGTGAAAATCTTGTAAGACGTTACCAAGAGAGCGGCCACTTGCCTTGTGTTTCCTCTTTGACTTGTTGGCGGGTTTCTCTGACGGTATGGATGCGGGTGACTGCTGTCTCCTGTGCTTGAAGCTGGTCTCTCGACACTCAGCCTTTACAGGGAGTGGCTCAGGTGGATCCTGCCCAGGAATCCGTGACAGTAGGCTGAGTTCAATCTTGACCCAAAGGGACTTAATGTCCTCAAAGTCTCGAAGTGGTGACAGAAGCTCATTCTGGACCATGGAGATAGGGGAGAACAGGGGCTCCTCCAGTAGATCAGTGGCTGCTGGGTCTGGTATGGAGGTACTGCTGGTGCTGGCAAGACTGCTGACACTCAGGATATTGCTGTTACAGTCTTTAGATTTAAAGTTCAGGCTGCTAGGGCCAGGGCAGGGAAGAAGCACTTTTGAAAGGTCCTCGGTGTCCGAGTGGCACTCTGATGATGACGACTCTGTTTCAATAAACTCCTTTGACTTGGGAATGATCTTACTCGGCCCTCTGTGCTTTTTCTTGTCTGGAGCTGTGCTGATAGTCGAGGTGGTGGGGGCAGCAGGTGTGGTTACTGTAGTTGATCGAGGTTCCTTTCTAGGTGCAGTCTTGCCCCCTGGGGCCTTGCCTCTAGGTTTGGGAGGTTCTAAAGGTGGAGGTTCTTTTTCCTTTGGGGTAGTGCTGGAGTTGCCAGGTCTGGGCCAGTTGTGCTCCTCACTGCCGGAGGACTGTTCGATTTTCTTCGGTTGTTTCTTGCCTGTGCTTCTCCTAGAAGGAGGCAGATCAATTGAAGCGGGGGGCTTCACTTTAGCACCCTTACCATCAGGACCTTTCTGGCCTGTTTTAGGCTTGGCCTTTTCTCTGACGGGACTGAGCAAGGCCCGGTCTTTGGCGTCTGTTTGTGCCAGAGCTGCACTGGGCTTGCTCTTACTACAGCTTTGGTTCTCTGTAGCTTGGCCATCCTCAGGCTGGGAGCTTCCAAGTCCATGGCTTTCTGACTGTGTGTTAGCAAGGGGCTTATTGTGAGGATGGACTTTGTTCAACCATTTATCCAGCTGCCACTTGTTTGTTGATTGTGGTTCAGGCTTTAGAAGAAAGAATAAATGTTTTGAGAAAGCGTCATCTGTATATTTATATCAGTTGTTACATAATTTGTTGGACTTTCTTGGATGAGCTATGCTTAGTGATAAATTAACATTATTGAATGCAAATGCAACAGAATAAATGTCTTAAAACATATGCAACCAATAATATTAATGGTCCATATCTACATAAACATCATGTACAATGGTCCATATCTACATTAATCATCATTCTAAAGAATCACCTTCAATGGTGATTCATAAAAATGATGATTAAGTCATATGACTTTCACAGACCAATGCATTATTATGAAGACGTGAAGAGGCTATTACAATAGGAAATTGTAAAACTCCTGAATGGCAGATAAGCTTACTGGTGCATTATCAGCAACTCTCGAATGCAAAGAAGATGATGTTTTCATCACACATACTATCTCACATCATTTGTTTTATACCATTATGCTCTAATATATGTAAAAATCTTTCATTTGGAACCATAAAACCTGCCTCAAATGATAGTAAATCACTTGGAAAAGGAAGCCACAAAGATGAACAGGCATCCAAATTAACTATCAAAACCACAGAGGGTGGAAGATGTTGAACAGACTTTTCTTTCTGATCTTACCTGCCTTCCCACAGAAAAAAAAAATCAGTCTGTCTGTGCTATTTCACATTTAAAACACCCTTTTTTTCTTATCTCATTTGCTATAGATTGATGCCAATACAAACTGCAAAATTGGAAGGTGAACAGTACAAGATGAGATGCCGACTTGACAGTGTTCACATTTTACAGGCCTCCTTAAAACATTACAACTGTGAATTGCAATTCTAAAAGGAAAAAGAAATATCTCCCCACCAGGCAGAGCATTTGCAGCTTGCAGACACGGAGCCCCCAGGTGGAAGGCAGACAACTATATTCAGGGGTGATGAGAATGGGGGTGTTCACTCTTGTCAAATGTACTCAGGAAGCCCAGTGCAGGGCATGGTAGGGCGACTTTAAAGATGCCGGTTAAGCATTTAAGAGAGTTTTTTGGACATCTGGCTGCACTCCCATGCTGGGATCATGGTGTATTTTGTCCTGTTTTCTGCAGTAGTTCAGAGCAGAAAAAAAAATCCCCTAGATTCCAGGCCATTTTTGTTATGCTGAGTCATTGAAATTTATAAGTAATGATGAACTGTCGGCTTCTTTTTATCCCAAGCAACTGAGACAGGATACAACCACAGATCACAGGTTTAGGACCTAAAATATTTTAATGGTTTTGCTCTTTGACCCAGTAACAGCAGCCTAAACACCACCTTTTGAGCGGTCCCAGTGCCTTCACCACTATCTGGTGTCCAAAAAAAATGTTAATGTACCTCTCATAAATCAAAGAGCAACTTGATCCTATTCCATAGTTCTTTTTTTCTTGGATCCCATTTCCAAGGCCAATTCACACTCATGTAGTAGGGTTTAGGGTTAGTTTATAACAGCTACCTACTGTACTAGGCAGGATAAGTGTTCATCTACAGTATGATTGATTGACTGATATTGTGATTGATTAATTGATTGATTGATTAATTAAATGATTGACTGATTTTCAGTAATTGCTTTATCTACATAGGCTCAAGGAAAGCCCAGAACCAAAGTTGGAAAAATTGGAAATCAGGCAGTAAGATGGGATGTTAGTTCATCTCTGGACACCATTCAAAAATCATCACACATTCATTCACCATTAGGGTAAACCTAAAGAAGCCAATTTGGATGGGAGTTAAATGCATAACTCTGGGAAATCCATTTAAACATGAGGGAACTCCACGCAGACAGTAACTGGAGACGCTGAACCTGTGAGCTGGAAAAGCTCCTGAGTATGCCTTGAGGAGCATACTGTGCTTTAATTTTTGCGCTTGGGTTTATACCTCTGGTGTAGTGGCGCGGGACGCTCGGTTGCATTCGCTGTCACTGGAACTGCTCTCACTGTCAGAGTCGGACTCGGAGCTGCTTTCTGATTCACTGGAACTCCCAGAAGCCCCGCTGGAGTGGCCACCTGGATCGCTGCTCCGTGGTGTGGGCCCTGGAAGGCTGTGAACACACATCCAAACGAGCAAAACATTATTCACCTGTTTAACCAACAGATACAAAAGTCTGCAAAACGAGCGTTGTGATGAATAAAAATGCTATTTGCGGAGATGTTACATCTTTGCTTCACACGCCCACCACTCCTATCAGTGTGAACATAAAGAAGAAGACCAACAAGATTATTCAGTTCTCTGAGGTCAGCAATGCCAAGAGCTGGTGGAAAATATCTTACAAAATCAACTTCTGTAATACATGCAGCATATGTCAAACATGCCTCAAGCTATCGCTAAGGTCCAGCCAACCAAGAAGCTATTAGAGAATGTGTGATTTATGGCTAAAAAAGACAAAGAGACATGGGCAGTTTGCTCCCCCACCTACTCAGTTATTATTGTATATCATCTCACTGTTCTCCACTGCTGCTCGCCATTATTTATCACTTCATGAAAGACTGGAGATCTCTAATCCAATAAAATTCTGCATCTCAACATGTCCCCGGCCTCCGACGCCTGTGATTGCTTTACACGGGAGTTAAATGTGCTGGAGGGAGGCAAATTAAATCCCTTCCCAAAGGTCAGATTGGGCTTCTTTATTGTCAACACTTTGTTAGTGATTATATTGTGACAGAGAGATGTATCATCTCTTGCTGGGCCAATATTGCTTTGGTCTCAGGGACAAAATGAACCACAGTCGGTAAAAGAACTGCTCTACAATGAAGAGGAGCTATAGAGATAGAGATAGAGAGAGACAAAGAGCGAGAGCGAGAGAGAGAGAGAGAGAGAGAGCATATTTTTGTCATTGCTTTGGGTCTGGGGTGTGGTTTGAGACCAGAGCTAACTCAAGAGACCAGAGAGTTTGGCAGCATGTAGTGATGGCATCATTTTGTATCTGCCTGTGCATGTTTTACCCCTATGTTTTGCACGAGATGGGCAAGAGAGACCCACATAGCTGATCAAGCTGTAATATGTTAGCAGATTGTGTCAGCCAAAGCACTGCCAATGCTTTAGGCGACCAAGAAGACAGGCAAATATCTCCAGAGAATTGTCCCACAGAGCAAAGGCAGGAGGCCTAGGAATTATTTTCAAAGAGCAGAGACAACACAGAAGTGCTACAAAAACACATTTTCGAAAAATGTGTTTTACAAAAAAAGAGAAAGAAAAAAAAAACCCCACAGTGACCAATTGTTAATTAACCACTGAGACATCTAAACAAAGAAGGCTTTATCTGTTACATACAGTCATGTTCTTCTTGATACAGTCATGTTCATAAATTTGTACAGTACCTCCTCTTTTAATTCTATACGTTTTGTTTAAAAACATAATAAAAATAATCTGATCAGAGCAGGTCTCAGTATTAGGCAAATACAAACGAAATACTGAGACCGGGTACGATCAGATGATTTTTATTATGTTTTTAAACAAACAAACAAACAAACAAACAAACAAACAAACAAACAAGAAAACACATTTAAAAAAATAAAAGAGGGGATACTAACTTTTGAACATGACTGTATGTATTATAGCACTGTGCAATTCTTATCTTCACATACGCCAGCTTGTTAACATATTGGGAACCAACACTCCAGGAGCAGAGCGAGTTAAGGGCCTTGATCAAGAGCCCCAAAGGTGGCAGTTCGGCAATTGGTGGGACTTGAACTGCCAACCTCCTAATCTGCACCCCTGAGCCTTAACCACTGAGCCTCCACTGAAGCCACACAGGTATATCATAAACTTACTGTACATATATTGTACCATCATATATTGTTTTCAAATCTGATTCCCAAAGCGTCTGTGAAATCCTTTGAAAAATTGCAGAAACGTAAAATAAATTCGGTATTAATGCCATATATGAAACATAATGAATCGGAAATTAAGTAACAGATTGAGCACTGGATTTGATCGTATTGTTCTTGTCAATGTTTTCTTAAAGATATAACTCACCCCAGGGCATGCTTTACAATGGATTCATCATAGCTAAAGAGATTTTTAGGCAATCCGCTTATGTAGATGTATGATAAAACTACTGTAGCGCACACCCTCAAGTGCCTTATTTATTTATTTATTTATTCATAACAATGCTCAGAATATTAAAAAGACCTCCGGTAACTACTACTGAACTACATCCGACGTTAAAAAAGCGCTTTTCTTTTAAGCTCATGAAGGATATTTTCAAGCCTTTGCTTTCACTAATTAAGGTTGATCTTTGGATAAAGCGTGATGACAAGCTGGGAGAATGCCCAGAAACAAGAGAGAAAAATAATGCCTGCCAGATTTTTTATTTTTTTTTACTTGGCATTGAGAACATCATTGTTCACCTTGACCTTACGTGTTGACCTCTGACTCACAGGCTTTCTAGCTGTCTAACTCACATGCCTTCCACTGACAGGATTACAAGCAGAAAGCATAGGGGATTAGATCATCTGGAATAAACCCCGCCCTATAAACAACCACATACAGTACTTCTGAACGGATATCATTTATACAAGTCACTCACTCTCACTCACTCACTCATCGTCTATACCGCTTTATCCTGTATACAGGGTCGAGGGGACCTGAGACTTAGGGCACGAGGCAGGGTACACCCTGGACAGGGTGCCAATCCATCTCAGGACACCCACACATACACACACTCATTCACACACTACGGGCAATTTGGGAACGCCAATTAGCCTAACCTGCATATCTTTGGACTGTGGGAGGAAACCGGAGTACCCGGAGGAAACTCCATGTACAAACTCCATGCACACAGAGACGGGAATCGAGCCTGGTCGGGAATCGAACCCGGACCCTGGAGGTGCAAGGCGACAGTGCTAACCTATACCAGTCAGTGATGTAGTGATGTAAAAAAAAAAAGATTTTTTTATTTTGATAAGTAGAAAAGGAAATCAAGTATAAGAATATATACTGTATTATATCTGCCAGCAGACTTGTTTTTCATCATTTTTGAAAAGTCAGTTCTGAGCAAATTTGCAATAATATGCGAAAATTAAACAATCTTATGAAATGTTTACGTGCTCACTGCAAGTCTGCCAACTCTCCTGCGAGGCCTAGTCATCCTGCCAAGGCGTACACTCAATCTGTCCCGAGTGACGTGGCGTATGAGCCATTAATCAACAGCATACGCAGCAGATCCTGAGGATCTGCAGTGCATGTAGTCTAACAAGTGAATAAAGTAGCACCATTCATAATCGCGGGCTAGTGCTCAAACTGTAAACATTTTTTGACCAAATGATCTAGTGTATCTACTGTATCAGAGGTTGAAAAATCATGACTTGAAAGCCAGCCGATCAGGAGCATAACCTCCTCAAGTGTGGCGCCCAGTTACTGTACATGTGTTGCTGCCCAAGAACCTAACTGACCAGACAAAACAAATGGCAGCTATTTAAGATTATTGTGCATAATTAAAAAAAAAAAAAAAAAGTGCATTTCCAAATTAAGAGCGACTTATCCAATGTGTTGCCTTAAAGTTTTAATAATTTTCACATCACGCATAAAACGCCTTTATTTCCTCTTAACAGTTCCAAGCCATTTGAACCCGTCAGATCATTCCAGTCATTTTAACGCGTACAGCTGATCTCTGTGACACCTCGAATTCACACCATACCATAAACATCAATGCAAAGGGGATAACGTACAAGCATATATTCACAACCCCCGAACACTCAGCACTTGAATAATTCATTGCAAAGCAAAAGGTATACAAATCTACTAGGCATAATAACGTCTGAATGCTGTCAAAGCACATATTAACGTTAAATAAGCAGGAAAGATGTGAAATTATGCTGCTGATCATCAGATTTGATTCCTCTGATGCAGTCATTGCACCAACCAAATGATTCCAAAGATTCAATAAAATCACCAATAAATAAATAATGAAGTGCCCTCATAACTATTTATCGCATAAATATTGAATGCTTTCTAAAGATACAACTGTACATTATATCTCAAAGGCTAAAAAGAGAGAAAAATAACTAAGTCAGGGTGGGCCATATGACAAAAATCACATACATAGTATACATCACACTATTGCAATATATAGTGTATACAACAATCAGATATAACATTAAAAACGTTAACGTTAACACCACCTAGGTTTTGGGTCCCTTTGTGCCACCAGGCTGGGTCTGGCCCCTCGAGGCATGGCTTTGAGGGCCTCTGGGGGTGTACTATGGTGTCTGGGACCAGGATATTAGCAGCAAATTCTTTGGTTGCTGTGGGTTCTGGGGTGGATCTAATTTGTTTATTCAGGGTATCCCATGGGTGCTTGATCGAACTGGGAACAGATCAGACTGGGGAATTTGGAGGCCGGGTCGGCACCCTTTGCCTGTTGGGCCCTGTTCATGGCAGGCTGTAGTGCACTGAATGTTCTGGTACATTTCTATGGTGGCCAGCATTGCCTTTTTTTAGCAATCTGTGCTGCATTGTTTTTGTTTTGTTTGTGGGATTGAACCAGACGAGCTGGCCTTCGGTTCGCGTGGGCAGGGGGTGAGTCTTGGGTGCTCATGATCCTGACACACCAGTTTGCTGGCGTATAGTTGGTGATCAATGTTGTTCAGTTGAGTTTAACCAACAAAGTACCAAAGAGGACTAGAACAGGTTCAGACATTTTGTTTGTGCCCAGGATTTAAACAGATAAAAGCATTTTACTTAAAGAAAGAGGAAAAATCAAATTGGTGCAAAATATATATTTTTTATATTTAGTCGATGTATATTATGATATAATAATCATAATAACATTATGACAGGTGAAGTGGCACCTGTCAAGGGGTGGGATATATACTGTATATAGGTGATGTGTTGGACGCAGGACAAATGGGAAAGCGTAAGGATCTGATATGACTTTGACATTAGACAAATTGTGATGGCTAGATGACTGGGACATCCCTACCAGAGGACTGGTCTGATGAATTACATTTTCATTTAAAACATGCGGATGACCGGGTCTGAGCCATGGAGTCCCCACCCCGTAACTTACAGAACTTTTAAGAATTATTAGCCTGGTGGTTTGTATGTTATGGCTAAAGTGTAGCTATAATATTGTTGTATTGCCAAACCCTCCTGAAATGTAGTAGGAAAAGGCAATATTGTGGTTAAGGAGGCAAACAAAAAAGTCACAGAAATCCTTTAACCAGAGAAAAATACAGAAGCACACCAGTACTGAGTGTGTTTGAGTCTCCAGTAGGTGTACAGGATCAGTAACCTGGGAGATCATAACAGTTACAATGTGTGAGAGTGAACAAGTATACAGTAGTTAGCAGTGTGTTCTGGGAATTGGTGTTTGTTGCAGATTCTGGTATTGACTTTTCCCAAAACCCACCCTTAGGTCTGTCCACAAAATCGACATGATAGCAGCCCCAACACATTTCCTATTCATGATACTGTATAAAGCTCACTGTTTCCTGTTGTCAAGATTGTTGGACTACTGGACTACTTTAACCCTTTAACAACCTGACAAAAAAAAAAAAAAAAGTAAAAGTACCAGAACAAAAATCTGAAAAAAAAAAAAAAATCGTATCTGAAAATGCTACGTTTTTGTGTCATGGTGAAAAAGTACAGATGTTTTGGGCCGTTAGATACTTTTCTCATGCGGCATGCTACATAGGCAATTGAAGATGCATACTGTTTTAAAAAACACACCATCTAGTCAATTTTATAGCATAGCATACCTCAATTGAGTATTAGAGATGCCTCGATCAGGTAAAGTTCAACACATTTTTTTTTAAATATGATATAATGACTCAAAAGCTGAGCAGAACATTAAAGATTTAACATGATGTTTCACTTCAGACAACTCTTAAATATATTTCAGGCTATAGTTAAATACATTCTTTGGTCTTCTATTTTTTGCTGGTATTAGACTGTGGTGTCAGACGGTTGTTTTAATTAATTTATTGATTACATTTTTTTTTACAGTACAGTATACTGTATTTTCTCCCTGGCTTTAACAGGCACATGCATTATTCTTCTTCAGGGTTGGCACGTCTGCTGCTGAATTGACAGCTTGAGAAACTTACTCGCATCGACTCTTGACTTTCTTCCCCATATACACTGATACCATAATCTTAGATCAATGCACCTGAAAGCTGCGAATTAGGAGGTGAGAAAGCCCTCAGGCCCAGCTTGGAAAAATAAGGATGAGTCCAAGTAGCTAGAAGAATCACCGGCGTCAGGGAGTAAGCACTCACTTAGACAGAGTCATTAAATATGGGCTCATCCAGAGAGTCAGTCGAGCAGGAGGGCTTTAGGGTCCCTGTTGAATCAGAAATACGGACGAAGGCCCCTTGCCTCACCCGACTGGCTCATTCTGTATTTGTTTGCGGCTTCTAATTATTTAAACATCTATCAGAGACAAGCTGCCTCAGGCGACCCTGAGCAGCCTCGCATTAGCATTCGGCTATCTTCTACCACTTCTCGTATCCAAGGGCAAAGCTGGAGTTTTTTTTCTTTTTCTCTCTTCTTCTTCTTTCTTTCTCCCAATCTACCCTTCAGAGAAGTTTAATACTTAATTATAGATGAATGAATTCTGCAGTCGTCTCAGCAGGCTTAGACCCAGGCAGGAGCTCAGAAGTCTACGTTTGATTTGATTCCCTTCTGACAGACAAGTCTGGTTTGACACACTTCCATCCTGGACAGCAAGCAGCCAGACGTCCACACTGTACAACACTGGTGTTTTCATGAATTCATGATAAGGCATAAAAATTAAATGAAAAAGATAAGTCACTAGAAGGGCTATATATATATATATATGCTTGTTTTGCAATGCGAAAAATATGGCGTGAAAAAAAATACGAGTCAGATGACCACGCTGTGTATTTATGTGTTTCGAAAGAGAGGAGGAGAGCACGAGATGGTGTAAAAGAGAAAGCAAGAGAGAGAGAGAGAGAGAGAAAGATCGAGACTATGCTGGAGGGGTGTCATCTATAATTTAGCTGTCCTCACTCAGTGAGGCACTTTATTAAATGATCTTCAGCATGCGCCGTACTACATTATTTTTATAAATCACCCCAAAGAATAACATCTCGAAAATGATCACCGCAGCTTTCCTCGGCCTCTAAATCTATTACAGACTTTAATTGATTAAATCATCGGTCCTTTTTCACTACGAATGTGTAACGGTCGCTGCTAGGGATGCGTCTATAAAAAGGAAAAATCCCAGCTTTGAGTGGGTTAAAATCACAATTTAAACCTGGATTTACTTAAATGTTTAAGCAAAATATATAAATAATAAAATAAAATATGAAAAAAAAAAAAATGGAATGAGACGGTAAGACCTAACAAGATCTAACAGTGTGTAAGAAGTTTGACACATGAGCAGAATAAATGATAAAAAGCAGAAGAAAATTATTATTTTATTACATTAAAACATGCATTAATACAGTTGTGGATGATCATTAAGTATGAGTCTGTAATTATTTAACAGTAGTCAGTTTCTTTTAAGTACTTTAAGCAGAAATAAGAGATCTAATACAGTATATTATATAAACCTGTTTGATTTAAGGAATGCAAAGCACAGGATGGTTTACAGTAAAGTTTATATGATAGTGTAAGTAAATCAGTAGCCCAAGAGTCCAGGACAAACTGGTTTAAAAAAAAAATCTGATTATTTATTTATTAATTTATTTATTTGCTTGTCTTTGATATTTTAAGGCATAACATACTCCATGGTAATTCGAGTAACCTCAATACTGTTAATATTATATATAATTAATATTGAGTAACTTTTTAGGCTGCTCCCGTCGAGGGGTCGCCACAGCGGACTTTCTGATCCGCACAACAACTTGGCACAGGTTTTTTTCTTACGCTGGTTGCCCTTCCTCAAAGAACCCTCTCATTTTTATCTGGGCTTGGGTCTGGCACTGTGTCCAGTGACCGTGGTTAACACATTGGATGGGAACTGAAGCCGGGGCTTCCGCATAGCAGACGAGAGACCTACCGCTGAGCCACCAAAGCCCAATTAATATTGAAAAATTGCTAAATTAATATTTATAAATGCATTGTTAAGACAGAACAAATGGTCTCAGAGCTGAAATGTTTGCAGACAACTTGTGACTTTGCATAGCATTAGAAGCTTTATCAGGACTATGGCTATGCGAATCCAATAACTCGCTTGTTTCCCTTAGTGAGCATTATTATAATTACCTAGCTAACTAGCATGCTGGATTTAAAAAAAAAAAAATTTTTAGTATTACATTAGCAACCCTTACCACAGACAATGGATAATAATAAAAATACATTTTTAATGAAGCCCACAGAGATGGCAAAAAAAACCAAAAAATAATAAATTTGCATTGTCTATACTAGGATAAAAACTTCGCATTTAACGTGTTAAAAGAAAATAAGATCACTCAATGTTAAAGGGAAAAGAGATTCTCTGAGAGAGATTAAACTCTGAACCATCAACGAGCCAATCATTAAGCAATATCACATAAGTATGAGTGCTGTCGTGCTGAATATCAGAACGGCTGTGATGTTGCTCTAGATGGTGGGTTAGAAGCTAGTTAGCTTTGTAGTTCGTATTAGCTGTGAACAAAACTGGACAGTTCAGAGACATTTCAGAATAATTAAGAAGCAAGTGATGTTTAAGATGACAT
>JAOVVA010000001.1:28864994-28875654 GCA_028565275.1 Leiocassis micropogon
TACAACTGCACAACTGTACACACTTTTCAGTTGTTTACTGTAACTGTGGAACATCTGGCATGTACAGTACATCCTTGTGTAGGTAAACCTTGCAACCGAAAATATTGTCAAAGCTGCTGTTTTTGAAAATGAATAAACCTTTTGACTAATCAACGTTCTCACAATTAAATAAGGATACATATTCTTCCGATGTTATACACAATTCCCAGCCTTTGATGAATTTGCAACTTACATTGTTCTTGTCAGTTTGAAGAGTAATGCTTAGTTGGGAATTACAAAAGCAGCAAGAATTTTTAAGTGTCAAAATGTTGTGGTGATGATAATTGTTACAAATCACCACAATGGCAATGTTAAATGGTAAATTTGGTAAATCTGTAACATTGCCATTTACAGTGTTACAGATGTTGGGGAAATGTTGGTTTTGAAAGTCAGAATTTCTTTAATGAAATAACGTCGAAACAGCATTAACTACATGACGATGGGATAAATGTCCCTAACACAATGCTGCAAAAATGACTTTATATATTGAATATTAACAAATATTAACCCAGAAACAATGGCGTGAAATGGAATCAAACTGAGGTTGCTACAGTAGAAGCACTAGGTGACTACAACTAGACCACAAGGGAACATGTCTAGGAGGCTCCTAACTGTGCCTACATAGTATCTAATGCCACTAACACTGTATTACAGTACAGTAATATGTACTAAGATGCACCTCATAGTAATATTTCCGAAAGCAAATGAAACAGAGAGGTAAGATAACAACAGTAAGAGGTGCATGAGATGAGATCCATTGTGTGCAGGAAACTGTTTTGTCCGTCCCAATCAGGATCTCCAATCTAAATTCGAAACCTGCGTTAGAAACCTACGAGACCATGGATTTGATCTGATGTTGTACAGATGGATGTTAAATTATGCTGTTTTGAGGTTGTATTTAAATGCATTCGTTCGTTCGATCTCAAAAACATCATCGCAATGCTGTTACAACTATATTATTACGCTCATCCAACATCACAGTTCTTGCTGGGATAAGACATCAGTACCCCAGAGTAAGATGCAAGACTTCAAGTACTTGTTTTGTTCAACAAGACGAGACACAACGTCAGGACGAATTCCCGAAGATGAGACTCAGCCTGCTCATTATTCGCACTATTTCCAAATCATTTCACGGTCACGTAATGACCGAGTGTCGACAATGTTTAGAAACTTTAAACTCTGAAGAAAAGCATCATTAACGATAAAGCGGCCATACTGTACATTCGCCATTAAGATAATTAATAAACATCTTATTCTAATGAAGAACACTGAGAAAGGAGACTCAGGAGAGCATAAGGTATTACACTATTGCCTGATACTATTTGCCATAATGATGAGCAATTAGATCACACAAGCAGTCTGATCTAATTCGCTGCAGCCTTCGAGAGACAAAATGGCACCGTTCACATGGTAAACAACTCATTAATATGGCGAAGGATTTCAGATTGTGTTTTCTCCCTCTGGATGTTACAAACATAGTCCCTAAACTCAGTCTGGGGTAATTTTTCATTGTGTATGCACGTGTTTTTTTGCGATTAAGGAAAGGGAGGGGGCATAATAAATGAGAGCGAGATAGAGAGAAAGAGGGAGAGAGTAATAGATTTTGACTGGAGAAAAACCATAAATGAATTAAGATGCAAACAAAGCCACATACATTAAGCATGGAGTCTGACTATGATAAATACCTGAACGCCCTTAGCTACTGAAAATGGGGAACTCTGGCCAAGAGAGATTAAAAGAACCATTAAGAACGAGGTGTAATAGTATTCCTTTAATTACGCAGATCAGCTGTAGACAATAGCCGCATTTCACCCCTGTAATATTTTAGTGCAGCTCAATTGGATGCGATCTGAACGCGTTATTGTTTTGATGCAAGTTGATAATGGGGCAAAAGCTAGATCCTGGTGAGAAGATTCTGGTGTGTGATTGCAGCTTAATCTAGGAGCAAATACAGTACGAACTAAAAGAGTATCTACGTTTACACCGACAATGGTACTTCAAACCATTTAAAATAATCCCTATTAGAGATTCCAACGTAAGTGTTAAGATGCGTGCTTACATTTAATCAAAACGTAATGTTTCTGGCAGGTGAAAAATGTTTTCCTCCCACTGTGCAGTATGTAAAATTTCCAGGAAATACACTGCAGAAGAAAAAGGATAGGTTAGGCATCAAACCTTTTCCGATAACTCCCGCCTTCTGTGTTTTGATTGGTTACAAGGATTATTGGTTTGATGCTTTACGGGTGGAGAAAAGTGTCAGGTGTGTTATGTGACGAAAGAGTGTCAGCGAGAATGAAAGGAAAGGTGCTCAAGACAGTGGTGAGACCAGCGATGCTCCACGGCTTAGAGACAGTGGAAAGAAAAGACAGGAGGCAGAGCTGGAGGTAGCAGAGATTAAGATGTTGAGGTTCTCTTTGGGAGTGACGAAGATGGATAGGATCAAGAATGAGTTCATCAGAGGGACAACCCATGTTAGATGTTTCGGAGATAAAGTCAGAGAGGCCAGATTGAGGTGGTTTGGACAGGTTCAGAGGAGAGATGGTGAATATATCGGTAGAAGGATGCTGAGGTTGGAACTGCCGGGCAGGAGGTCTAGAGGAAGACCAAAGAGGAGATTTACAGTATGGATGTAATGAGAGAATGATTCGCTGTGGCGACCCCTGGAAGGGTACAGCTAAAAGACAAAGAAGAAGAAGAAGAAGATTGGTTTGATGCTTTACTATGTGTAAAATGTAAGCCAATCAGCGCGCCTTTCCCAGCCAGACTGCCAGTGGATGAAATTCTGATAAAAAGACTACTGGGAGAGATTTGTTCCAATCAGGAATGTAAGCGAAATTTCCTTTCCAGAAACGTGTCCGGTTACCTAATGTTTACCCCGACATGGAGCAAATATGCAGAAATAAGTCATTTATTCCAGCAAGAGAGAAACATCCAGATCAAGTATTTACATGACTAATATTTCCCTACTGAACTGTTTAACTACGTTTTACACCACCCCTCTCAGACTGTTCCAACTGAGATACTTTTTGATGATTTTTACATTTTTATTCTGAAGAGTAGAATATTAGGGTCCATGTAAATAAATTCTAATTTTATTTGTCACGTACACAACTATGTACAGTATGAAAGGTACTGAAATGCTTATACAGATGTAAAGGAAAATTGCCCTACAGAATACTATTAAACAGATATATATAAAAATATATAATTTAGCTTGAAATATCCAATTTTACAAACTTAAAAAGGTTACAAAATAAAATGTAAGTAAAATAGAAAAATAGAAAATATATATAAATTACAGAGTGTAATTGTAAACTTAGCGTCTAGAAGGGTAACTGCTCACTCACTCACTCATCGTCTATACCGCCTTATTCTATATACAGGGTCGCAGGGGGCCTGGAGCCTATCCCAGGAGACTTAGGGAACGAGGCGGGGTAAACCCTAGACAGGGTGCCAATCCATCGCAGGGCACACACACCAAGGGGAACCCCACCAAGCACGGGGAGAACATGCACACAGACAAAGGTGGGACTCGAACCCAAAACCTGGAGGTGCAAGGCGACAGTGCTAACCACTTTGCCACTGTGCCGCTGAAGGATAACCAGAAGAGTAAAAATAAAGATGTGTGTGTATATTACAGCAGAATTATAACTGAAACATGAAATGTAAAATGAAATGATGTGTGTGTCAGCAGCAAATGTTATTGTCCATGTTCCAAAGTGCACGTCCTCATTTTATGTGTAAATGAGCAGTGTGCCAACGTGGTGAGTAATGCGCTCCATCATGACCCTGATGTGTCAGCAGGAATGTAGTGTGTGTGTGTGTGTGTGTGTGTGTGTGTGTGTGTGTGTGTGTTTATGGTATGAAGGAAACAGTCACCTAAAGAAACTTCTTCTACCTAAGGAATAAAACACCTGGGACATGCTGGTGTAGGTTAAAATGATTTCCCTAACAGCACTAAAGTGTTTGTATTTTTTTATAACAGAAAAATTTGGAAATAAATACAAAGTAATTTGTATCCATTTATACAGTATGCATGTTAATGTAGCAGAAAGTAAGTGATTTCTTGTAAGCGTTTATATAACAACAGTTGTTCCATCTTTTTCTCTCATGTATCTACTAAAACAAAGAAATCCAGCTTTCCTTATTACCGAGTCAGAACAACATGAAATTATAGCTTCACCTCTGATTGGTACAAACTACTGACACTCGAGACTCCTTTCAAAATTGTTCGAAAAATGATTCATTACCATAACAATTATTACATAGTTTTTTTTCTTGTACAGTACATGCATGTGGAGATATGATCAAACAAGTCCAATGTTACAGAAAAAAAAAAAAATACTTCTTGAATGAACACATTAATATAAACCGTGGAGTAGGAACGGCTGTGGCGGAAAGTGAATCTAATTAATTGCTGTGGCGGAAAATTAACCAACGCTTTCTGTCCAATCAGATTCTTGCGGTTAAAGCTGTGCTCGGATGATGTGTCAGGTACTACAGTATGTGTGAGGTTAGTTATTAGCTTTGTTACACTTCATTTACAAATGTGACAGAACCTTGGGTTACCACGCCGGCACCAGAGCGCCCCATGTCAACTTGGCCACAAATGCTAATCCGCCCACTGGAAGGTAACACACACACACACACACACACACACGTATGCATACAGAGCTCCAGCCTCAGTTCAGCTGGGAGCAGCAGAGGCCCAAATGCTGACACACTTTTTCTAAGCGCTGCTGAAAATCTAATGAAGCAGCAATTTGCACACGGTTCCTCACGGGCTCGCTACATCCAGCTTTATAAAAAGACCTCTGGCACACGGGCAGTTTTTATCCCATTTACATGCTCTTTCGAACCAAATGAAATCCCTTCACTTTAGTTTTAATACCATTAGCGACATTAAAGCGACAGTTGATACGGTGTAAAGGAGAGGCACGCTTAATAGAGCTGTCACAATTACGCGTAATCACCTAATCACTATCATTTCGGCTGATCGTGATTAACCGGGGGATTCTCAAATCATATGTTTTCATATAAATATATGGAATAATTCAGGCAGAGTTTCAGATTCTAATTATTGAGCCTTCATTTACTTATTATTATTATCGTTATTATTAATATTACTTTGTATTATAATTATTGTTGTCGTTGTTATTATTATAATTGAATCTATCATGTCTTTGGAACTGTTTAGCGTAAATAAACTGCTATTCAAACTGAATGGAAATTATGAACTATAAGCTGTTTCTATTCATTCATTCATTCATTCGTTTCTTTGTCATGTCTTCCAGCATGTATAATTATACCATTAGCCAGCTGAGCAAGCTGTACTATAGTTACATATTTTTAAATTTTAAAATGTATTATACTTCCAATGTTCAATCATTGTTGTTGTTATTGTTTATACAACTGTTTTCAGCTGTTCTTGTTATCGTACTTTCAAGGGGTCACCTTGGCACAGGTTTTATACTGGACCGGAACTAATGATGCCCTGCATCCCGGGGCTATAGGTTTGGGCATTTGCTGGGAATCGACCCAGGGCCTTCCACATGGCAGGCGAGAAGCTTACTGGGTTGTGGCCATTGACGCCCACTTCAATGTTCAATCAAGGGGAGAACATGCAAACCCCATGCGCAGGTGGGAATCAAACCCAGACCCTGCAGGTGCAAGGCGACAGTGCTAACCACTAAGCCACCGTGCCGACCCCGAGTGTATTATTAATACAATAAAAGTTCGTAAACGTCAGCCATTTTATTCATTAATTTATACATTTATCCAAAGAAGAATAGAGTGAGACAGGTCTAGCTTTTCAAATTTTTTCTTTTTACATTTAAATTAAAACATTACCAGTGATGAAGTGCACTGTTTTTAGTCATCACATTAAAAGAGCTGCGATCATAATCATAATCGCATTATTAACGCCTGTATGGAGAAAGCATCTGATAATTCACGGACACAGATTTATTAAGAGTTATTGTACGTGTATCATAATGTCAAAGCCTGTGACAAATGACTTGAGACGTTTTTTTCTCTGCAGATTTTTTTTAATGCCACACACGGCTACAAGCACTGACTTTATTAATAGTTCCGTATTGGACCTTTAGCGTACTGCAAGCACGTTTCGAAATTGCCCCGTAGTCCCCATCACCCCCTGGTGAAGGATAAAAAAATAGTGCTACTCCTTGCAAAACAAAGGGACCAGACCCAGGCGAAATGAATCACTTGCACTTTTGGGCATTTCTGGCTCGTTTTGTGTTGTAGCGGAGAAAAGCAGAGCTGCTTAATGAAAAATTCATCCAGTAAAACTTGATGGGTGAGGACCGGGGAAAGAGAGTGTGTTTTGACAGCAGAGAAAGAACATAAATTGAAGGGGAGAGTGGATCCGTGCTGAAAAACACATCAATAAATGAGTCGAAAATCTGGAGTGCATAGGGAGAGAGCGAGACAGAGCCAACTGTGAAAGAGAAAGAGAGGAGGAAAAGAACAAGAAGAAGAAAAAAAAACAGAGAGTCTAATTACTGCAACTGTGGACCAGCCGGCATCACACTTTCCTCATTAGTGTGTGTATGTGTGTGTGTGTGGGGGACTTTTTTATGTCTTAGTGGGGACCGAGTAAAACTAATCTTATTGAAAAAAACAAAAAACAAAAAAAAACATGCGAGTCAAAACATTTCTTTGTGGTTATTGGAGTTAAGGCTAGGATTAGATTTAGGCCTAGTGTTAATTAACTCTGTTACAAGTACGTCAATGGAAGGTCCTCACAAGACAATCATGTGTGTGTGTGTGTGTGTGTGTGTACTGTAGGTGAGTGTGTGGGAAAGAAATGATGTTTTAAAAAAAATACAGCCTGACCATGTGTCTTTTTTGTATATTAAAAACACCACACACACACACACACACACACACACACACACACTAGGAAGCACATGCCCTGCAATAAGGAATAAGCAATAAGCCATGTTATTGCTGTTATTTTTTGAGTCATTTGTGTGAGATAAAATGGCTGGAATTCTCTGTGGTCTTTCTTCTGTTTATTTAAAAACAGCTAAAGACGAAAGCACATGCTTTGATATTTTGTTGTTGCTTTGGGGTGTTTCAGACCAAACGTTCGACCGTGCCAGACATAACCACGTCTTGAATCAACCAAAACAACTACAGTTGGAGACAAAATCCTGCAGTGGTTTACATTGCGTAACCATGTCAGGGTTTCGAGACGCAAAAAAAAGTCATACCGCAATCTGTCCAGGTCGCATGAGGACGTTCGGCAGTAACTCTAATGTATTTCATCTGACTAATGCGTCCGTCTCTAATTCTTTTGATTGCGCGAGAGCGGGTCGGGTCGGCTTTACCCTGCTGGATATGGTTCCATTCCTGACGTGGCGTCCCCTCTGTCCAGACGCGGGGATGGTGGCAACAACACGGTAATGCTGCACTTATTACAAGGCCACAGCGCATTAGCACTAATGTGACTGACCCTGGCACCTGAGCTGCCGCAGCGGTGTGCCGCTAATCGCTAATGAAGCTCAATTATCCTCACAGAAGCCATTGTGTCAGTGCATTCATTCAGTGCTAACGGTACCTTTTACGCAGCTAGCATCTGGACACTGTCCAAAGAGAATTAGACGCACACTGTCCAAAGAGAATTAGACGCGCAGTTATAATTGTAATGGCTAATGAACACTCTCGAGCGCTCCGGACACAGCCGTGAGCCTTGCGCCGTCATAAAATACAATTAAATATCTGCTGTCTGTAGGCACGCAACATTGATTTTCAAGGATGCTACTGAGAAAACGCGATTGCAGACAACGAGACAGAATTACACTACTGATAAACAAGTATGTGTGTGTGTGTGTGTGTGTGTGTGTGTGTGTGTGCGAGTGTATGGGTGTGTATATGTGGGAAGGCTTCTTTCTTTATGCTTTATACCAGTTGCTCTTAAAGATGCACCATCAAAGTTTTCCTACACTTCTTTGCCTCCTGCGATTCACGTCTAAGACTTCTTATCCTGGCAATTTGATTGACAGTTGCAGAGGACAGAGGAAGAAGATTAGGCGCGAGCGAGCTCAGTGCTTGGGAAAGTAGCGAGTGGTGGGAGCTGAGGAAAATCCCAGCCAATCTCGCTGAATATTGACAAGTTTGCAGTTATTAAGTATTAACAAACCCCTGCCAGTGCTTGAAGTTATTTGTTGAAGACAGATGGTGGAGGGTAAACAGTGTTGAGTAGGAGGAGTGAACCCGCGAAACAACGTCACCTACTCGAAGGCAAAAACTGATGCGTGGCGCTTGGGCAGAGAGGGTGCAAAACTTTTGGCAGCCATTTTTTTGCTTCACAAGTTTGCAGGGAATAAGCCGTACGTGTTAACACAATATGACTAAATCTGTTTATGGTCTGGAACTTCTGTTTGGAAACGGCATCTGCGCTAATTTGCACGTACATTTCAACTCCTTTGGCAGATGTTTTATTCAAAGTGTCTTCCAGTTATGAGGAAAATGTAATCAGAGCAAATGAGGGCTGAGGGTCCAATCAACACCCCAAGAGTGACCCCTTGTGGGGTTTCCAGGGTCACGGGTTTTACATCAAGTTGATCTGGGTTGGGAACGAGGTTTAAAAAGCTAGTCTGAACAAGATGCTATTTTAACGTAGACAACTGAAATGAAATCTAATCAATTTCTGCAAACAAAGGCTAACGTGTACTGTACAGTAAGTGTAAACAGTGACTCTTAAAATCACACAACAAGTGTACTGGGAACTATACAGATATTACAGTTAATAAGCGCGGAATGGTCTTTTGAGCTGTGTTGTTACATCCAGGAGAGCACTCGATGACTTTGTAGTTCTAATATAAAAGGTGGGACCTTTTTATTAACCGGTGAATAAACAACCTGGTGATACAGTATTTGGGTTGGGGGGTTCGAATCCCGCAGCTGGTCTGTGTGCATGGAGGTTTCATGTTCTCGCTATGCTTGGTGGGTTTCCTCAGGATCCTCTAGTTTTCTCCCACAGTCTAAAGACATGTGCTCTAGGTTGACTGGTGTTTCCAAATTATTTGTGGTGTGTGAGTGTGTGTGCTTGTGCCCTGGAATGGGTTGACATCACATCCACGAAGTAGGCTCCAGGCCGCACTTGACCCCAAACATGATAATGCATGGATGCACAACCTCAAACTATATTGTCACTTGTGCTGTATTTTTTTTTTGTTAAAAATTTTGGTCATTTTCAGAAATTTTGGTAAATTTTCAATTGTAGTTGAGGTGAAGTTTGGCAACCCTGTCTCTAAGAGTTATTGGGTTTGCAAGTATAAACTTACAACCTCCAGGGATTGTCCGAAGTAGGTCCACGTTGTCTCCAGTTTGATAGATATACCAGCGGCTTGTTAAATACTGTCTTGTTAAAGATAGTATTTACAGCTACTTAATTGCATTGGCCTTAATCCCAGGATATCACAGGTACAGTACAAATCCAGTAGATGCCAACTTGGCCCTCGTTTCTAGGTGGGAATGACAATATTAACCTCTTACATTTTAATTCGACCTGCCCGCTATAACCATAAACCTGTCCTTTTTTTATTCCAGGAGTCCTCTCAATATTTTGTTTGATTTTACAGAATACACGTACAAAGAGTAATAAGTAGAAAAATCCAATTATTGTGCATCACCCAGAAGAGAATGGGTTCCTCCGGAGTCTGGTTCCATTCAATACTTCCTCCTCATGTTGCCTCGGGGGGTTTTCGTACATACTGTACCTATTTCACATTTGGCTTGCTTTAGAAACCTAAGTCTACATCCAGCTTCCTGTTGAGCTGCTTTGTGACAATTTGGAATAATAATAAAAAACGCTATCAAATTATAATCAAACAGTTAGAACAACATTAGCGAAACGCAGAAGTTTGTTATCTTATGCAGATGAAACAGAGTCATCACTTCAAGTGTGTCCTACGATGTTGCCCGAGCAGAAGTTTGAACAGATGCTTTGACAGACTTTACACATCTCTGAGGAAGCATGCGTTAACCCTGACACTCTTGGGGTGGTAACTGCTGGGAGTCTAGAGAGGGAATTAAGAAAAGGAAAATGGAGTGAAATATGACCTGCCGAATCAAGTAAGGTATCAAGTCACACAGGCTACTTCTTGTGCTGTAGAGGAAATGAATAAAATTTTCAATTGTGGCAAAAATCAGTTGATAAATACCTTGTCTTCTTCATGCTTCAACAGAATTGAGTTTTTAACCCTAAACATTATTTTAAAGCACTTTAATGAACACCATCCAAGCTAGTTCAGATTAATATTCTGTTTTGCTCAAAAACGTGCTTCTGCAAAAGTTATTGTAAGAGTAATAGGGAAATCTTGGTGTCAAAATGAGGCTGAGGGTTTCCTCTTTCTTACCATGGCACTGAATCATCATTTAAGATTTCGGCTGATTTTTTCTCCGAATCCCTCCTTGTAAACAAACTCACACTGGCCATATCATCGGACATGATCGGTGTTGGGGGACTTCACTAATTACTGTCATTAAAAAGTAATCAGTTACATTACAGCGTTACTTTCGAGTACTTTTCCATTGCAGAAAATGAAAACTCCTTTGTGATTCCTCATGCATGTTGTTTTAGTCAAGACCTTTA
>JAOVVA010000001.1:28885475-28908228 GCA_028565275.1 Leiocassis micropogon
CACACACACACACACACACACACACACACACACACACACACACACACACACAAACACACACACACACACACACACACTCTTCTCTCTCTCTTTCACCCTCACACACAGATCAGTATACCCACACACACCTTCAGTACACACATGCACCCATACCCACTCTTTCTCACACACGCACACACACACACACACACACACACACACACACACACTGTCTCTCAAATCAAATTTTACTTTGATGACATAAAAGCTCAGCCCTTATGTTTTGATATTTGAGGTTTAAAGTAAATCAGGAGATACACTGTTTGTGTGTGTGTGTGTGTGTGTGTGTGTGTGTTCTACAATATCCAGTGTCTCCATGCTCACTTCAAAGTAACTTCTAGGTACTCAGGGTATCGTTTTATATAGTTGTATAGTTATAAAGTTTCGAATCTTTGTTTCCTTAACAACCAGAGACGCTCTACAGAGATCTTCAAACAGAGCGTAATAATTCAGCTGCTGTCATGTAACTACATGATAAAAGTGTCACACTGTTGGAACAGATTATTTATTTCCTCTCTTAAGGGAAACTTCAGTCGAACTTCCCCGGATTCGCCGTGGTGTCTGTGAGTCTAACGCGCGGGTCAAGATGGAGAAAGGATATTGAAACCATTAAGCTCGTCTCATTCCGAAAAATCATTTGCAAGTCTAATGCGCTGGCTCTTTTGCACAGCCTTCCAGGTTTTATGGAGATCATAATCCAGCTGTGCTTTTTATCCGATGGTTTGTTCTGTGTGTCACTACTTATTAGTAGAGAAAATGCCTGCAGACTTCTTGAAAAGAAAATCGAAGGACAAAAAGAAATATCTGAATCCAAGTCAAATGCATCATAACAAACACAACCCCCTGCCAGGAATTCTGTGATATGAATAAAAGAGCAGCGAAGAGAAACAAACTAGAGAAAGAGAAACCCCACTAAACTAAACAGCGTGTTAACAGCGATGCGCTTTGATCTACAGCAGTTCCTCAGCCTTATTACAACATGTTTCTATTTGTAGGGGGCCGTAACTTTTGCCAAATGCGTTCGTTCATACTTGAGCTCAAATTTTTTTGCCCATATGCTGTTTTTGTGCTACATGTATCATCTAGAGATTCAAATTGCTTAAGTCTTATTATATCACAGAGCTATTCGGTGCTTAATTCTGATTGGTCAAAGCGTGTTCATAAATTTTCCATAACAAGTTTCTATAACAATTATAATAAGCAGCTAAAATTCAATTAAAAATGTACAGTAGTTTTATATGAGCCCTTTAATGCTCTGCTCAACTTTTGGTAGAGGATTGTAGCATTTAAAGTTACTATATCATACTGAAAAATGTGTTAGACTGAACCTGATTTAGCCATCTCTACCACTCGGTTGAGTTCTGCCATGCAAAAAAGAAAAAATAAATAATTAGATGTCACTTTGCCTTTCAATAGTATGCCTTTTTTAATAGCTTCATAGGATACCATGAGAAACAATGTGGCAAAAAAAACATATGTGCTGTGGCAACACCACAGAAAATGTTAATATTTTTATGTGACTTTTTCGGATCTTAATAAAAAAAAAAAAAAACATATAAATACTGCTCAAAAAAATAAAGGGAACACTTAGTCCCAGTTTGACTTGAACACCTCTTATATGTGTATGCATGGTTCAAGGCAAACCGGGACTAAGTGTTCCCTTTATTTTTTTGAGCAGTATATATACAGTATATATATATGTATGTGTATTTAAATATGCTTATACTTTTACCATAAAATGACATCTCAACCGTTTGGAAGAGGGCTATACTTATCTGTTAAAACACAATGATGCGACAGCAGTATCTGACAGTGCAAAAGTCTTAGGCACATGCAAATAACTGCTGCAGAGCAAGGATATCTTTAAAAATGTTTCTACATTTAAAAACATACTATAAAAAGTATTAAATATGAATTAATGAAACAGGCAATACCTGGTGTGATGATCCTTTACTTAAAATATAGCCTCAGGTACAATTTGTACAGTTGTACAGCTGCTTAATTTTTACTGAACGTCCTGCAGAACCAGATACATTAATTCTGAGGACTTTGTCGAACCTGCTTTTCATTTTTTCATTTATTGATGCAAAACCCAGAAGCTTTGTGCTGCTTTCTTTTTTGGCCTACATGTATTTTCCTGTACGATTAAAAATTAAATATGCTTTCTGGAATACTTATGTTTGGAAATCAGATTTTTTTTTAATATTGTTTGCACAGAGTTAATAATTAAGCCATAAAGTAAACATGTACAGTATAACAAAGTTTGTATTAAAAAATACAGCACCCTACAACCTTTGCACAGTACTGTAGACACTGCCTCCAATAACAAACTGGACTCTACATCGTCTATTAAATTGAACTTCCAGCTGCCTATCAGACTGTGATATCATGACTGCGTTATCCTCCAAATGAGGATGGGTTCCCTGTTGAGTCCGGTTCCTCTCAAGGTTGCATCCTACTGCCATCTCGGGGAGTTTTTCCTCGCCACCGTTGCGCTCGGCTTGCTCATCAGGGACAATCTGATCATTTTGATTCATACATACAGTATTTTCTCATACATTTCATACTCGTTTCCATATATATATTTTTTGATTGTGTAAAGCTGCTTTGCAACAATGACCATTGTTAAAAGCGCTATAGAAATAAATTTTTTTTGACTTGACACTGAAACAGCATGGCCAGACGAGGAGTATTAAGAATGCAAAAAAAAAGGTATTATCTTTGGAGTATTTCAGAAGGAGCATTAACAGACAGACAGAGCTTGGGAGACTTGTGTTAGCTTGTTAAAAGAAGATTAGAAATAAAATTGTCAACATGGTGAAATTTGATTTAAGTTCATTGGAAAGTTATCAAACATTTATAGTAGAGTGCCTGAGCAGCAAGAACGCTTTCCGTCATGAAACTTCAGAATTATAAATTCCGAGCTTTTTAAATACATTTCTTTTGTTTGTTTCTTTGTATCACAAAAATACAAGCTACTTTAAAAAATTTCTATTAACTTTAAGAAAGAGAAATAAGAAAAGCCCATTTAAAGGTGCTATCATGGGAATGACACAAGGAACAAAGCCGTCTACAGGATGCTCTGATTAAAATAACTACAAATAGATAAGAAAAAAAAAAAATCCAGCCATAAAATGTCATTGTTGGAAGACTGTGGTAGTATAAGGACTGGAAGAGCTGTTCTTTCGAAAATAATTACCTTAAAAGAAGCAACAACGGAATATTTTCCTATACCTGGACATCGCAAAGTGTTTTATTCCTTACTTAGCAATTCTTCATCTTGAAATCCTGATAGGTCAAAGCAGCGAGAACCAGAGCAACACATCAAAAAGCATCAAAAGAGAGTTTTGAAGTCCTCTGGGCAGGAATCTTCGGACTGCTCTCAGATCAATGTTCATACACATCTCCTGTACATACATGCTTACTCGTGTAGTACATTTGTGGGCTGTGTTACAATGGTTGAGTCTGTGGTTACGGTGAAGGAACAGCCTTTACATCAGAGTCTGGGTGTGTGATTGCGCATCTACCCGTCTGACTGTTTTGAGTTACCGTTATATCAGTATCAAAGGCTGGAGGGCCAGCTGTGAGGGCGATTTGGCTGCCAAGCGGTGGTTAGCTCCGTCCTGCCAAGTTCACATCATTCTATTGACACGTTCAACACGAAAATCAAAGCTGACGTTATGCTCACGTCAACGCATCCAGTTCTACTGGCCCGAGAGAGCCCACCGCCATTTCCCTCCTTATCCAGTCACGCCAAAAGCAACTTAAGTTGTTTTTGTGTTGGAAAAAAGCTAAAGATGTTACCCTGTGCACCTCAACAGTTTTTTTTTTTGTGTGTTTTGTAGTTGGGAATGTCTCTAAGGCAGAAACATTCAAATCACACACTAAAATCCTGAAAAAATAACACGCTGAATAAACATGAAAACTGTAATGAAACTATTTTGCAGCCAAATAGCTCTATGAGAATATTGGACGTTTCTAGACCGCTAACAAATCACACAACAGTCATCATCCCATTTGAACCAACAGACATTCAAAATCGGTTTAAGCCTTATCCCGAGGTTCCACGTCCTCATTGTTTGCCAGACCAGCAAACTGAAATATACCAATACATTCTATCAAAGCAAATCATAAATCCGTTAACAGCACAATTTAGTCCTGACTTCTGTGTGCGACTCTCATATCCATGCATGACGGATATTTCAATAACATGTCATTAGTTTCAAGTGATGTTGCGGTAATAGAAAGACTGAGCATCTGTTGTAGCTAATGAAGAATTCTTGGCATAAACAAACACGAGAGCGAATGACTTGTACTTTGATTTTGGAAAGCAAGTCAACCACCTGCTCCTTTGGACTTGGATGGTAATAACATCTGAGAGAGATTACAGCATAATCAACTTGATATTTGATGTATCTGCTGTAACTTTGTGTTTGCTTTGGCCAGATCATTTAAATTACATCCAATTCACATCCTGGCCAGTGGACCAAGTGACATTAATCTGCCGTGGCAGTGAGATCAAGCATCCATTCATCTTTACATCAGTGAAGAAAGTTCTCAGTTGTCAGTCCACCCAAAAATAAAAAAATAAAAAAATTTGTACAATTCAATTATAAGTAATTAACTAATGGTCATGTAATCAACAGATGTCCAGTTAAACGTTTATATACGACTATTATATATATATATATATATATAAAATATATAGTATATAATAATACATAAAGGTATATAAGAACTTTATGGATTTATATTAATTAACTGGAGAGATTCACTGAGACATAATTGAAGCCCAGGCTGGTAAAACAAAGGGCGGTGATAGTTCCCATGAATCCGTCCGACCAGAATCTAGAATAAATAAAGTCAACAAAAAAAAGCTAACCCTGCACTAGCAAAGCACTAAAGTTATTACAAGTTCGTTTCTCATGGGTGTGTCGCTACTATTATGCTACAGTAGCTACAGTAGTTGCACTTTCACCACGACAGCCTGGGGTTGAATCCTGGTTCAGCTACTGAGGGTTAACCCAAGTCAGTGCCAGTCATGACCAGATAAAATTGGGAGGCTTCCATCAAGAACACCACCAGGAGTTAAAACGTACAGTACCACATCAGATAACTATAGATCATCAGATAACTATAGTGGAAGATATCTTCCACTATAACTGGCCTACTGGGCAAAGAAAGAAAAGAAATAGCTAAGCTTAAAAGGTTAGACTACTCTTAAACTTATGAACATCTTTAATTTCTTATAAATAAATGGTACCACATGGTAGGCGACAACGTGGCATAATGGTTAGCACTGTGGCCTCACACCTCCAGGGTCGAGGGTTCGATTCCCCTGTACTTGGTGGGTTTCCCTTGGGTACTCTGATTTCTACCCACAGTCCAAAAACATGCAGATTAGGCTAACTGACGCTTCCAAATTGTCTATCGGGTGTGTGTGTGTGTGTGTGTGCCCTGCACTGGATTGTCCAGGGTGTACCCTTGTGCCCAGAGTCTCCCGGGACAGGCTCCAGGCCCCTGTGACACTGTAACAAGATAAGCAGCATAGACAATGAAGATAAATAAGTACTACACGCTTTCACCTCAATCATGTAAGTCGCTGTTTTAAAATGAGCTAGCTGCCTGTGTTTAAAGATGAAACTTTTAAACACAAACCGTGAAACTTACTAAAATGTATGCTTTTAGACAATTCAACAAGATTACGAGCCAAACTTGACAGTTATCTCACTGCTGACATTTTTTGTTTGTAACTCGTTCAGTAGCTCTTATTTATTTTGTGTCCGGCTACGACTCGGAGTTCTGGACATCGCGACATCTGGACTCTTAAATCATACTACAGCAAGCTCTGCTTCTCAGCGTAGTGGATGTGGACGGCGTTGAAAACCCTTTGGCAGTGTGATCCGTTACTGTAATAAACGTTGCGCTGCTTCCTCTGCTGCCAGTTCAATCATATCTATCACGTTCGAAACTTTATTATACACAACGGCTATCAATCACACAGAAGAACATGGCAGTGCTGACCACAAGTCAACAAAACAATGAGCTATTTTTTTTCAGCTAAGCACGTTATTGTGCTTAGAATCTTTGCGTCTCACTATGCAACGTCTTTCAGCTCATAAGAATAATGTGATAAATACTCACAGTTTAATACATTTTATGGAAAAGCTGCTTGTAAAAGTATGATCCTCGAGCTTACTGTAGGATTTTTCTATATACTAATACCAAACTAAACATTAGATATAAAGCATCAATTACTGGGTATTTGCCATGCTACTGTAGACGTAATTTGAACAAATTTAGAAAATTCAATACAATACAATGCAATTACTTTTTGTTTTTTTTCCATAGTAATTTATTGGTCACCTGATTCCTGCCACCTACTCACATGAACATTGAGTTAACATGTTAACAGGTTATCTATGTATGCATATCTATAATTATGATCGTATATGGTTATAAAGAGCTAACAGAGTTTTACATAAAGTTCCCTCTATTCTTTACTCCTCTTCTGTTCTTACAAGATGAACTCATCCTCGATCCTCAGGATTTGTGTTTATTTTTTCTTCTGTCTACATATGGATCCGGAGTTACACCGAGCTTTGGCAGGATCAGGAGGTGGGGGAGTTGCTGTATGATAGAATGAGGTAGGAGGGATAATTTTTCTGTCTTTCGCCGGCACGGGGCCAGACCTCACAGACAGTAAGTGACGGATCACATGGCTCAAAAGAGCGGTGCTGAAAGCATACACCTCTCCGACAGGGTCTGGTTTCTTCTCCCATTCTCCCCTCCTGCCCTCATGATGATTGCTTACTGTTACTACTGTCTTTTCATCCTCTGCAGTCATGTCTTGGTCAGGGGGATGCTTGTTTCTAGGATATGTATTGTTTTATGTCATGGTACACCCTGTCTTTTAGCTACTCCTCCTTCTCAAATACATACACTTAGTGTACATAAACACTGACAGCTTGCCCAGGACAAAAAACCCATGAAGGTGAGGGTCAGAGTACTGTTTACTCCGTGCCGACTTGCCTACTCAAGCCATTACTACCTCGTGTTGCACTGGAGAGAGTGGTTCCCACTGGGTCAAAGATTAAACTCAGAGCAATTGGAGTTTCATCTAAGGGAACCTCTGAATTGCCTCAACTTTCCAAAGGGCTCCTTTAAACATTAAACACTGGCTTGACACTGCATACGATTACCTGCCTTCATTTCAGGTTGATAAAAATTCAATTTCTTCCATTTCCCTGAACAAAAAAAAAAAAAAAAAAAAAATCTCCATAAGGTTTCCATTGCCTGGCTCTCACAGCTATTAGAATAACCATATTTGTTCTATACTGTACAGACAAGCTACTTCTCAAGCAACTCTTGCTCTTAAAGGTCCCATATTTTACTAATTCCTTAATAAGTTAACGCAGGGCTCCTTCAAAGTGTGCCTGTTAATGCTCCAACTGAAATCCTGCTCAGATAATGCAATTTCTGTTTCGGACTCCCTCTGTTTCACTCCTTTTTCAAATGCACCATTTCAGTGTCTATGTAAATGAGCTACCGCTGAGCCACCTGCCAATAAGGAAGAGCACGGCTGAGCAAAGCTAGGCAGAGCTAAGCAACAAGTTGCAAGTTGGAGGAGGGTATCTTCTTATATAGAAAAAAAATCTAACTTGCTTGTTTAAGCTCATGGAAATGAAAAAAAAAAAAAACACACACAATATCCTTATACTGATATTTTGATATCTGATATTATAGCTCAGTGCTGTGGAATTCTTTAATCTGATTGTTCAGAATTCCCTTTTTTTAACAGCACAGGTTTATATTAATGCCAAGTATTAATAGTTTAGAATAATAGTAGTTTATAGTAATACCTAAGAGCTGTACCAAGTAATGCAAGTGTACAAATTGCACATCTTGGTAGAGTAACTCTTCCTTTATATGAACTATTCTTCCTCTTTTTTCATCATTAAGTTCTTGATGAAGGAGGGGTGTACTGTAGGCTCTCCGACATCCACAGAAGGCTACAGAATGTTTACAGAGATGACAAGAGCAACGTGCACAGATGGAGAAATGAAGAGGTTCAAAGACTGGAAAACAGCATTGAAGAGAAGTTACACAGCGGGAGACCAACAACAAAGGAGATTTTCAAAGTGGATGGCACAATAATGGCACAAATGCATGGCTTGTGATGGAGGCGAGGGTGTGTAGTACCTTTATACAGAGGAAGAGTTATAAAGCAACATGTGCAATTTGAACAACTTATACCAGTTAATAAAACGTTATGCCCACTTTTGTATTACTTTCAGTTCAGCCCTTGTAATAATCTAGAATACAATACAACAAAACATAAAACAAAACAAAACACAAAACACTTTTTAAGAATTGTAATAAATAATAAATAATACAAATAATTACAGATGCACTACAGTTAAACAAAGATAAATGCATTGTCTTCGATATAAATTTGAAGAATTGAGTAAGACGGTGTTTAACATTTATTTAAGAGTAAGTTTTCTACAATCGAATGCTTTTGTCCTATTAACTTCGAGAAGGAGAAAAGGTTAGTGAATGTTAATACATGCTATAACCTATAGTCCCTAAAGTATGTGAAAAAAAAGTACGAGAAACATGGTGAGAGCCATTGTACCCAAATGGAAATAACTTTAAGCAGTAGTTGGTGATAGTGAGTACGTTTTCCATCATGGGAAAGTTTTCAAGAATTAAATGATTTTTGTCTTATTAACCTTAAAAAGGACCAACGACACAAAAAGGGGAAAATGATAGTTAATACATGCTATAAATTAACTGATTAACTGTATTGTTTAAAGGGAATTCTAAATCATTAAAATATCACTGAAAATAGATTTAGATGTTTTTTTATTCTAATATACTGTAATAATTAAAAAAAAGTTGCCAATTTGGCTGGTGGAACAAAATACATCTTAACTTGCTGTCATCAGAAACCAATCAACTATAGTATATACAGTATGAGTATAACCGCACTCTCCAGAGTGTGTCATTCCTTGCATACCAAACAACGCACGGCATGTGCTTTATAGCACCCTGCCGTCCTCCTCTCTTGTTGCGGCACAAACGCTTCTGAAATATGGCAACCGTTTCGGCGTCAGCGCATTAAAACATATTGTTTGGAACGAGCTGCGATGATGCTGATACACTCTCTCATATGATACACAACAGTGTGGGGTGAGAAGATATGAATAATGATGGAGAAGCAAGTAGTCAGACTGAAAAGCGAGGATAGGGGAGAAATGTTTTTTTTCCCCTCCTCTCCCTCATCTGCCTCTCTTTTTTTGCTGGTTGGTGAAGCTGGTGATGTATTTGCTGCATGACTGCTCACAGAGATTGCTATCAGCCAAAAACCCGCCTGCAGAGGTAAACTCAATACACACGCATTATTTTTTCGTTTTTTTTTTCTACAACCAACCATCATAACATTTACTTTTAGACTGGCTGTGTGTGTGAGTGTGTGAGTGTGTGGGCGTAGAACCTTTTAGACCTAAAGAGAAAAAAGAAATATGTCTGATTGCTTTAGCCTTAGAGAGATGCTTTGTGTGAAATCAATTAGAGTGTAATATAGTGTATAATAAGGTGTGCCTAATAGAAAGATTGAAGTGTAAGTTTAATTACTGTTTGATGCGAAAAATACAACGCGCTTGACTGATTGATCACAGACAAATGGTTCCTATTGAAAGAGTTTTTCTGTAACATACTCACTCAATCCTGGATCAGTATGATTATAATCTACAACATAAACATACAAAAAGTCATACTGTATTTCATCAACGTATTTGATAATCTCTTTACACTGGTTCTTACAGTACGTACTGTATAACCTTCACCCGTCAAATGTCTAGAAGCTTTCAGCACAGCTCTCGTTTCATTATCAAGCAGTAGCTTAATGGTCTGCGGAAACCGTTTTTGACGTTTTCTACTTTATACAGTTCTGAGAAAGTTATGTGAAATATATTTTGCATATCTGAATCATAAGTATAAATAGAAGAGATAAACTGTAACTACTGTACATATAAAGTTCTCATTGCAAACCAACCGAAAGATACCAGAACCATTCCGACGTTCTCTAAGCAGCTGTAATATCCAGCAGTTTTATTGAAATTAAGTCG
Source organism: Leiocassis micropogon (assembly GCA_028565275.1). Classification (NCBI taxonomy): domain Eukaryota; kingdom Metazoa; phylum Chordata; class Actinopteri; order Siluriformes; family Bagridae; genus Leiocassis; species Leiocassis micropogon. The sequence goes on from JAOVVA010000001.1 coordinate 28,895,648, forward strand.
AACATGTAGTAAATAAAATATATGAATGAAATATCTGAATAAATAACATGCATAAAAATGACGCTTGTATTCCCAGCCTGTCTGTATATTCATAGCCTACAGCTGTTTTTGCAGCCACGCTTGATAAACTATCTCCTTTATAAAAAGCACAAACGTGTTTATATACACACAAATATATTCACTGCCTGGCAAAAAAAAAAATAATAATAATAATTTTTTTTTAAATCCACACACTCTCATCTTTCATTGGATTGGAATGAGATTTTGATTGATAACCCGAAAAGTCGAACTACTCTGTAAAGTCTTGCCAGCACACCCTTAAAGACTTTCAACTGGGGTTCAAATGGTCAGGGCCTCCATGATGGCCAAATCATGTGTGAAAATGATCCCTCATGCTCTCAGAAGCACCATTTAATAATCTGAGCCTCATGAATCATGAAATTGTTGTGCATTGAATACGCCAGTTCCATCAGAGGAAAAAAAAAAACACACACACACATTGGTGTGATGACCTGATCATTCAGTACATTCAGGTAGTCAGCTGATTTCATTTTATTGCCACATTAGGTTAGTGCCCGCGTCTTTGTTTGCGTGGAATTTAATTGCAAACTCATAAGCTCGTTTTAAAAAATGTACAACGCCATCTGTTGAATTTTGGAATGAACTAAACTTTTTATGTTACCATGAAGTGAGTGGAATGAAGGTGAGAGATCGCGTTATTAAGTTGTTTCTATTTCACACTTATAAGCGAGTGTTAAAAAATGTACAGCACCATCTGTTAAATTTTGAGATGAACTAATGATTTTTTTATGATATAAGGGCGTTTTCATTTAAATTTCAAATTAAGCGCATCTTCTCGTCCCGTGAGCCGACTGTGAGCCATAAAAGCCTATATGTTACCTTGAGCTCGGCCAAGTGCAGCCGTGAAAACCCCATTAAGATGAATTTAGCAGTTTTGACATGATGCGTGAACAAACAAACAGACAGACAGACAAAATCCCGAAAACCATGTTGATGTGTTCTATTACTCATTTTACATCACCCCAAATATTTTTTTCGGAAAATATCTTTAATATACAGACACACCAACTTTACAGTTTTATTATATGTTTAGAAAATCACATTGCTGAGCCTAGACCTGACCAATGAAGCATCTGTTCAAAGTCCAATCTTTATGCTTCCCAGCAATTTTTTGTGTGTAGCCTCATTAACAAGTGTGTTCCTTATGGCCCCATAGGTGTTACATACTAATCCTGTCTCGTCTGACGAAATTTTTCAGAAAGCTACAAAATTGTTGTTTGGTAAAAACTAAAATAATTTTAATAAGCACCGTAATTGTCACTTTGATTCATTTTATTCTGTAAGCATCTCATTTTATTTTGAAGTGAATTATCTAATTTAATATACTGTAATATTTAAATACTCACTCACTCACAAGCGCTAGGAAATAGAGGTTTTGGTGTTGTTCTGTGTTTGATGGCTGTTTTTTAAGGTCGTGCTCTTTTTTCATTTGACGTCAACCCAAAAATGTGACCACCATTCGTTAGTAGTTGGGACCAAATCTATGTTGTTCATTTCAACAGGTGTTCATTAAAATACAGTTTTTTAACCTCCTGAGCCCTGGATTTTACTGCTGTGTACAACGCATAGTCTTCTCACTTTTTCTTTATTAGCCTCTAATAAAAGAATTCTGCAAACTAATCATAGCTAACGGCCCTTATGTGAGGATGGTGCAAGAATACATTGATCAGTTATAACATTAACACCACTGCCAGGTGAATTGATTATCATTGATTATCAATTATATACCAGTAAACTGATGACGGAACCATGGGCACCCATGGTTCATCCATACCCACGGTGCCAAAGGCCAGCCTGCCAGGCCCAATTGCCACAGAAAAGACAATGCAGCACAAACTGCTAAAAAAAAAGAAAATGCAGGCCATGACAGAATGGTATCAGAACAGCCAGTGCATCACAACTTGTCAAGTTCAAAGTTGTTGAACTGGCCTCCAAATTCCCCAGGTCCTAATCTTAACGAGCATCCACTGGACGCGCCAGACAAACAGGATTGATCCACAGCGGCCCTCGAGGGGCCAGAGCTGCCCTTGTGGCACAAGGGAAACCTACAGTAGGTGGTTTTAATGTTCATGGCTGATCGGAGTATACATACAGACAGCGTACATGTGAGAAAACATCAAAGCCTTATATTTGGATCTTATATAGTGATCAAAATTCAGATAAACCATTGTAAACATTGAAATACAATAAAAGTTTTTATCTTGGCTTAAAGTTGCTTTTCGTATATGGAATGATGTGAGAAATAGCATCATAAGGTCTAGGTTCTGGGTTTCATATCCTACTTAATCTTAGCACTTTAAAAGGAGGGGAAAAAGTTCAATGACAGTTTGGGTTAAAGAAAAAAAATGTACCAAAACTAAGTGGAAAAGAACATTTTCACACAGCAGACTAAATAGCATGAAAATAACGTCTCAGCTGTTTATTTCTAAACTAGCGGAGCTAAAGAAGACCTGTTGCGATGAATAACGGTTTTTAGCTACAGCATACTAAAAGGCGCTGAGTAAAAGTATTTCTGAAAGGATTTTTATGCTAAGCTATGGAATGCCAACACACTTATCATAAGATTTAAAATATCTAAACACATTGCCAATGTCAAATGCAGAAAACTTATGAAAAGGAGAGAAATTCCTGAGCGCTGAATGAGTTTAGCCTTGCTAAATACCAGTAAATAAACAGCGGCAGTGCTTTTGCTTTTAGACAAGATGCTCGCTGTGATAACTTGTTTTATTTAGAAACCATACCAAGTGTTTTTGTGAATTTGGTGTCCTTAAAATGATTAAAGATCCTTCCAATACTGTACCACTTAGTAACAGTTCAGATTCTTGTGCTCTTAGCAGCGTGTTAGCATACATAAGCACATGGTTTTTGTCATGCTGTTAAAGACGAGCTCTGTTCGTGCATGCGATATACCAAATCACATATTACATATAAACATGTACATATACACGTGATGCCCTAAATAATCCCTTTTTTTTGTGGATATGCTGGATTCTGCTTTAAAAAATAAATAAATTAGACCTGACTTTTTGTCAGCAAGAACTGTTCCAGGATCAGCCTGATCTTTCAATACAAGTAAGACTCCTGACAACATGAAGCTTGATTCCTCACCATAGGAGTGCTGATTTTAGGGCTGTGTGAAACCCATGCAGTCATGTAGCTGGAATTTTCTGCAGCATGGTGCCCTAGGCTGAACTGTGGGCTACGTTTTAATGGGCACATTGCCTCACTGTGGAAGTAGGGAATGGCTAGATGCTTCATACAGGCCTCCATGGACATGACAGAGATCATGTCTAAGTCAAAAAACCGACCCACTGATCTGACCCTCCCAGCTTAAAAAAAAAAAAAATAAAAATCGAAAGTCTAAATTTGACTTGGTGTGCGATTTTGAGCGCTATTTTTAAACGTTGTCATTTATACAGGAAACTAAATTGGACTTTCGTTCAAGGCAAGCTGCCTAACGACATCCTATAATGTCCCAAAAGTGAGCTGCAGGACATTTAGCAATCCTAGTTGATGGACCAAATTGACACGCTAAAATTGGAACGTTGCTAAAAAACGAACTTTACAACACTACACCTCAACATTAATTTCTAAAATATTCTACGATGAACAGTATGATCAGATCGATTTAAAATGAATTTAACAAGGTGAAATCAGTCTTAAAATGACAAAGAGATTCGTCGCCGTCTCTTCACGTTCATTTGCTGCAACTCAAACTTTGGGGAATGGACGAACACCAACACTCGTATCAGGTACTGGCTTAATACTAGTCATGGGAGTCGAGTCAGTAACGCTGATGAGCAAACCGATCTACGATCGATTAACACTAGGTTTACCCACACACTACGATTCCTGAAAATCAATCTCACCACCAGGATTCACTATTACTACACCTAGAGTACATCACAACAGTTTGGACACAAGTTTGGACTTATTTTCTACATTCTAAAACAATTCTTGATTTTTTTTCAAAATTCTGAAATAAAGCATATGGCATTAGTTAATTAAGTAACGACAGCAACAGTCAGCTGCTATTTTAAGACATGCAGATCATCTCTTCTGCAATAGTTCTTGCACGAACAGTATTGTCAAGTGCATTTGCAAAACCCATCGAGCATCATGACGAAACCGGCTTTCATGAAGACTATCCAAAGAAAGCAAGACCAAAACCTAGCTCTGAGTCACCGAACTCAGAAATAATTAAACAATTCAAATCATCTCAGATTAGAGCTTTTAAGAAGACTTTACAGAGCATAAGCAGCAGACACATCTCGAAGGAGAATATTATGCTACTTTGAATGCCTTCAGCATTGTTTTACATGAAATAAAAATCTGAAAAATTAACCATGGAATTAAAAGTTGTGTCCAAATTTCAACTAGGATTACTCACATAAGCATAAACATTGGTTTATTTGTATCATTTTTCCTAAAAAACCTGTTTATTTACATGCACTTACAGTATAGTATTATAGTATGTGTGTATGAATCAGTGACTCCAGCATGTGTCGCGTGTGAGAGCACTTCAGTTCGGCGTGCACTGATCCCTGAGCCACACAAGAGTCCACAGTTTGTTTTCTAAGTCAAGGTGCAATTCCTGGTAGCTTACATTTCTACTATATTTAAAGACAACGCTCAGTGCCAAAGATCTTTTGTATTCCGTAACATCTATAACACGAACTGAGCATGTGGAGTTCACTGGCAGCAAAAGAAGCAACCATATGAAGAGAGTTAAATGTTCTGCAATGCCACTCTTAATCCCACTGGCTCACTGTAGGTATCAGTCCTCGTACAATGATGTAAAAAAAGTCAGTAGGACACACACACAGTATAGTTTATGACAGAGAACAAAAGATGAAAATTAATATCAAGCCAAGCTTTCAAAGACCTCTTAAGCAGGATCCGAGACCTCATTAGTAAATGATCACACAGTCTAAGCCAGCACTAGTCTAATTGCCACTTGCGCTCCACACCCCTTTCAGTAACTGCCTTCTCCACAAGACCCTCCATCCCTTTAACTCTCTCCTGCAGCCTCCCTCCACCCCCTGCAGCTCTGTGCTCTGTCTCTGCGCCCCACTCTTTGCTTTTGTTAGAGGAATGAAGTCGTGGCCCCGGGATCGCTCACAGCTCCTCCACTCCCAGGCTCCCTGGCTGACAACAGAGCTGCAGGCCATATTTCTCTCTCCGTCTTCTTAATGAGACCCCGTCTGCACCTTACGCTGCCTCTGAGAAGCCAACAGAGGCATCGTCAGAGATGAAGGAGAAAGGAGAGGATGCTGGGAAATAAACGCTGGAGACTTAAGAACAGGAACAATACCAGTAGCAGTGCTTCTCCAGTGGATAGTGAGGAAATTTCCCTCATAATGTGACATACGTCATCCCGTTATCTTTCATCATTCACACTAGAATATATAAAAACGGCACACGGTGTATACTATATTACATAACCCTTTATATAGGGTTGGTGATGAGGGGTGTGTATATACAGTATGTTGGCGACCAGAATTAACGATGAGGAAAATACAATTTGCACCTCATTTACTTGTTAAGGATTCCCATGCACTAGTTAGGTCTTCATTTATCGTAAGATTGTCAACAGAAAGGGAAGCCAAGGGGTTAATGCTTGCCAGCAAATCTGGCGACTGTTTTAATTACACAACCTAATGGTCAGCCTAATGCTAGCTCATTAAATAGTAAAATAGGAAATTTCCCTAATTATAGAATTAACACATTATATTATTAGTCAGCTAACAAACTTCAATAATGGTCGAAACTGCTTAGCATGTCATAATAACGCAGTAATGTGTTTCAGTAGATTAGGTACGGTTACTAACAGTTTGGGTGTACTTTAGTAGTTTAGTTTTTTGGGGTGTATTTTAACTGTTGTTATATCTGTTGTACTGCACAATGTCGTAAAGAACAACTTCATGTTTTTCTTTCTCTTATTACACCTGTCTCCGATCACATCTACTGTACAGCATGGTACCATTGAGGAAAGAAAGTAGAAGAAGAACAGTCCATATTGTGAGTATGTGTGAAGGGGCATTGGTTGACAGAGTGGTAGGTTTCTCAACTGCCATGCAAGAGGCCTGGGTTCAATTCCCATCCAATGCCTAAACCCCAGCCACTGGATGCAGTGCCTGTCCCAAGCCCAGATAAAAATGGGAGGGTTGTGTCAGGAAGGGCATCCGGCATAAAAAAGGAAAGGGGTAGCTCAGTGGTTCAGAAGGTCCCGGGTTCAGTCACCAAGTTACCACTGTGGGGCCCTTAACCCTCAACTGCTCAGCTGTATAATGAGATAAAAATGTAAGTTGCTCTGGATAAGGGTTTGGCAAGTAAAAATTGTGTGCCGACCAGATGATCCACTGTGACGAGAGCAGACGAAAGACTAAGAGACATATGTCCCTTATTGTTGATGATCACACGATAGAAAGTTTTTTTTTTTTTTTAACAGCTCAACTACTTAAGTTGCTTTCCTGCTCACCATAGTTGTAAAGAGTGGCTGTTCAAACCAGTCTGACTATTCTCCTCCGATCCTTCTCGTGAACAAGGCAAGTCCACCCACAGTATCTCTCACTTGGTGTGTTTTTAATACCATTCTGTGCAAATTCTAAAGACTGTAAATCTCGAGAGCTTCAGTTTCTCAAATGTTTGAACCACCAACAAGTCAAATCACTCAGACTTATTCTGGTATTTCATGGAAACATGAATTCCTGACCTGTATCTACATTCTTGTACGCATCATGGTGCTGCAAACAACCGGATAATTGTGTGAACTTGTAGACATATAGGAGTTCCTAATAAAGTGGCATTTGAGCGTATAGCGCCTTTCCTCAATTACCGATTTAAGACAATAAAAGCAACTTAATAAAAGAGACACCAGTTTAAAATAGTGAAGCATCACTCTTAGAGATGAGGAGTTTTTTTTGATAACAGATGGAAAAAGAAACGTTCTTGAAAATTAACTCTCATGTTCAAGACTCGGGTCTCATCCAATACTTCACAATCCTCCAGCTGTGAAAAAAAAAGAAGTCGAAGCAGGACTGTGTCTAATAGTCCATCTGGGTGCATGATGAAACAAATCAGCTTGAAACAGTCACTTACTTTGGAGGTGTGCTCCTGGTTTTGGGTTTCTCTGCAGCCTGCGAATGAGACAAAATGCCAATTAGATGAAGAGCAACGCAGCCTTCAGTGTATCATACATACAAATTTAATTAACACAACTGCTCGAGTCTGGGATTGTAGCGAGATCACTTTGGACAGCAGATCAATGTTAGCTTCAAGCTAACAAATGGATTATCATGCTTAACAGAGAATTTGTATTTTATTTACTTAGCAAATCTGAAGTTAGATATATCGCTAATTGCGCTGGGTCTGACTGCACTCACGACTCACGAGAACAAACCGCTCGATATAAAAATGCCTTATATATATATAAATGCTGATTGTTTTGCTGTTACACTTTCAACTGATACAAAGCTGGAGAACAGACAATGTGCAATCACATGCAATTTACACAGTCAGGAACATCAGGTTAACACAATTACACAGCCCATTTATCCTCCACCTTAGTGCTGTTAGCATGTAAACTATCTGTAGTTCCACAATTCTAACACCAAGCTAGGCAAATACAAATCTATCCACGTACACTTAGTCAAACACAAAACTGCCTTCTGGAAAAGCAAAGATATTTATTTACGTATTTATTATATTTATTATGCAAACCGTTTTGTTTTTTTTTCCCGCCAGTAATCATACAGGATACAATTATATGACAGCACGGTGGACTTAGCGGTTAGCACTGTCCCCTTGCACCTTCAGGGTCTGGGTTCGAGTCCCGTCTGGTTTCAATTCCAGCCTCTGTGTGTATGGAGTTTTTATGTTCTCCCGGTACTTGGTGGGTTTCTTCTGGGTACTCCGGTTTTCTCCCACAATCCAAAGACATGCAGGTTGGGCTAATTGGCGTCCCCAGTTTGTGAATAAGTGTGTGTGTGTATATGTGTGTGTGCCCTGCGATAGATTGGCATCCTGTCCAGGGTGTACCCCGCCACGTGTCTTAAGTCTCCTGGGATAGGCTCCAGGCCCACCGCGACCCTGTATACAGGATAAAGCGGTACTGATGATGAGTGAGTGAGGACACAATTACCTTAACTTGGATCTACAAGCTATTGAATCATGGGGGCACTTAGTACTGCCCACAAGTTTTTTTTTTTTTTTTTCCTTTTTGGCTTCATTTTTGTTAAATAAATACTGCCACATTGAAAAAAAGTTATATTTTGTTGTTTGTACTTTGTTGTTGTATTTTCTCACTTTGAATATATGAACCAAGTATAACTGAATATATTTAAACATTTTCTCCTGTTAAAATCTACTGAATAAATTTTTTTCTGCACACAAATAAAAAATAAAACTAACAGAACTAATTCAATAATACACATTTTTTTTTATTATTTCCACTATAGTAGACTTTTTTCTTGCTACCAAAGGCAGCCATATTTTGTAAGAAAAAACTAAAATAATCTGACAATATGACATAAGATTATGATGTAGCTAATCAGTCTTATCAAAATGAGATGTATGTATCATCTAACGTTTTTTTTTGTTGTTGTTGTTTTTTGGCCTTAGAAGTCTAGTACATTAAAAAGTATCAAAACGTATCGAAATTCAAGATGGTGGCCGTGTTGAAACAAAAATGATATACCATGGTTAACTTTTTTTCGGGGGGATCTTAATGAGAGACTTTTTGTCTTGAGGATAAAATTATTGTAATTGAGAAATAAGACTGCTTAGATTGCAGCAAATACACTGGCATTATTTATTTATTTACTTTCACCCCTTGGTAATTATTAAACTTATAATAGGGAGGAATAAAAAACCTAAACTAACTCAAGGTGTCTATAGCCTTAAAGGCATGTACTCTAGTACATAAAATATTAACATACATATTGACATACTTTTAGACTTTAATTTGGCCCAATGTTAGTAAAACGAGCTTGCACCCATCCATCATCCATCATCCATCCATCATCTATACTGCTTATCATGGGTAGGGACTCCTAGGGAACTTTGGGCATAAAACTGGGCACACATTTTTGGGGGCAACCCATCACAGAACACAAGCACACACACAGTCACACACTATGGGCAATCTGGACTGTGGAGGAAACTGGAGTACTCAAAGGAAACCCACAAGGCTTATAATGCAACCTTTAAACACACACACCCAGGAGGTGAAATTCGAACCCCCAGCCCTGGCGGTGCGAGGTGACAATACTAACATTTGTGCTTTACATTTACCAGACTTTGAAACAGACTTTTACGGGCATATATGTTGTGGATGTTTTTGCGTATGTTTGTTTTCTATGGTTGTTTTTTCACTGTGGTCAGTGAGGCTCAATATTCCTTTGCTCTATATATATATATATATCTGTATATTGGACTACAATAATAAATGACAGTACTTGATGGACAAAAACGGGTGTATCGGAGTAAATAGGGATGGATTGAGATATCTAAACCATACGTTAACATGGAGCTTGTCTGGTGCTACCTGGGCCGCATAAGCGGGCACAGACTGGCGTCCCGGGCTTATTGCTGTGGCCATTGATCTGTATACAGTCCATTTATCATTCAGTGAGAGGAGCCAGTGATCTTCACAGTGTATTAGATGAAAGAGCGCAGATCGTTTGTCACAGAGGCTCTTATTGCTGTTTCCTGCTCTGCGGGGAATTTGGGCTTCTTCCAAGCCGCACACGTTCCGGCGTTGCTAGGCAACCCGGCTGGGGGCAGTAAGGATAGTGCGGTATGTGTGGGCACACACACACACACACACGCACACACAGACACATACATGCACGTGGGCATAGGCACATGACCACACACATATATAGTACACACACACACACACACGTGGACACACGAACACAAGGATACAAGCTCACACACAAACACAAGTACAATTTTTTTTTGCCCTCTTGGAATGTTTGTGGTTTTTTTTCTTTTTTCCTTTCTGCTTAAGAGAAAAAGGAAAGATTTCTCACAGCAGACTGAGATAGCAGTATGTGTGTAAGTGTGTGTATAAATGTGTGTGTGTGTGTGTGTGTGTGTGTGTCTTACTATGTTGCTATGGATCACATTAGGATTCCAAAAAGGCAGCATGACAAAAGATTTTTAGCAGAGTGAAATCAAGCCTAAGCTGAAGCTATTCACAGCATGATGAATGGCACAACTCAAATGTTCAGTTCTGAACAACAGGGGGGGACAAGCCATCAATTAGCTAAATAAAATGTACAGTGAATTCAAAATTATTTGGAAACACTGCAAAATGGTCATGCAGTGCACTAAACAAAGCAGCATCAAACTGTTTCAATGAGTGTATTTATCAAAACACATCAAATGATACACTCATCTGTTTGTTCATCACTTATTAAGAGCTCCAGTCTGAGAACATCGGGCCCAAGAAGGGATTTATTATAGGGAAATTTAGTAATAAATGTGGTGGTTATACAAATTGCAGAGTAATTTTGTTGAGAACAGCTATCACTGTCAACTCCACTGACAGGGATATTTTTTTTAATGCCATTTGAAAGCAGCGGCTGCCCTTTTAATGTTAAAGGCTTCAAACCGGGGTCCAAAATTACTCCAAATTAAGTGAATTGGTCATACAATCTGTCTGTCACATTGCTCTAAAGTTATGTCTTATTAAATTGACACATCCCGACAGATTGATGTAGCAAGGGATCTAAAGTCACTGGTGATTGTACTTAAGCAACTATCAAATACTGGCTTTTGTAAAACAAATTTATATATTTTGGAGATTCAAAGGATGCTATTAAGAACAGTATATGTGTACATGCATGCATGCACAGACACACAAACAGACAGACAGACAGACAGACCCACATACGCACACTCAGGGACGTGTTTCAATCCGGCCAGCCAGCTAGCCAAGCAGTGTTTCAGCCACCCAACCAACCAAATAACCCACCAACAGCCAGAAAGTCAGTCAACCAACTAACCAGCTAGCCCATCAACCAGCCATCTAACCATCCACCCAACCAATCAGTCTAACAAACAGCCAACTAGCCAGCCAAACAACTAATCGTCCAACCATCCAACCATCCAGCCAGCCCAACAAACACACAACCAAATAGCCATCCAACAGCAAATTAACCAATCAAACAAACAACAAACCGAACAAACAACCACCTAGTCAACCAGTTAGTTGGGACACGGGTGGCTCATAGGGCTAAGACACTGAGTTACTGATCGGAAGGTCGGCGGATCGAGCCTCAGCTCCACCAGGTTGTCACTGTTGGGCCCTTGAGCAAGGCCCTTAACCCTGTCTGCTCCAGGTGCGCTGTATCATGGCTGACCCTGTGCTCTGACCCCAGTTACGCTGGGATACGCGAAGAAAGAATTTCACTGTGCAGTAATGCATATGTGACAAATAAAGGCTTAACTTAATTAACCAACAACCAACTGAATGAACAAATAATCAGCCGGCTAGCCAACAAATAAAGAACCGAATGAACCAGTCAAATATTAAAAATACACATAACATATGGTCTTATGCATATTAATAATGATCTGTCAAATGATCAGCTTCTTTGTCTAGTCCACGCTGCAGCAGAACGCCACTAATGACTTAATCTTATCTCACCAGCGGACCAATCATTGCATATCATGAGCAAACCTGCTTTATCAGTGTTACTGAAGGTTGTAAAAAGTTGATAAAACATCCACTAATCAAAACTTTCTGGCTAATAGTAAAAGTGTAGTTAAATACTGACACATGTAGTGTGTAGACGGCCAGTAAATGTCTACATTGCACCTGATACACTGGTATGGACACCACACCCACAAATACGGCACTGATTAAAACCCCAAACGCAAACCCAGACTTCAATACAATCTTGTAAAAATGTCCATTAGCTCATCCTCAGTACTCCTTTCGCTCACTGAAAATGGAGCGAGACACTGACTGATTAATAAGGAGACTCGATAAAAAGAAGAAAAAAAAAAGACAGCACTAATTCGCAAAGTGGGTTTGGAGGTGTCTTATCTCCGAGGCCTCTGGGTAATCCCACCTAGCTCTAGAACCATTTGGGAGAAACAATGTTGATATAATCATGAGCTTAAATAAACGCTTAGCAGAGACTGTGCTTTAGGGAAATTGCTGCTTTAGCCCAACTATGCGTGTCAGGAGACTATGTGGCTTTTATTGTGCTATAGCAAAATAAAAAAGAACGAAAAGCTAGAGAAAATAAAAGTGTAAAGCATTGTGAGGGAAAGGGCAAGGCTTATAAGCAAGGGACGAATAAATCCACCCCGAGGATCTGCTTAGACTTCGTTGTCTGTATTTTTTCAGGTAATTTGTGTCAGATGGTGTTGTATATGTATTCAATCATGAGTGAGGAAAATCTGTGTATGCGTGTGTGTGTGTGTGTGTGTGTGTGTGTGTGTGTGTGTGAGAGGGGGGGGGGGGGGGGGGGCGGAGGGGG
>JAOVVA010000001.1:28909875-28944622 GCA_028565275.1 Leiocassis micropogon
GAGAAGGGGGGGCGGGGGGGGGGGCAGAGGAAGGGTAATTGGTTTGATATGGTTTTATGTGAGGCAACAAACACACACACACACACACACAAACACACAAAAACACACACAATTTTGGAAAGCATTATCATTATCCCGTGTCTTGTCCAGCTAGTCCATAATGAACCAATGTGGCAGACTGCAATATGTGTTATATTGTTATATGTTTGCATATGGAGATAAAGACATGAAGTAGGCATAGTGAGAGAAAGAGAGAGAGACAGAGAGAGAGAGAGACCCCACAGGACATTTTGAGGGCTAAGGGGACATTTGGCTGGTCCTTACAAGGAAAACTGGGGACCACACAGACAAAATATAATTATGTGAACAAAAGGTCCTCACCTGTGCTAAGACCTGTGTGTGTGTGTGTGTGTGTGTGTGTGCACATGTTTTTATAATCTTGTTGCATAGCAAGAAGTATATGAACATTCCCACAAGCAAAGGAACATCTGACAGGTTTGAGAGGACCTTGCTGGCTGGTCCCCACAAGGGAAACTAGGGACCAAATCAACCGATCTCTTTTTGTTCCTGAGATAAACTAGTTAGCAATAGAAGATCCCCACAAAGATACGCATACAAGAATGTGTGTGTTTGTGTGTGTTGAATCGACTATGAAAATGTCTCATGTCTCAGAACAGGACACAACTCATTTTCAGGCTCAATAAAAACAAATCAACTATAAATGATGAAAAAAAAAATGTGGTTCCTAAGCACAAAAGAAAGATCAAAGCTAATCACTGATTATTAACACGACCAGTACGCTCCTTCACAGCATTACGAACAGCACAGAAATCCGCTCATGACACGCCACATACACTACAGCGGAGCATTTTTTCGGTCATTTCCTGGGGACCTTCACTTAAGTGTGAGTTACAGCTGTTAAATCAATATGTGTACTGCCATCTCACCTGTTCGCTGTCTTCTTCATCGCTGCTGATCTTCAGGTCATCTTCTAGCATTCTGAAACACAAGTAACAAGAAAATCATAAATAATAGAAAGGCGTTGTCATTTTAAAAGGACAACTACAACAAGGAATAAAGCACAACAGCCCTAGGAATGGACTACGTAACAGAGTGGTGGTATGGGACTCAAATCTGATTGGTTGATTTTAGTGGGTTGATTAATTTCTCTACAATACCCCTATCTCACCTTTGTGGAGTTAGCGCGGTTTCGTGCGGCAGCCGTAAGTACGGTTCATCGCGATTCACAGCGAGTTTTGGCATACGTTTCCAATAGTTTTGACTACGTTTCCAATAGTTTTGACTACGTTTCCAATAGTTTTGACTACGTTTCCAATAGTCTTTCCAATAGTAACAGTATAACCAGGATTTTTTTTTTCTCAGAAGTTCCACATAAACAGATATTAATAAGCAAACAATCCAAATCATTTTGAATATTTGGAAGGAGTCTCCAGTGTCAGTAAATTGACACAACAGTTACTGTTTTAAAATGATGATGTCATTCAAGTAATAGATTCCTAGGGCTTGCACAAAGCTGTGTTATACTGGACGAGAAATAAAACACTTGTGTTGGAAAATCCACCCCGTAACTCCCTTTTCGTGTTGGGTCGCACCACACCACCAGGACATTGATTATTTTCCCAGAACAGCATGCATGCAAATGTTTTACTTTTTAATTATCACTCACAGCATGCAGTTTAACCTATACAAATTTGATTCCTTACTCACATTAAATTATTGTTATTATTTCTTTTATTTCAAGGCCATTCCCTGAGCTTCAAGACACTCACAAGAGTGTTGTTGGAAAATATTTTATAAAAAAGAAATGCATCAAATATACATTTGTCTTATTTGTCTCAACATCAACACTACTGTCAGCAGGGTAGGCAGAATAATGTTCAATAAAATGTAAAATTGTACGTATACGGATTTCATGGTCCTCCAAGTCCTATTCATTCCCATTCACCTGTCCGTGAGAGATATTTTGTCTCTATTGTCCTGCTTGTACTGTGCAACAGAGTGCTAATCTCCCATCCTGCAAATAAAATCTAGTGATGCAGTTTATAAAATACACCAAGCCGTGACCTTGTTAAAACACAGGAATCAGAGCATGATGTCATCGCTGTTGTAGTTATGAGGGTCACATGACATCATCCTGATGGCTTGTTGAGCGATATTTCTGAATGTCGGGGCCTGATGGCCACCAGAACACACCAGGGCTGTTAAAAAAACGGGGGGAGGTGAGGGGGTGAGGGGGTGGTAAGGAATTTTCCTCCTAAGGCTGGAACAATAAAAACAGACTCTATAAATGGGAGAAATGTGTTTAAGGTTTAGTTTTCTATGACCTAAGCTGTCGTGCGGCAGCACAGATCGTGGGGAACTTTGAACAAAACTCCCAGTCATTACCCCCGTAATACCTAGCAGATGTCAGCGTCGGGCAGCGCAGGAGCCCAGGTGCTGGAGGTGCAATCAGGCAGGGCTTTCAGTTTATAGTGGCTGATCCAAGGCCAGCGTTTCTGTTTATCTGTATGGAGTTTAAAGTGTAGTTTTGGAAAGGTTACTCGCAAGTTTCAAGAAGTTTTAGAAATGTCATGGGAAACACTGCAAACCCAGGTTTATTGGGTACACCTGCCTTCGAGCGAATTTCACTATCGATTATTACGAGCTACGTCGTGAGTCACACTGTGGCGAACACTGATCAACTTTAATTCATTTTAGTTAGGTGTCCGGTCATCCTGCTTTCGGTTTTCATAGACAGGTCTGGGAGTCATTTTCCAAAAAAAGAGTCGATTCAGTCAGATTGGACACGATTTCACACACACTGAATTGATTTGTCTCGAAGCAAAGCAAATGAATTTAGCATTTGACAAGAAGTACACGATGATACTGGAAGAGCTGAATATCTGTCTCGATTTGGAATTGTGCTAGTCTGAAATGAACAAGCCAAGGATTAAATCGCTGGGAGGACAGAAAGCTGTAATTCTATACTCAAGTTAAAATGCTTTAACTTTCCTCGGGTTGATCATTTAAATTTTCTGTTTGTGGCACAATTAATAATTATACGAATGTGCCACGTAATCAAGACATAATTCTTCAGGTTTGGTCAGGACTGAATAGAAGCTGATTCCTGGCATCGGAAACTAAAAGTCATTGGCATGAAGCATTGATTCCACAAACTGAAATGATTTGTCTCGTACAGACGGAATAAATCCAGTGTCTCAGTATTTCAGACTGTGATATCGGAGGAGAGACGTCTGACTGGGTGCGCTTTTAGGGTTAAGGACTGCTTTGCATTCTGGGAAGTGACGTGGCTCCTGAATTTTATGACGCCGCAAAAAAGTTGTGTTAAAAGCTGACGGGACGTCCTCCGGGCTCTCGTAAGCAACCGCAACGATCTTCTGTTGCACATCTGTTTTTGCCCAGGGTTTGACTACTGATTAAACAAGGTCGCCGACACAAACAATCACCCTGCGGCTTCGTTTGGAGAGGGAAACTCCTAAACTAGTGATCTAATATACCCGACTTTATTAGACATATTATTCCAGAGCGAGATCCCATCTGGGCAATTTGGTTTAAGAGTGGAGCTATATTTAATGGCTAATTGCTCCAGTGTTTACCACTCTACTAAATTAACCTCTTAACCACAAGGACATGTAGAATGCATGAAGTTTCCAGGTTCTAATAAACAGACAGAAAGCACTCGCTGGTTTATAAGCAGATATGAGATTTGAACAATACGTGTTGGTAAATGTATTTTCATTAGCGCTAGTGACATGATGTTTATATTGTGCAAAGACATCACTATGGAAGCAATGCAGATAAATTGGTTAAGTCAGAGTCTCTGTGCAGTTCGAAGACAGTCATCTAAAGGTCGCAGCATTCAACATGACACAGTTGTACTTGAAAAAGGGCCCATAAACATAAATACGGCGAGCGCAGATTGAAAATGGAGAGCAGCTTTATTTGTGTTGGATACGAAGCCAAGAAAAATCCCGAGGCCGATGGCGTAAAAGGCATAAGTGTTAACATCTGACAGGAGAAACCTGAGTTGCCTTCAGTTTTTTCCCTGGCGTCACTGAGGCATAGTTTCATTAGTGAAAGCTGATCTAAAATGCAAAGGAACTCAATTAGTTCCGGTGTGGATTCGCTTAATGCGTTTGTCTTTCTTTTGCTTTCTTCTTCTTCTTCTTCTTTTTTTTTTTTAATCTCTGACAAAAGAGGAAGGGGACATGCCAAAATGCGTGCAATAAAATGCTCATCCTTCCATTCACTCATTACATAACTTGGCAAAATGACAACGAATATTTAAAACAAGTGAGCATGTTTATTCTAAGCTCCCGTTGAATGCATTCGTGCGCATGAAATAAAGTTTACTGCAGGTTAGAACCGAGAACGAAAAAGCCAACAAAAGATCAAGCAAAAAATGTCACCATAAATAACATTATTTAATTATTATTTTTCAAAAAAGCAAGCAAGCAGCAAAAAAGAAGAAGAAAAAAAACAACCTAACTTACAAACAAAAAATAAGCAATTTTTTTATAAACAAAGAACACAAAACCACCAACAATAAATAACCCCAGAATACTGCAAATAACAATAACAATAATTTTTTTTTTATCTATAAAGGGATATTTTTAATTACCCAAGAAATAAAATTTTAAATGATTAAAATTAATAAAAATACTAAATACTAAAAAAGTAAACAATTAGTAAATACATGTTTATTTTTTTAAATACCTTTATCAGTCAGAACATTATTATTATTATTATTATTATTATTATTATTATTATTGCTGTTGTTGTTATTATTATTATTACCCAAGAAAAGGTAACATTTGTTTTAAATAGCAAATAACTTTATTTAACAAATACTTAAAATTGATCTAAAAAGTATGTAGTACAAAATGGTAATAGTAATTCAAATATATATATATATATATAGGTATTATTATTATTAATGTTGTTGTTGTTGTGGTAGTTTTAATTGTGTTTTACTTGTTTTTTTTTTCTTTTCTTTTAGTTTTTTCTTTTTTTTTAACATTGGTCACAAAATATTCCTTATATTTTTCCAAAAAGGAAAACAAACGAAAAAAAAGAAATAGAATAGAAAAAAGGAAATTCTTTATTTTAGCATTAATCAGTCATTCATTTTCAGATTTTTGGTGGCGCTGTAACTAACTCCAGGAACAGATGCAGCAGTTCAGCCAAGACAGGTGGAAATATCCACTTCCAGTGCCTCACACACACACGCACACATTCACTCACTCAGACCACAGAACAATTAAGAACAGCCAATCCATTAGCAGCCATGTTTTTTGTAAGGTGAGAGCCAAGCGGAGAACCGGAGGGGAACCCACATGGACTCACGGAGAACACGTGAAACTAGAGTTGTGTTGTGTGGCACCACTGCTACCTGTGTCACCTTGATATAACCCTGGGAAAGCTGGAAGGCACCTTTTAGACTGGTATTCAATGAGCAGCAATATCACGCAAAACTAAATCTGTCTCAGGTGACAATTATTGTTTATTATTACATTATTCAAAATTGAAATATGTGGGGTTTTTTTTATTGTTATTAGTATTAGATGTTTAAGAAATCTTCCCTATTACAATGAATTGAGTAAGATCTAGTACTGCAGGTGGCTTAGTGGCTAACATCGCTCGCCTTTGCATCCTTGCCTTGTGCACTAAATTCCCTGTGATAAACCTCATTCCTAAGTGACCTCACACAGGATCATCAATCAACAATGGAATATTGTTTCACTCATCGTCTATACCACTTTATCCTGTGTACAGGGTCGAGGAAATCCCAGGAGACTTAGGGCCTGAGGCGGGGAAGACCCTGGACGGGATGCCAATCCATCACAGGACACACACACATACCAGAGTACCACCAAGCACGGGGAGAACATGCAAACTCCATGCACACAGACCCTAAGGTGGGAATCGAACCTGGATCCTGGAGGTACAAGGTGACAGGGCAAACCACTAAACCCAATATGGAATGTGAAAATTATTTATAAAAAAATTTATTTGTTAGTATATAACAAACAATATTTTAAAAACAACATTTTTTCATTTGAGCTAAAAAATAATTGTTCTTCTTATGCATTCTTTATTTCTATTTTTGTATTTTACTCATTATACTTTACATGATTTCTTTTGTTTTTATTTAACTTAACTGCTATTTTATTTCACAAACATAATGTTTTATTATATCTGTTTTTATTGTATTTCTTCTTCTTTTCTTTCTTTTTTTTACCTTAGAAACATTTTCATGATTGCATTTTCGCCTTACATTTAATTTACTCCCATTTCCTTTTTAACGTTTGATTTATTTTTATTACATTTTAACTCAGACATAACAAATGCAATGTTTTTAATAGTTAATGTACCTCTTCTAAATGAAAATGCATTATAATATCCTGGTTTCAATCCCGTTGTTGGCGCCGTTTAAGCACTAGTAGTGTTTATAGATTGTGTTAATCCAAAATTTTGTAATTAAACTTAAAGTTAAATGGAGCACGATAACTTCATCATGTTTAATTAGAGCTCACACATGTAGGTGTTCTCAGAACTGAAACATGACTGCAGCATGAGACTACTTCTGATGTGATAGTAAACGATTCTGTCTTCTTTACTTCAAAATTTTTATGCACTTCATTGTTTTTGGGTGCTTACAGGAACTATGACACGTGCTAGTGTTTTTGTGGAGCACTTAAACTACACTTGCACACAAAGTCAAATGCAAAATACTGCGCACACATCACACCCATATACTTATATCTTCATTACATTTCCATCTTTCATAACTCGTGAAATAAAAATCATAATGGACTATATACCGGTCTGAGTTTCTAATGGCTATCTCTCTGAGGCATTGTGAGCACTGGCGCATTCACTGTTCATTACTGATGCCTGGTGTCCTGTAGAGAAGGCCCACGGCAAGCCATTTAGCCAATGAACACCACCGCGGCTGCCTGCTAGTCACCCAATAAGCACGACTTAAATAGTAGGAAATTAATGCTAACACTTTGGGATTATATGAATGGATGTGGACTAAAATAAAACTTGTTTTTTTAAATATTAAGAAAAAGAACACTGAGAACTTAAAGTACACAGATACTTGATCATTCTGCTTTAAAAAAAAACAAACATATATATATATATATATATATATATATTAGTGCCATTAATATCACAATATTCCCTGTAGTGCCTTAGTGAGATTCCCATCAGGCTGCTTGTGTTGTTTCAATAAGCCAGTATTCCCATCTATCACAAGTGCGTTTTTCATCAACACACTTCTCACCTCTGTTGCGAATACTGTATGTCTGCTCTTGCACCTTTGAGATAAACAGCCTCCTGTTTTTCCTTCGCGTAGCTATTATCATTAGAAATAGTTGCGTCATGGAGCCATGTTGCTGTTTCTAGCCGCCCCGTGGACGTTCTCCCTGTGGTGTTATTCTCTCTTGTGGTCTTATTTCGCTAACAACAGGATCGTTCGTAACACCTTGTTTTGTAGGATGAGAAATGTTTTTAAAAAATTGGCCTGTTCGGGTCAAATGGGGACTTTTGATTGTGCAGAATAACAGAACACAGTTGAAAAAGAGTTGAAATGTACTTTATTTCTCTATACAACCCCCGGCTATACTAATGCACTTATCCCAGAGTTTCACTAGTGCTTGCACACCATCAAGGTAGAAAGTTCTCTGAGTACAGCAGAGCCATGATCGGACTACTTGCTTTACATGTGAAACGCTGGCCTCCCAGGAACTCCCTAAATGGCCCAAACATGTGGAAATGGCTTGGAGTGAGGTCAGGACTGTACGGGGGATGTGGCAATAACTCAACAATAAAAAGTGGTGCTGATGAATTGTTGTGTGTACAACGAACACAAACAGATGCATCTCTTCTGCAAGTTGGTGACAAGTTATGGGTGCATTTTCAAGGATCAGGTGTTCCACTCACTGAATGTTCACGGGAACGACTTCTGTGGGGATGTACAGAGATGTATGGCTTTCTTTAAGATGTTTGCATCCCTTTAGATGTTTTACTGCAGCCAAGAGTATCATTACCGTACTGTGCTTATAAGTCTTCTGTAAATATCAATCGGTTTTATACGCGAGAAATCTCTTTACCAGTGCCAGTTAGACTTGAACGCTCGCCTTATAAATATATATACCAACATAACTGGTACGTAGTCATGTTGGAACTGGTGTGGGGTCGGTTCTCAGGAGTTGGACTCGGACCCTTACTTCCAGTGAAAGGAACTCTTAATGCTTCAGCATACCAAGACATTGTGGACAATTTCATGCCCCCAACTTTGTGGGAATAGTTTGGGGATGGCCCCTTCCTGTTCCAACATCACTGTGCACCAGTGCGAAAAGCAAGGCCCATAAAGACATGGATGTCCCGACCTCAACCTGATAGAACACCTTTGGGATGAATTAGAGCGGAGACTGTGAGACAGGCCTTCTCGTCCAACATCAGTGTCTGACCTCACAAATGCACTTCTGGAAGAATGGTCAGAAATTCCCCAAAACACACTCCTGACCCTTGTGGAAAGCCTTCACAGGAGAGTTGAAGCTGTTACAGCTGCAAAGGGGGCGGGGCCAACATCATATTAAACCCTATGGATTAAGTAATTGGATGTTACTCAAGGTAATATGTAGAGTACATGCGAGCGAATACTTTTGGCACTATAATGTATGTATGTTTAAAGCATATTAATCCTGTGACCTTAAGATCTTTACGTTATAAAGGTAATGTTCCAGTCCATTTAGCAATGTAAATTTGGTAATAAAATGTGTTTATGACCCTGCAGAATATGTAAATATATGTAAATACAACATGAAATACAGCGCGCATGCTTTCATCTTGTTAGCTCACTCAGGGAGCCGCAGTTTTCCTGAGGCGAGCAACAGCGTTAAGCAAAAGCTCCCTGGAGGAGCAGGGGTTTGTGGGTAACCACACAGTAGACGCTTGTTACCATTGTGCTCTGGGTTGCTGCGGTTGTGTTGGGACTTCTCAATGAGAAGGGAATATTCGCTGGGAATATTTATTCCAGCAAATAGGAGAATAAGAGAACACATCCCAGGGGCTAAGCGTCTGCTCAGCGTGTTATGATATAACACTGCTGTGTGTGTGTGTGTGTGTGTGTGTGTGGAGGGCTGTTAAGTTTAAGAACACCATCCTGCTTGTTATGGGAGTCGTAAAGCAGAGTTCTCTTTCATTACGTGACGTGTAACTTCTGTGGCTTCGGCTTTACTGCAGAGCGCCTCGTTTTTAAAGCGGCAAACAGTTAACACACCGCGTGTGAGGTACGGGGAGGCCAAGTTTCGCCTGATGCTGACTCACGCCTTCTTCCATGGCTGATGATCTCTGAGGAAACAGAGCGAGGCTTTAAATAAGCATCCGAGCCTGGCCTCATCGTGTCAATCACGGGCAGGAACATGGAAATGCACTCGGACTCGCACGGTGATAAACAAACACACAGTGTCTGAGACAAGCTTCTCTGCTTTTCTTTCTCACACACTCACACACACACACATGTCTAGCCGGCGGTGCCCTGAGATCAGTTTTGCTCCAGATCTGTCAACACTACACTCGTCTGGAGAGCAACTCAAGAGATACAACACACTTCTAATGTCTATGACACTCACAAACCTAATATAAAGTACAAACACACACACACACAACCAGTCGGAATTCTGGATAGATGAGATAAAAAATTTCTCACAAAGGCTTAGCTTGAAATCTCAAAGTTTTTTTTCTTGCAGGAAAAAAGGATACCATCAGTAGCTTTAGTACTTGTACCTTGCAAGGTCCATGTTCACTCTACTGTTAAAAGTACAATTTATATATATATTTTTTTATTTGAAATCCAATTTGTCTGACTGCGGCCAACCCAAACCTTTAATCGCAACGAACTGTTTAACACACGAATGAGGAATAATGCAATGGGATTTAAATCCATTACAATGCATACAATGCATTGGTTTTATTATTTCTGTTCACTTTCTAATGTAAATATTACATTAAAAAAAACAATGAATCCCAATTTCAAATCTACTTATAAAACTCACTCATTTTCTATACCGCTTATTCTGTACAGGGTCACAGGGAACTCGGATACCTGGATGGGGTGCCAATTCACTGCAGGGCAATTGGACTACTCTGCATGTCTTTGGACTGTGGGAAGCAACTTGGAGGAAACCCACCCCGCACAGGGAGAACATGCAAACTCCATGCAAGCATACAGTACTGTACCCGAGACGAGAATCTAAACCTCATCCCTGGTGGTGCCACGCCATAATGCTAACCACTATACCATCGTACCTAATCACAAAACTGGAAGTTAAAATCTTTTTATTTATTTATTGTATTACCTTCATGGGCCACTAGGGAGTCACGTGAAAGTCACACATGGGCAAACACTGGGCGAAGTCATCACAGCTAGCTGGCAAGTGTGCGTTATTTTAGAGAACTACTGTTGTCCTGGGGCAAAATCATAGTCATCATAGGAGACTGTTATGTAATACTGGTGTAAGCCAACAGACTGAACCACAGCTTAGTCTTGCGTAACAGCATAAATTCATGTTAAAAACAGCAAACTAATCAACTAGCTAGCACAGGACAGTTGATGACACTTGGATAATGCACCAGTGGAAACTCATGGAAATGTATACAAAAGCATATGATGTAAAATCTGAAACAAAGCGCCAAACTGTAATGCGCAGAGAGGGGGAATTCATGACGAGTTAGTTACGAGTCTCGGATGAAGCTCGCTCACGAATCCGAGTGTGCGAAGCTTCATGAGGAATACTGTTGAACATTTTCGCAGTTTAACACTGTGAAAACAAGATGTGACACCCATGTGCAAAGCAAGGGCGCTTTCATATACATGGTAGCTGAGGAGACTTGTTCTCCGAGGTGTCATTGCAGTTTTGGAAAAGAAGAAAGTATAATGAAATAAAGTGAAGAGAAATGCAGGGTGAGTTATTAAAGTGTACAGATCCCCGCCCAACACGCCTCCCACCCTGTCCACTTCCCAGTCCATCCTTCACCCTGGGGACGTTTAATTAAGAAGCCCGTGATAGACACTGACTCCAGAGGGTCCATCCATCATCACATAACCTCCATCCGCTGGATTATTTAGATCGGCCCTCAGCCATTTCCGGTTTCGAGGCCCGGTCCGAGTGTCACGTTAAAGAAAGCCCGCGCTAACGTTTTAGGGCGGTAAAAAAATACAAAATAAAATAAAACTTGTTTGATCCTTCCCTCCTACCTCCTCCTCCTCCTGTCTTCCAGAGGCAGGGTTTGCTTGTCTAAATTTATCTTCACAACTGAGGCAACGTCAGGGCTTTTTACGATCCCTGCCTAACAAGGATAAAACGAGCACTTTGCTGTGTTACGAATGCAAATTTATGGCGGGCCGGGATGGAGACGCAACACGTCTGCAAGGGGGGGAAAAAAAAACATCTGACAAAAAGTCCTTATGATAAATATATTTGTCGGAATAAAAGACAAGCTTTCCGTTAGACGAAAACTGCACCGAACATCAATCTTTTTAAATAAATCTGATTCAAGGGAAGGCGGCACGTCGGAGCTGCCTTTTTTGCTAAATGGATGTTTTCCCTCGTGTTTTTTTTAATCATACTGTTGCTTGTAATCTCAACCGCTTAAAACTCAGGGCTTATTATTCAGCTATTATACGTGCGAAAACCCATCGGATGTCGGATGTAGCTGAATTTTGGAAAACAGCCAAAACAAGGCAGATTCCCCCCCCCAATTATATACTTCGATGCCTCTACTTTAAAAAAACAACAACACATACACATATATTTTACCAAAACAACATGGAAATGCTTTTATTTTGTCTACGTCACCTTGGTGTCTGCCTGAAAGGGGCAAAAACAGTCAGTCTGTCTAAACACCTACAGCAAAATATCACGTCTAAAACTGTGTTACGTAAACGCTATTTTCTCGCAAATTGGTCTGGTTTTTCAGACGGTTACCTGCATAAGCCTAATAAAATCACTTTGTAATCCAGCTGTTAATGCACCTGCACTAACACGTCATCTTCAAAACAGTGAGGAGAAGAGTTTACATCTGTATGGACAAAGGCAAGTCCTACAAACATACACAGCAGAGGTGCAGCAACTGAATGTTTAGTAGTATACATCTAAAAAAAAACAAAAAAACACAGGAGATATCAGGGTGAGAGCAGCAGAACATTGTTGTTTTCGCTGTACCTCAGTCAGGGAGAATGGCAGGGTCTGAGTGCGACTAATGTCAGGTTTGGAGTAAATTACGGTGCTGATCACCAGCACTTTGCGAGGAGCTTACGGAAGAGTCGATCCACCGAGGAAAAGTGCCATTTTATGACTTCCCAACACGGTAAACTTCAAATTAATGTCACTTTGCCCTCTGCATAATGGACGATTGTGGCTCAAGAGGGACAGATTGAAGCGTTAAAGGTTTATACGACAGCGTGTCAGAACGCACTGCTTTTGCTTTTGCCTTAAAGGGCCTGTGAGACACTTGGAGGGAAATGACTCAGCTGAAGGATGAGAGACTTGAGAGAGGCAACACCAATTATCTAATGGAGTCACGGGAAGTGTCATACCATGTCTCTTCAATTGCTTATCTCATCTAGACATGATTACAGATCATGGGATGATGATGATGATGATGATGGTGATAAGGGTGACATGCAGGCATCCAGTGTGAGCTTGTGTGTAACAAGTGTAAAAGTGTAGATCCTTTTTAGAAGATACAAATAATCTAAATCATTTGGGGGGGGGAAATTGTGTTTGTCCATAAAAATGTATTACTAGTTGTAAAGGATTTTATTAGTACAGCTACTTCATTTCATACTGTATGTCTCTGAAGGTTTCCTAAAATATGGCCCAAATCATATCTTGAGATCATCTGCTGCTAGTCTTCTCCATATTTCACATATAAAACAAAAGAACATTGTTGTTGTTACGTAATTACCTAATGCCATATGTGTTATTTCATAGTTTAGGAAAAAAAAATCCAGCATTTGTTCTAGAATGTAGAAAATGAATCCAAACGTGCGTCCAATCTTTTAACTGGGACTGTGCATATATACTGTATAATACATATACACTGTACACCCTAATGCTCAAAGTAATTAAACATATCGAGTACTGTTAACTTAAATAATTACTGTACAATTAGTTCAAATTAATAGACCTTTGATGAGTTTTTAGAACTTTTTGGTATTTATAAGTTTGTAGAAATGACACTTAGCTGAACAAATTTGATATTTTAAGTATCTGTAAGTACTTAAGTAACAGTAACTGTCACCTTAAAGTTCCACCAACTTAAAATCTTTCAGACTAGCGATTTTGTGTCTGACGTCATCAGGGCAGTAGGGCACTGGTGGCTCAGTGGTAGGTGTTTCGCCAGCCACGTGAAAGGCCCGGGTTCGATTCCCAATAACTGGATGAAGTGCCTGTCCCAAGCCCAGATAAAATGGGAGGGTTTTGTCAGGAAGGGCATCTTGCTTGTGTGCGGACCGGATTGTCTGCTGTAGCAACCCATGGCCGGGAGCATCCGAAAGACCAACAATTATTTACTTGATATGCAACAACTAATAAAAAATGATATTTGCTATTAAATAGTATGATTTAGGCTACTCAATAATGCAAGTAAAGACAGTTTTTGAGTTTGTAAAGTACAACAAACTCAAAAACTCATAGTTCCGTTTACTTAAATTGAACATACCGTCTAATTCAACGTTTTTTCCACTTTTTCCAGGCCTTCAGTCTGAACTGCATGTCTGTGGGAGGAATCCTATCATCACTACGCCACCGTGCCTGCGATGGTCTTCATGAGAGCCAGTTTCATCATGGTGCTTAATGGGTTTCGTAAATGCACTTGACACAATACTGTTCTTGCCAAAACATTCCAGAACAGCTGACCTTCATGTCTTAAAATAACAACTGACTGCTGTCGTTGTTACTTAATTACCTAATGCCATATGTGTTACTTCATAATTTCGAAATCTTCTGTATTGTTCTGGAATGTAGAAAATAAATCACAAAACAAACAAACAACAACCAATAAATTTTATTTATTGGCGGAGCTGGGGCTTAAATCAGTAACCCACTAACCCACAGGCTTAACCGTATGATAATCCCTCTCTCTGGTATAGGGTCAATCTGAACTCACTACACCACATGACCTTTTTCCATTGCTCCAAGTCTAATCTTTCTGCTCCTACAAATATATTCCAAATACTTTTACTAACAAGTGTTTTTTTCTTATGGCCGCACAGCTGTTTAGGCCCAACCCTGTTCAGGCTCTCATCAAAATGTGTGTGCATTTACTGTACATTTAACTTAAGACTGTTAAACATAGCTGTTTAACTTGTACTGTCAATTTTTGCCATGCATCTTTAATAAGCATTTAAGTGATCTCATTCGTAAATTTTTTATGACCACATTTGTTCCACAAGGTTCAGCACAGTCCTTACAGGTTTTAATTATCTTTTGGACAGTTCTTAACCCGATTCCAGTAATTCCAAATCTCCTTAATTGTTTCCAGGGCTTGATGCAGGCCAATAATTTGGCCCGTTCTGAAATGGTGACATTTTTGTTGGCCAGGCCGTATTTAAAAATCATTTATAAAAAAAATAAAATGAAATAAAAAAAATATAAAAAATTTGAGCCATAAGAAAAACCTTTTCATCATGGCAGTATCGTACTGTATGTCACAGTTTATGTTACACTCTGATTATTAAGGCTCTGGCAGCTCTTCAGACCATTGTAGCTGCAGTTTAGCACTAATTTGCACCTAAGATGTCAGAGGATTCAAAGGCTCACGACTCGACCTATAGTCAGTGTGCTCAGACAAAGACTGAATTGACAGAAACGTTCTCGCCCTGAGGCGGTCTCGTTCTAAATATTTTGACTGGTTAAATCATTTAAGACTTCCCTTGAATAACTGGTGAGCAATTGAGGGGAACAAAAGCCGAGTCATCTTGACTTCAGTGGGGGAAAAAAAAAAAAAGGAACCCGAGCGCGAGCACAGTGGAGGAAGAGAATCAAACAGATGTTGATGAAAAACCCCTTTGGCCTCCGAATAAAGACGTGCGTCTCTCAGTCTGTGGTCAGATCAGCAGATAACTGGCTCTTTTCAGCTTGCTTCAGCAGCTAACAATGCGCCGTTCTTCTTTATTGTTGCCGGTTCTGACCCTTTAACCCTCGTGCCTTCATGAGAAAACATCTCTTTTAGTGAGCTGATAGACACATTAAGCTCTGATTCAATTCATCTTGATCTGTCACTTCTGCTTAGCCAGTCGGATTGCAGCTCACGCTCCCCCGGCTGCGCGTCTCGCACGCGGATGTTCATTCGGAACGTAAAATTAGATGTAAAACCTGCCAGTTACTATTTTGCTCCGGCTTTCTTCGGACATGCTCGGACTTACTTGGGGAAAGTGCGTATGGGGAACAGCTTCTGTTTCATTATCGGTTCCGTAGAAATGGGACACGGTCAAGAAAGCCTGAGAATCAAAAATGGAAAGGTGACTGCAAAAAAAAAAAAAAAAAAAGGCTACGTTTTTCTCTGTAACAAACCGGCAGTATTTCAATATTTAAGGGCACAGTGACTTGGTGAATAATAGCACTGTTGCCTACGACATCCAAGGTTGGGGGTTTGAATCTCACCTATGGTCGGTGTGTGTGGAGTTTGCATGATCTCCCCATGCTTGGTGGGTTTCACCCAGGTACTTTCGTTTCCCCTTACAATGGACCAAGGACATGGATTGTAGGATGGTCGGTGTGCACCTGAAGCTTCCTAGGACAGGCCCATTCTGATAGGAAACTTTAATAAAATTTACGAATGGGACGAATGAAGTTATATCATATCTTGTCTTACCATATTTGTGCGAGCGTTCATTCATTTCAAACAATGAATGCTACTTTAGCAAAAATATGCTTGGGGTTTTGCTCTAGAAGACGGCAAGCTGTTAGTCATCTGTATTTGTTGACGTCCAGAGGAAGGAATAAAGCTGTTTAAGCAAGTATTGCTAACACTGCTTTAAAATCTCCGCGCCGCTACCAATGACACCCATGAGCGCCCTACGCATATGCAGAGGCAAAAAATGGCATGGATTTGACTGTGCTTATTTTATTCACATGACAACGTATTGGAGATACATATATATGGAGATGCCTGGAGATATTTGTGCGTTCAAACAGCCATTAAAAAAATCAGATCTTTGTGAAATTGGGATTAGAGTCACTTCATGTGAACGCAGCCTTCTTGAGCAGAAGTGTCCTAGACAGGGCTTTTTAATAAAAAAGTGGTTAGCACTGTCGCCTTGCACCTCCATGGTCCGGGTTCGATTCCCGGCCAGGCTCGATTCCCGTCTCTGTGTGCATGCGTGTTCTCCCTGTGTTTGGTGGGTTTACCCGGGTACTCTGGTTTCCTCCCACAGTCCAAAGACATGCAGATTAGGCTAACTGGCGTTCCCAAATTGCCCGTAGTGTGTGTGAGTGTGTGTATTTGTGTGTGCCCTGCGATGGATTGGCACCCTGTCCAGGGTGTACTCCGCCTCGTGCCCTAAGCCTCCTGGGATAGGCTCCGGGCCCCCGCGACCCTGAATACAGGATAAAGCGGTATAGACGATGAGTGAGTGAGTGTATAAAAATGGCGATACAGAAAATATAAGATGGCAAAAACTGAAGTAAACAACTAATAAGAGTCTACCGTGATTAGTCCTAGTTGAATTAAACAAATGAGTCAGTGCAAGTTTAGGAACATAACCGTGGATAAGATCTTAAAAGTGTCACAACCATACGAGCACCCATTGTCTGTGAGTCCTTAAAAAAAACGACAAAAAAAAAAAACGAAATACTGTGCAAACACACTTGTAGGGTAAAGCTGACACATTATAATTCACCAATTATGCAAAAACACTTGAGAGCAAATTCAAATCAGATTCAAATAGTATTTTTGGCAGAAACACTTTATCAATTCCTGATACACAGGACAAAGCATTGTTATGAAGCACTTATGACAACCCGCGTGGCACTTTTTTACCATTCCAGCACTGATGAAAGCTAAACTAGATCTCTACTACACCTGTCTGTGAGCATATTTCAAACTCTAGCTCCTGACACAGGCGTTAAAGCAACGCAACGCCACCACTGTTTAGTTGTCAGTTTTATTATTTTTTTTTCACTAGGAGGTGAGGAGCACGGGGACTTGAGAAACACACAAAGTGCACAGACGCGAGCTGCCTTCTCTCCATCTTCCCATGACACATTTCTCAAATAATTAATCGAATGAATACTCACGACTTCTGTGGGACCGGCTTGGTCGAGGGCTTGTTACTGGGAACCGTGCAGCGCTCTGCCAAAAGAAAGCACACAGAGATGTTAGAGACTTTTATTTTTTTCATTATTTTTGATTAAGCTCCGGCCAAGGGCTTGCAACCTGGCAAAAACCTGGCTTTTCATTTCTTAGCTATTAGCGCTTGTTTTGGGGCATGACTGATACCGTTTATATATATAAGTTGGGTTTTTACTCACTTTGTCCATTGTATGCTGGTGTGACATGTTGGGGGTCCTGAAAGAGAGAGAGAGAGAGAGAGAGAGAGATTATAACCTCATTGTCCAACGCAAACTTACAACCCCAACGATTCACACGCGTAGAGAAGCTGTGGACAGCCATAATTCGTACTGATTGCTTTAATTGATTTTGCACTAATACAATTAGGAGCGTTAAACAAATCGCGCACTGACGAGACAGCAGTGGAGAGATGACTACACTGGTAGGCGGCGGCGTTAAACTAGGATTTATAGAGTGAGCTTTATTATTAGTCGTGTCACCTGGGTCAACTCACGCCAGTCAGACCATGTCCTATTACAAGGCAAATAACAGGGGCTTTAGCACTGACAATGAAGCGGCATGGGATTTGAGTCTATATATAGTCGATCATAGTTCATCCCGAAGGCACAGGCAAAATTCTGACACTTTGCAGCACAGTGATTCATTTTAACAGCCCAATTATTTCACAGTGGATCATTCTTGCTAAAGCACATGCCTAAATGATTTTGATTTAAAAATAAAATAGGTTAGTTATATTCTAATAATCTCCACCATGCTTTTCAGACCACATAGAGACCAATAAAGACGATCTTTAGCTTGATAATGTAGCTTGGGTCTAAATAATGCGAAATTGATTATAAGCTGGGATTACATCAGGAATAAAACACTTTGTGGTGTTCTGTTCTAGGAAACTAATCAATGATGGAGCAGTGAGATGCTGTTCCTGTGATGAAGGTGATTGTTGTCCTACAAGAGCACATGCTGAAGTGTTTCGTCCCTAATACTACATAACAGCAATTTGCAAACAATTAAAAAAAAATTTTCATGTCATACAACTGATCAATTTACAGTTACATTATTGACTGTTTGCAAAACATATTAGCTCCTCTGACATGACATCAGCTATAAACATTGCTTGATGTTATTTCGGTAGTGACGTTATGTCACTAAGAAACACCAAAGTATGAAAGTTCCTTTCCTAATGCTTTCCTATGGAGGAAAACAATTACAACACACTTTCTATCAAATTAAACTGTGAAATACGTAGCTGTTGATATAAAAAACATATAATACAACAGTTAGTTCTGACCGAGTAATCTGACTGGCCAAAGGCATTCCACGAGTGGTGATAACAGACGGTAACTGAGGCATTTAAATATATGTATCACTCCACGTCTGGTAATTACACTAACTGTCAATCGCAGCATGGGGGAAAGTATGTCTGTACGGTCCGGAGTACTGTGGAGAGAGCAGCTGCTTGCCAAAACCCACATTCAAATCCCTCTTTAATCAATGGCACTATATTGTTTGTGTAACTGGTGATTGTACTTTTTAGCACACTAGCGTTACATTTAATGCTATTTGGGATTTAACCCTGGAACCCGGAAATTAACGGAGCTTATATTCTAAAGCGGAATAGCTGGAAATATATAGAAAAACTCACTCATCACCTCCATGGGTTATTCTCCTTACCTTTGGCCAACAGTACCGATAAGAGTTTTTTCAACTTAGTTTATCGCTTACTTAAGTCCGTCAGTTGCGTAAGGATAAGTGTTGGCGGAGCAAAATAACTGGTTAAATAAAGAAACAAATTATAACCTGTGTGGGTAATAAATTGTGTTTGTGGAAGTGTTGTATGAAAGCAATCACACTTGAGGTTCAGCTGTTGTGCTGGATATCGGCACGGCTGTGATGTGATGTCTTCAGTACTCGGCATTACAGCAGCACTTCCTCTCGAGTGATATAGCTTAGTACAGTCCATGTATCACTACAAATGCACGAATACAGTATAAAACCTATAGAAAGCCACATCTTCTGAACAATCAGAATTAAGATGGCACTGCTGGTTATTTTATTTGATTATACTTTGGAGATTATGTTTAAGTCTTAGAGGTAAAGGATCTTTGCATGGAAAGGACAAAACAAAATACACATGTATCTCTAAATTTAAATTAATTCACGTTTTTTTTTTCTCAACACTTCGCCTCCATAAAACCATCATGAGAACTTTCATGAATATCATATATTCGTATTTATATTATACGTATGGGTCAGGAGACGTGAACACAGTGAACAGTACATATATGATACATCAAGACTTGGCCTTCTCCAATCAGGCTCAGGAACGGTCTATACGGTGAGAGATTTGACTTTGTGATGATGTCGACCCGAAGTAAAGCCAAAAGATTTTCTCAGTGGAAAAGCCCTGCCAAACCACTGTGTGCCTTAGCCAATATTTCTGTCAGATCATCCTAGTGACTTCTCCCTGGCCCTGAGCCCCTGGCGCTGTGTCTGGACGCTTGTCAGATGACATCCGAGGGCAGAGAGATACAGGTGGTAGTTATGAGAATGAGCCAGGGTTCGACTGAAATAAAAACTTAACAAAACTGTTCTCAAACACTTCCCGTGAAAAGAAAGTGAAATGTCTTAATAAGGTTTTACGAGTGTGTACACTGGACAGCTCAGAAAGTAGAAGACTTTCATTCCAGGCCAACTGGAGAAAAGCCACTTCGAGAAAGAGACAGAATTTTTGGGCAGCGATTACAAGCTCCTGAGATAAAAAAAAAGCTGTCCAAATTGCCAAATTGAATGGCAGCTGGTCATCGGGGTCTTTTATTTTACACAAATTTGAGGGTAGTATTGGATGTATCCTTCATGAAGATCTGGTTCCGTGAGTGTTTTATCAAAAAAAAATTGTCTCACGTCTAGACGGGTCATTTAAACGGAAAACAGTAGTATACTGTAGCTGTTATTATTAAGGTCAAAATTTGTTAAAATACAGGCCAATCAACCTAATGTTCTTGACTGACAAATTTCAAGTTAACTTATCAAGTAAATTTCACTAATTTCACTTCCTACAAACATTGCTCTCTAAACCACCATATAAAGCATTAACAATTCAATTTAACATTAACACTTCTGTTTAAAAGGTGTTTAAAAGATGTTGATTAACTGTCAGCAGTTAGAGCTCTACTTCATAAGTTCCATGTTTAATTTAATGCACTTCTTTTAAATCTTCATTGCTTCTATAGTAATAACTTACAAAAACGATTTGTATGTCAGAAACGTGTTCTTATTTAACAATGGAAAAAAATAGATCTATTTTTTTATTACTCTCGTATGAGGACGTGTGATTACAGTCGAATTTATAAAATGTACAAATCTGAATTTGATGCCTTCGATTTTATCTTTTTAATTATCCTGAAACTGCAGTCAAACTGAAATTGCAGTCAGTGTTTAAAATACATTTTTTATAGTATAGTAATTAGGTATACTAAAGAAATTCACATTCTGACATGTTGGACCACAATCAGTTTCAATTTCATGTCTTAAAATTTTAAAGATGACCTTTTTATTTGTGTGTGTGTGTGTGTGTGTGTGTGTGTGTGTGTGTGTGTGTGTGTGTGTGTAGTTGCCCCCAGGTTCAACTGAATGTGTGTGAGCCAGAGTTAAGTGTTTAATACAGATTTTAATTTGATTTCTTTACATTTCAGTTATAAGATTGAATTTGAAACTTGAAACTTGTGGCAGCAAATTCATATCGTGGACTACAATTCCAGCCTGATGGAATGTAACTACAAAGAAATTCATATGCAAATACAAATAAAGGAATAAAATTCAGATTTTTTTTTAAATTAGTTTCATATGTTTACAGCTACTATAGCATCAGAGAAAACATGAAATTGTTTCTCAGATGTTTATAAACATTAAATGTACTATGATTGAAAAAAATTGAATGATAAATTTATTCATAAAATGAAAATAAATGCATGGGTCATAGCTTAAATCTTCTGCAGCAGTTAGTAAGTACTTACAAAGACACCTGTGTGTGTTTCGGCTAATTTTTACTAAAGGTAGGAAATGTTTCAGGATCACAACATATTACCGGTCATGATTTACAGCAGTCTTTTTAAAATAATGGATTGGTCGACATGTACAAATTTAAAATATGTATACAATGCTTAAAAGTTCAAGGATAGCAATTGACATACATTTAAAAAAAAATGAAAATGCAGATGTTCTTGTATGTGTGTGTGTGTGTGTGTGTGTGTGTTACCTTGTTGGGAATGGGAAACTTGGTCTGTTCCGCTTTGCCCGGTGTGTGTATGGCAGTGAGCGGGGGAGGCCAGGAATGGGTCATTTCCTGTAAGGCAACAATGTTCACGCAGGTTAACTTTCTTAATTACAGTATTCTCTCTCTCATTCACACACGTACAAACATACACATGCACATTCACCAAGAAACACACACATACACACATACTGTTTGCATGTGTTAAATATCAACATCAGCATGCAATACCTACAGAGATGGAGGCAGAAGAATCCTGTAATTACTGCTGCTCATAAGCAAATAGAAACTCATCCATATTCATGCGTGAGATGAAAAAGCATTGCGTGTAATCATCCCCTAACGCTTCTGCACAATTGTGTGCTGCACGTTTCTCACTCTCCAAGATTGTCTTT
The DNA here is from genome assembly GCA_028565275.1 of Leiocassis micropogon. Lineage (NCBI taxonomy): Eukaryota > Metazoa > Chordata > Actinopteri > Siluriformes > Bagridae > Leiocassis > Leiocassis micropogon. The sequence continues at coordinate 28,931,932 of JAOVVA010000001.1, forward strand.
CATGTGGCCTTTTTGATTGATTCCAGACTCCATGTGCACACGTGCATGTGTGCGTGCGCGCGCGTGTGTGTGTGTGTTTCCGTGTCCAGGTGTATGGTGTAACAGAAAAACATGTCATAATGCACACTACAGAGAGTAGAGAAAAGCTTGTGTGTTTATCCATCTGTGTGTCTACTGAATTAGTCTTATCTGAGTGAATGTGCATTTGCCTATATCACTGTGTGTGTGTGTGTATGTGTGTGTAGTTGCCCCCAGGTTCAGCTGAATGTGTGTGAGCCAGCGTTAAGTGTTTAGCACACACACACACTGTCCTCTCTTATCCCCCAAGCATGCATGTATACACACAAAGCTTGTTTATCTAGCCTTATGAGGACCTTGTGTTGACATACTCATTAATGCAGCAAATTAATCCTACACCTACACCTACACAGCCTCATTCTCAGCAATTACAACAAAATAATCTGGATTTTAAAATCAAAGCTAAAGTTTTTGTGTTTAAAAAATGTCCTCACAAAACTGTCAGATAGATGTCTATCCTCATAAGGACATTCGGTTCCCACCGTGAACTAAAACGCAACAACATGCTTCCCTCCCAACTCCCTCGTTGGCAAGCATGGATATTATTTTCGTTCTCCGTACTCGGGTACAGTTGTACATTTACACTCTCCAATACAGCAGGTGGCAGCATGCACCTACTTGGTTTGGAGAAGAAGGGAACAAGGAAGTAAACCTTTGTACTATGTCTAATAATAGTGATCTTTCAGAAAAAAAAAACTGAAGAGCGACGTTCTCCTGTCCCCTTCTACTTTATCAACTATGCCTGTGTATGAAACTGGCGGAGATTTCACTAAGATTTCAGATAAGACTGACGGCACTGGTGATCTGGTCATCTGTTCAGCGGTCTATTTCCATGTTAGCGTACGATTGGCTTCCATATCTGATTTGATCCATGCCCGAAGCGCTGTACTGTGCCTGTGACCTCTTCAAGTAGACTCGGGGCACGGTTCCCAGGTTTGGAATGATTGTGTTCTCACTGATCACAATTAACCAGTTTTTGGGGTCAAGTGTTCTCGGAAACTGGATCCCGGGGTCCTAATGTGAAAACGCCCATAGACTCTTGTTGTTGTTGGTCTTTCGGCTGCTCCCGGAAAGAGATCGCCACAGCGGAAAATCAAGTCCGCAAAACAACTTGGCACAGGGTTTACGCCGGATGCCCTTCCTGACGCAACCCTCCCATTTATTCGGGCTCGGGACCGGCACTGCGTCCAGTGGCTGGATGGTTTGGGCACTGGCTGGGCATCGAACCCGGGCCTTCCGCATGGCAGGCGAAACACCTACCACTAAGCCACCAGTGCCCATAGACTCTCCACTCTATGAATTCATTTTATTGCCACATAATGTTGCTGAGTCCAGACCTGAACGACTAAAGCAACCCTAGATCCTAACACTGTCTCCAGAGGCTCCAGAGTCTACAGTATGCATTGTGGGTGCATCCATTCATGAGGTTCCCTTCTTACCCTGACGCTCTTGCCCATTGCTCTGGAATACAGTTAATCTGGACTCATCAGACCACATGACCTTTTTCTATAAATCTCAATGCAGTCTAAGTATTAAAACCAGAGCAAAATGAAACCTTGTTTTCTGATTAGTCTCACTAACATCTGATTGTCTTATTCCCAAAAAGCTGTTTTAGTCTCAAACCTGTGAGCTGTGAGTAAAGATACTTTCACGTTTAAACATACTTATTTCACGATACAACTTCATCAAGCATTTAAGTAATTTCCATTCAAATATTTTGCCCCCTTTTCCAACACGAAGTTGACAGTTAAGCACTTTTCTTTCAGGTTTTAATAATGTCTTAGACGTTTCCTACAGTCATTTCAAATCGTTTCTTTGCTTGATGTAGGCCGATAAATAAAACACAGTATAAATGCACTCGTACAGTAGACTAATAAAAAATCAGTCAGACATATTGGGACAGATGAGCTTCTGCTTTTCTGGATTCTTGGCAAAAAGTCAGTCTGTGTTTTCCTTTTTTTTTTTTTGTCTCATTAACTTGAAGAGACGGATTACGGGTAAACAGAAACTGTGTACACTATAATATAAGCTTATATAGCTTGTCTCTTGAATGCTCTATAGCAATAAATGCAATTCTACATCATTAATATTTTATTAGTTGCTAGTTGCTATTTACAGTATTAAAAAAATATATATCTTAATTACCGCTTAAGCTATACAGTATGTATTCCTTAAAATAAAATGTTACTGTGTACAGTACCTACACTATACTTTTATGTGGGAGACTATTAGTGCTCAATAGTAGAACAAAGAGGTATTATATGTTCATTTAGAAAGTGTGTGGAGTGTTTGCGCTTTGTCCCAAATGGCCTGAGGATGCATGTATCATCTGCTGCTCCTGTGTAAATACCCCCCACCACACACACACACACACACACATTTGTGATGCACTGTTTAACTATCAGCATGCACAAAGTGCATCGGCCTGCATTCATGCATGAGCAGCTTACTTTCACCTACTTCATCTGTTTTACATAAAAAATTAGGCGTCTAGACAAGATCGTTATTTTATTTAATTTTTTTAGATATATTTACTTTGTTGGGTTTCTGCAAGACTTTCAAGACACGTTCCCCTTATCACTTACGGTGATAAGGGGAACGTATAAATACGTATAAATACTCATTCCCTCTGTTTTGTTTTCTGTTTAAGTTCACAACATGAACAAAGTGCAAAAAAAAGAAAAAAATACGCATTGATACTGGCGACTCCTTCTGAAAAACCCTAAAAATAAACATTTTCTTTTTTTTTTCCCTTTAGCAAACACACAAACTTTTAATCTAATTCCCATCAAACTCTGGTGCTCCGAATCCTTTCAACCGGTGCGCTTTCCTAATATTTTTTTATTTTTTACAAGAAAGAGCCGAGTTATTGTTTATAATACAGTGGCTTCACACACTCTGATTCTTCCTAAACATTGTTTTGTCCTCTTCCCCTCTGGCCTGATCAGTCTGATTCACGGAGACAGGATGAGATAAATGAGGTGCCGGGTCTTTCAAAGTGCCACCTCGGCGTTAATGCAAGCGATGAAGCATTACCTTTCATAAAAGCTGCGGATAATGCTACCGGCGCTGGAACCTTACTGCCCGATATGATGAATCTGCAGCTATTCTGTTGGTCAGCACAGGAGCAAGCTTACGCAAGCACACGCACATACACACGTGTTTGGAAATCAACGTAAACATGCATATGTGCCTTCTTTCTTTCCTTTTCAGAACACTGTCCTGGACACCTAATTATTTCTACAGTAGGTCAGTGTCTCCTTGAAGTCGTGTCCCGTTAGCCAGCCTCACACTCAGGGAAGTACATACTGTAGTCAGAATTCAGAGTCAGACTACTGGACATCACTGGAGCAGCTGAAGGTTGAGGGTTTAGTGCAGAAGCCCAGTGGAGACAACAGTGGTATTCCTCAGGGTTGCATGCTCAGTCAATGCATCCATGTTCAGCCTGGGGAATTAAACTCACAGTCCTCTGGCCAGTGGTGCGAGTCCTTAAACGCTGGTTACACACTGGTTTTCCCTTCAGGAATAAAAGCAAATACATATCCCTCCAAATTTCACCTAATACTAGTATGCTACTGCTAGTATTGCTACTACTTCTGCTAGTACTGCTACTACTACTGCTATTACTCCTACTACTACTACTGTTAGTACTGCTACTACTTTTACTGCTTTTACTAATACTAATGTTAGTATTTATACTTCTATTACTACTACTACTGTTAATACTACTATTGCTATTAGGGCTATTACTAATACTACTACTGCTAGCACTGCTGCTGCTAGTATTACTTGTACTACACTACTGTTAGTACTACTACTGCTAGTACTGCTGCTACTTCTACTATTGATATACTGTAGCTAATACTACTGTTAGTATTTCTACTGCTATTACTACTACTACTACTGTTAATACTACTATTGCAAGTAGGGCTATTACTAATACTAGTAATGCTAGTACTTTTGCTAGGGCTCCTGCTTCTATTACTGCTATTACTACTACTACTACTGTTAGTATTTCTACTGCTAGTACTGCTATTATTACTACAACTGCTGTTAGTACTACTACTGCTAGCACTGCTGCTACTGCTAGTATTACTGCTAGTACTATTACGTACTACTGCTAGCACTACTGCTATTATTTTTACTGCTAATACGACTATTACATTTTCTACTGCTATTGATGATACTGTACTTCTACAATTACTACTACTACTACTACTGCTGCTGCTGCTGCTTTTGCTTCTACCCCCACCACTACTGCTGCTGCTTCTGAACCAACACTACTACTACTACTACTGCTTCTACTTCTGCTTCTACCCCAGCAGTGCTGCTGCTTCTGCTTCTACCCCACCACCACCCCTACTACTACTACTACTACTACTACTACTACTACTACTACTAATCCCACTGCTTCTACCCCCTCCATTACAACTGCTGCTGCTTCTACCCCTCCACTACTACTGCTGCTGCTTCTAGCCCCTCATCACCACTGCTCCTTAGTATTACCATAAGTGCTTCTTCCAGTCCTTGCACTGCTGCTCCCAAACATGTTCCTCCTCCTCCTCCTTCTCATCATCATCATCATCATCATCATCATCATCCTTCTTCTTCTACCACTACTACTATTGCATTCAGCTGCTGTAATGATACTTCTACAGTTACTACTACTACTACTACTGCTGCTGCTTCTGCCCCAACACTACAACTACTACTACTACTGCTTCTACTGCTACTACTTCTGCTTCTACCCCAGCAGTGCTGCTGCTTCTACCCCACCACCACCACTACTACTTCTACTCCCACTGCTTCGACCCCCTCCATCACTACTGCTGCTGCTTCTACCCCCCCACCACCACTACTACTACTAATCCCACTGCTTCTACCCCCTCCATCACTACTGCTGCTGCTTCTACCCCACCACCACCACTACTACTCCCACTGCTTCTACCCCCTCCATCACTACTGCTGCTGCTTCTACCCCACCGCCACCACTACTACTACTACTACTACTAATCCCACTGCTTCTACCCCCTCTGTCACAACTGGTGCTGCTTCTACCCCATCACTACTACTGCTGCTGCTTCTAGCCCCTCATTACCACTGCTCCTTAGCATTACCATAAGTGCTTCTTCCAGTCCTTGCACTGCTGCTCCCAAACATGTTCCTCCTCCTCCATCATCATCATCATCATCCTTCTTCTTCTACCACTACTACTACTACTACTATTGCATTCAGCTGCTGTAATGAACACACCTGAGTTAAGACAAAAACAATTCAACTGCAATTAATAGCAGACTAGGGAGAGACCACCTGGTGTGTGTGTGTGTGTGTGTGTGTGAGAGAGAGAGAGAGAGAGAGAGAAAGAGAACATGCGTCATCCTTACATGTTATCCATTATGTGGAATCACAAAAGGCTGCTCTTAGTTACACTAAAGTCCTGTGCGATTACACATTACTCTCCAGAATAAATATTTCATATTATCTATGCAAAACAACAAAATTATGTAACCAAATCAAGTCAGTCTCAATTTGTAAAGGTGGCAGGTTTTATTGAAACCTTTAGCTAGTACTAATCTCTGTGCCTTTGTTTTCCTTCTGTTTACTCGTGTTTCTCTGTGTAAGATACCATCTTGTTCCTTTCTCTGTGCAGAGGTGATATCAATCTATAAACATTTCTAGCTGTGATAAACTAGGCCCTGAGGGCTGGAGCGCTACTGAACAGAAGAGTGAAAGAAAATGTCAGATAGGGGTGAGGAAAGCAGGTCAAGCCTCTTTCATCTGCTCCATTTTTAAAGCTAATGATAACCAGTGCAAAGCAGAGCCTTTGGATGTGTTCGGAGTCTAGTGTGGTAGAGAGTTGATGCTTTTACATGTCCAAACTACAGCTACAGATATGTGAGATATGCAGATTTGCAATATTATTATCTAAAGTGTATACACTGTACTATCTATATACAGTACATATGCATATATAGTACAGTTTAAAGTAGTAAAGTTCGGATTTATTTCCTACATTCTAGAACAATACTGCATTCTTTCAAAACTATGAAATGACACATACTGTATGGTATTAGGTCATTAAGTAACAACTACAGTCAGTTGTTATTTTAAGACACAGAGGTCAGCCTTTCTGGAATAGTTCTTGCAAGAACAGTATCGAAACTGCATTTGCAAAACCCATCAAGCACAATTACGAAACTGGATCTCATAAAGACCTTCCCAGGAAAGCAAGACCAAAACTCACATCTGCTGCAGAGGAGAAGTTCAGTTAGAGTCACCAGCCTCAGAAATCACCAATTAACAACCAGCACCTCAGATTAGATCCACTGTTCAAAGGAGATTATTGTATATGTTGGATAAATGCCTTCAGTATTGTTTTACAGTGTAGAAAGAACTACAAATCAGGAAAGACCATGAAGTTAGAAGGTGTGTCCAAACTTTTGACTGGTAGTGTATAATATTATACGTTTTAACTGAGATGATTAAGGAAAGATGATCCGCAAAGTCCTTAGAAGTACAGTGATTTTTGTATTTTGCAAAGCTTGTCTAGTCTATTTTCATGTTTAAAATCATAAAACCAATTTCTATAACCAAATGCTTATTTTTTATCTATTTTCTTTTTGCCACAACCAATATAAAATGTATAGCTATCAATAGCCAAAGATGGAAGAAAAATGTCTCCTTAGAAATGGACATGTATTTAATGAAGAACACAAAAAAATAGGCATCAAAATTCAGCTAATTCGCAAAAAAATGTTACTACTAGAGCTCCCAAGTTTGTGTAAAAGACTTTAAATTGTACATTTGTTTTGGATTTCCTTTACATCTTTGACGTAAAAGCAAAGGATGCTAAAAATGACAATTTTAAAACAAATCAATGCATTAAGCAAAGTAATTCTTAATATGACATCAATAAAATTCAATGAAAACAAAATTAAAGACAGCTTTTAAAAGGTTAAATGTATCCTTTAATCCTGTAATCCTTTAAAATGTATCCTGTAGGTTAAATGTATTAGTTGCCATTTTGTCATTTACAGCTCAGAGTTTTTTGGGTGTGGTTAAATGTAAATTAGCAAAAAAAAAAAATATATGTTTCTGAATTCCGTTTAGCCCAAGAAAATACTTCTGAAAAGACTGATAAATCACTTCCATTAAAGTAAGATCAGTAAAAGTTGACTTTTTACAAGCTAAAATAAAGAAATACTCAATGAAACAAGACTTCCTCAATCATGTTCTTAAACTCATTTTAAAATCACTTTGGATAAAACGCACCTGCCAAATAAGTAAATGCAACCCAACAAGCCTTGCTTGTGCTGCCCACCTCTGATAACTAATACTGACTTTTACTTTTCCCAGGCTTAACAGCTTCTTAGCCATGATTACATGAGATTAGCACTTCATCAACTCAAGAACTATTTCGGAACCCAGTCGGAGACTTCTCCTCTAAAGAAAGCAGCTTTACTGTTTGACATCATAAATGACCGACGCTCGTGTCCTTGTCCGAGCTGCTGACGTGAACGTGAGTCATATCTGAGTCACCGTAAGCTCTGAGCGTGCTCTGAATGACAGAAACAACCCAGGTTGCCTGGGAAACAACGGTTAACAGAACGGGGCATGAACTAAGATGTAGGAAACATAGTAACCCATATCTATTTAGAGGATGAGATAAAACTGATTTAGGAACAGAATAGATGAGTGCGAGCAGCTACATGTTCGAATCAACAACGTCGCTAATGAGGAAACGAAATTAGCATCTAATTTGTCATTTAATAACTAACAAGCAAAAAAAATAAATTCATGCTTCAAATCCTTAAAAAAGTAATAGATTTCCTTGTGTGAGTTTTTTTTTTAAGTACGGCTTATAAGCTAAGGACCCATGCCAGGGATGTTTATGTGTCACTGTGTGAGAGGTGTAGGAGGCAGGTGCAATTAGTCACTTACCCGCAAAATCTCCTCCACACAGCTGGAGTCATTGGGCAGACTGACCTGCATAGAAGAAAAGAAGATCAATCTCAGTAAAGTGTTCAGAATGTTCAAGGGAATGCAGAAGGTTATGTATGCCTAAATTATAGCAAATTTTTCAAAACTCGTCTATTTATCTAGTTTATCTGCATCAACATATATATAGTATATATTGGTGATTGGTGATGTTGTTCAATATGTAGATGTACAGCATCACCAATCACCACCAGCAATCTGGTGACAGGATCATAGTGCCTAAGGGTCAGCCATGCCCACGGGGACTAAAGGCCAGCCGTCTGGTCTGACCCCACAGAAAAGCCAATGCAACCTTCCAAAAAAAGTCAATGCTGCCCATGATAGAAAGGTGCCAGAGCATCCAGTGCACCACAGCATGCCACACAGGGGGCCCAGCAGGCAAAAAGCCCAAGGCCACTGACCCAGCATCCAAACTCCCCAAATTCCAATCTGATCGAGCACCCATGTCATCAAAAACAAGAAGTCAGAATATTTTTAATTGTAAAATTTTATGATAATTTATATACAAAGTAAAAATAAATAAAAAAATAATAATAATTTATTTTCATCTTTTATATGTCAGGTAATGTAATATTTATTAATATGTATTTATATAAAATATTTCTCCTTTTAAATAGAAAAAGAATTACAAAAGAAAAAATAAGAAAAAAGACAAGAAAAATATTTTTAATTATTATGTTTTATATTTTAAGCTTGTATTTTTTAAACCTTTCTTTATTTTATTATTATTTTTTTAAGTATAATTACATTTACTTGACCTGCATATTAATTCAAAAACATGCATCTTAGCGGCATGAGCACTGTTAGCTAACATAGCCATCTCATGATGAAAAAAAAACAAAAAAACAAAAAAATTGAAAATATGCACAAGCCAACTCATAAGAAAACTTCCAAACAAGTGAAACTTTTGACAAGGCAGAATTTTTGTCTTCTCTCATGAATTTACTCTCTCAAAAATTGAAGGAAATCGCTTTTTATTTTGAGACAGATCAGGCTGAAATTAGGCTGCTGTATTTTTTTCTCTTTTTGCGCCGTTATGGCTTGTTATTGCACACAGGCATGCTGGGAGCTAGATAATCACTAGCTTGCATCAGCCATCATAAGGGAGAGAAATGTCAGCAAGTATACATGTTGCAATAACTCACCAACACTTTTAAGCAAGCTGAGGAAAATAGTAATTAAACACTAAGAAGCGTCCGGTTGAGTAATATTGCACGGTTGTTTGCACATCGGCGACCTAAAAGTTGCTTAATGAAGGTAAATTCACTATGCTCAGAGTATTTTATTTAATTTTTTACAGCGATTCTCTGCCCTTATTTGGCCAGTCTAGTGATACGGCTAAAATGGCCTTTTAGCCATATCACTGCACCGGCAAATAATAGTTTCGAAGTCTCCCCGCAATTGCTGTTGCTTTCCTTCTTGGTGCACACTTAACGCAATCGAGGACACTTGAGTTGAGCAAAGCTGCTTGAAGGAGACACTCTTCTCCAGTGTGTGGCTGGATGATGACATCAGTCTGCTCCTGGCATGGAAGGAAGCCAGCATTTCCTCTAAAAGTCAAATGGCCTGAGGGAAAACTGTCCACTCTGTCCAGCTGCCATAATACCATGTGTTAGATCTGGCTGCTGCTGCTTAAAAAAAAAAAAATCCCACCCTCAGACTAAGAGGTCCTCAGTTCCTCAATCAAGGTGTCTGTTCCTCTGCTTCTATGCTAATATATAAATATATAAAGATGATTTTTATACCGCAGAAACGGAAGCAGTTTATTTGTTGTCTCATCTCAGATTATTCATGTTGTCCTAGCAGACCCCGTGATTAAAATGTTTAAAACAACCTTTACAGGTTTACATGATTATATTTCCTCCTAAATAATAAATGCAGTGGAAAACCATGCAATTAAAACTTAATTTGAAACGCATGAAATATAATTCGTGGGACATTGCCTTGAAAAAAATTAAATCCCTAAAGTGGAAGACTGGCGTAATAAATGTGCATCAGGCCTTCTTCCAGCGGAAACGATGTATGAAATCAAATCACAAGTCATCACTGGAGAGGTGCGTTCATAATGCCAGGTGTGAACGGCTATTTGTCTCGGCTGTCCGCTTGTTATACGATCACCCAGGATGCATGTTAATGCCAGGTGTGGATGAAACCACTGTGGATGGATTCTGGCCAAAAGAAGTCATAATGGTGCTTCATTTTTGCCTTTTTTTCTGCACTTGACTTTAAGAAAACCATGTAACATGGAAATATATTTATTTATTGTACTTTATTAAATAGCATGGTATAGGTAGGCCTCACTTGTTGTCCGCTACCTGTACCATAGTATTTGCACAGTACCGTGGCTCTTATTTGCTGATATAGCACTGGTATTACTCTATGATACATGGTTCTACCATGGTACATACTTTGGGACAAAGATACTATAGTATGATACATGGCACAATGGAACATGCACCAGGATACTTTAAAAAACTTGTTATGGTACTGCCTGTACTACACCGTACCAGACAACACCATACTAGTAGTATGTACTAACATATCTACTATGGTACAGGATGTACACACATACCATATTAAAAATCTTTGGTAGCCACTGTTGTACCGAATAAGTAGCATGCTATTCAACAGTTATGGTGGTTGCGGTACCCACTGAAGTCCAACAGTACTTACCATGGTATTCACAAATGCATGTTACATACCATAGTACTAAATGGGACTCAATGACTTATCCTGGGAAAGTCGTATGGTGGCTATCATGGTAATGTCTGAAGTAGAACAGTAATGCTACAGTATATCATGTCCTGTAGTTTACCATAGTAAATTTACCATAGTACAATTTCTTATATGTGACATTTCTGCGCATTAGTAGGATTCTTAAATGCAGTTCTGAGGCTAATCAGACTTTAGCTAACATGTATGTTCAGAGCTAACATGTATGTTTAAGAGTTAAAATTTATAGCATTTTTTTAACTGACATTAGCAAGTAGCAGATATTAACAGTCATATGCTATAGCATATTATGTAGCATAGTAGCATGTCTGTTTTGTTTTTCTAACTGACCAATGTTAGCAGTGGCACAATATTGGCAGTTGGCATAGGCAGAAACATAGTAGTATGTATTTTATTACTGATATTAGCAAACAACAACAACAACTATCATAAAATGAGCAAAAAGGTAGCTTAGCCACAAATAATAGAGAAAACCACCATGCTGGGTAGCTAGCAAGCAGCCCAGTGAGAAGCTAAGTAGTTGATCTTAACATTAGCTCATTGTTAGCATTATATACATATTTTGAATTTCCCTCAGGAACAGTATCTATCTGTCTATCTATCTATCTATCTATCTATCTATCTATCTGTCTATCTATCTGTCTGTCTGTCTTTGTCTGTCTATCTATCTATCTTAGACCTAAATATCTAATTATACAGTATAAATGTGCTTTATTGTGCTTTGTTGCAGTTTTGTAATTCTGTCCTTCCTTCTAGATGAAAACAAAGATAATAGCTTTTATATCCAAATGTAGCTGCTGAATTTTATTAAATATATCCAGATGGCTTCGATTATCAAAATTGCTGCAACCGAAACAACAAAATCCAAAAATCAACCTAATATTAGTTAGCTAAGAATAAATAAATAAATAAATAAAAATCCCACAGCTAGCAAGGCCAGAGGTCACACAGCAAACGCGGCAAGCCGGCAGACATAAACTTCCTGTTTTGCCAGGGCCGGCACATAATATCCTGTTCCCATAGAAACCTAATGTTCAGGCTGAGCCGCTCTAATCAGATGTTGCTCCAGCATTGTCCTCCTTTGCTCCGATATTAGGAGTGTGCTGGAGCGAGCCTATTGCTCTGACACTCGAGTTCATTTCTGAGTTACCTGTGGTGAACCCCATTTCGATTCCAGCCGAGCCGCTAAAAGGCGTTTTTTTTTTTTCCCCTTTTTTTGATGGCATGCTCCGAATGCAAAGCTTGCTCTATATTGCCTGCGGCCTGACAGAAATGTCAGAGATATAAAGAAAGGATTCGTGCATGCTCGAAATTGTTTATGCCAGCTTTTTTGTTTTAAAATCTACAGTGTGTGTGTGTGTGTGTATATATATATATATATATATATATATATATTATTTATTTATTTATTTATTTATTTATAGTACGACATTTCTAGGTGCAGAACATTTTGGTGGTGAAACAGACATAGTAATAAGACCAGTTTTCATTCTGCTCGCTCAGAGTCGTCGTGTAAGGATTCCAGTTGTCCAGCTGAGATCTTATTTATGCTGTATGGCAGGAATCCTGTACTTTCCTGCAGTTAGAGACTGATTGGAAGGCTTTACAAATGATTTCTTTCTGATAGTCAACGTCTCGTGAGAATGAAAACGCACCACAGGTTGAAATATCGTCGGGACTAAATGTGTGAGTAAAGAAAAAAGTAACCAACAGTCTGTATGGAAACCATTTTTTTGGTATTACTAGGCAAATTTTTTTATTTTTTTCCTCAACACACAATCCAGTACATATAATTGGCAATAACATAAAAATGAAGAGATTGCTCCGATATTTGTATACGTGTACATGTGTGTACATACATTCACATTGTACATTAATATAT
>JAOVVA010000001.1:28957066-28984243 GCA_028565275.1 Leiocassis micropogon
CCCTGCGATGGATTGGCACCCTGTCCAGGGTGTACCCCCCCCCACCTCGTGCCCTAAGCCTCCTGGGATAGGCTCCAGGCCCCCGCGACCGTGAATACAGGATAAAGCGAGATAGACGGTGAGTGAGAGAGTAAATGACTTGCTTGATAGTAGCAAAAAAAATGCCGTTGTCCACTTTAAATCTAAATTAAATATAATGAAAAACATTTTCCTTCAAAAATGGCATTATGCAAGAGGTATAAATAGAAACAGTACATTCCCCCCCCCCCCCCCCCCACTGTTAGACTCACCAGTTGTTATTTCTGAGCAAAATCAATTTGAGTCATGAGATGTACTCATCTGTTGAAAACTGTTTAAAAAAAAAAAAAAGATGAAGATGAAAAAAAAGGCATGCCTGCAACAAATCATCCCCTCTGGATATATTTTCAGCCAAGCAAATTGAAAAGATCATTTGCTTTGAATTGAGCATGTTCTTCGCAGTCGCGATTTATTCTCTTATAGGATTACGTAGTTAGAACATGATGTGATAAACAATAGTGCATATGGAAGAAAAAAAGGAAAAACAAAAACCTTTTTAAAACCAGATATCAGAAACAAGACTATAAATAGATCTTTGTGAGGTTTTGTGATGGGAGACAGAGGGCGAGATTTGTGACCAAACTGAGACCTCGTTTCCATGCCGTGAAAACAATGAGAACAATGAGAAACACACATGAAAAAAAACAATGCAGTACATACTGTAACACATGCAGTAACCCGAAATCACAGGGGATTTAACAGAATTCTTATAGTCTAACATCTCCAACACACGAGTAATTATACAGTATATTCTTGTATACGAAAAAACAATAAGTTAAAGCCGTAAATGATGTCATCTTCTTCCACAGTATATAAAAGTGCAGGTAGTAACTTCATCAGTATACTTTAGTCATAAGATAGGTATAGTACTCCAAGTTTCCAGAGAAACAAGATGTTTTTGAAGAAAAGTCATTCATCATCTGTGCAAACTGCTTCTGAGGCTGACGGAGGAGAAGCCAGATGATGTTTGAAATGTTTCATGATGTTCCAGTTCTCGAAACATAACTTTTCTTCAAGACTGTGGCGGCTTTATTCCGTGTGAAAAAGAGCCAATTTAAGTCAAGAAGCTTCCATGAAATGCCTATGATTATGAAGAAAAATGCATTATGTGAGGGTTGTTCAAGTCAAACCGGGACTTTTAATTGTGCAGAATAACAGAACTCACTAATCCTGCTTACTATTCCCCTGTTACTCAAATGCACTTATCCCAGCGTTTCACTAGTGCTTGGATACCATCGAGGTAGAACGTTTTCTCAGTACGACAGAGCCATGATCGGACTCATTGCTTCAAGTCTGAAATTCCGGCCTCCCAGGAACTCCTTGGAAGTGGCAATAACTCCGAATGGATTTCCGGTAACGTGCAAGCGGTGCTGGTGAATGATTGTGGATCAAGAATCAGGTGTTCGAGCTTTCTTGACGTCCTGTGACGCAGTCAAAAAAGATGTTTGTGTGGTAGCTTGTACATGGTTGCTAGTTGTCGTATGACTAAGAAGACGTTTCTGAAATTTAAGATTTGAAGCGTTAAATCCATATTTTAAACATCATTTTGTCAATCTCTCCATTGAGCTGCTCCATTAAGAATAGGACAGAATGCAAAAGTGATTAGAGGGTTTTTAATGTTCCGATGACCCTTAACATAGTCCATTACTTTGTTACTCCCAACACAAATGTAAACTTTCAAGCTTCATAGAGTCGTAGAAAAAACATAAGCGCCCAGATTAATCTGCATTATTCGGCTCACATGCGCTTTTCTGAAATCCAGTCAGCCCTCATTCGATGACCTTTGCATGTGGTGTAATTTAACATTTTCCTACAGTTTCTTAGCTCAGAGGTGCACACTCTGTACTATTGACCGTAAGCTTGTGAGTTTAAATGCCATTGTGGGGCTCTGGAGCTGTAGGTTTAGACTGGATTTTGCATAACTTTGAATAAAATCATCTGCTTTATAAATAAATGTCTCTGTATTCGCCAAGCTTACATCAGAAACTACTTTACTAAGAAAATCCATCCATACATCCATCCATACAGCCATTATCTATAAGGCTAAATCCCATGCAGGGTCACAGGGGTTGGTGGCTATGGGGCTGGAAACTATCCCAGGCTTACACACACTCAAAAAAACATTAATACACTACAGGCAATTTGGACACTGGAGGAAACACATCAAGCACCGGGAGAACGTGCAAACTCCATGCACACAGAACGAGATTCCACCCCCTGACCCTGGAGGTGTGAGGCGAAGGAAATCTGCACTTATTTACACGAACCCTGGAACCTTATGTAAATGTTAATGCAAATGTTTTCAATGTTCGATCTTTTTATTAATTCAATATTTTTATTATTTTGTGATGTTTTATCATGAGAAACCGATTGGAAGCAGTAGACCGAACCTTGTAAAACATTTTTCCCATTTTTTTTTTTTTTTGCAGACAATAGATTCAAATAAAAGAATTAATTCCACAAAGTTAAAAAACTGATTGATTGATTGATTGATTGATTGATGCAATACATTGGTTTTGGTAGATGAAGATGATATTTTAGTTTTTAAGCAAAAAGAAAATCAAGACAATAAGCAAATCAAACATCAACTTTAATAAGAAAAAAAAAATGAACAAATGAGATAAATGAATAACTACATAAATAAATACAACAAAACAGACATTTTATATTAATTAAAGCAAACAACAAAAAAAAAATAAATAAATACATAAATAATTAAAATAATTAAAATAATTAAATAAATAAAAAGGAACAAACAACAAACAAACAAACAAACATAAATAAACAAATAAAACAAAATAAATGAATATATGCATATATGGATGAATATATAATATAAGTGAATATATGGATGGGACAAGGAAATAAATAAATAAATAAATAAACAATTTAAATTGATAAAGGAAAATTGATCTTCTTAACATTTTTAGGTTTTAACAGGACTTTACATGAATTTTTATGTTTTCGTAAACACTTATTGAAAAATAACACGCACGCACGCACGCACACACAAAGAAAAAAGAAAAAAACACCCTTACCAGGTACCATTTTTGTAACACTGACATGCATTTACTTATTGAAAAATAACACACACACATACACGCACGCACGCACGCACACACACACACACAAAGAAAAAAAAAACACCCTTACCAGGTATCATTTTTGTAACACTGACATGCACACTGGTATTTCTCACTGTATTTCTGACTGTACTACACCACCTCATATAATAATAATAATAATAATAATAATAATAATAATAATATACACATTCCACTTCATTTCACTATGTTAAATTCATCCAAATCAATTTGCAGCTTAAAACAGCTTAAAAATTCTGTCCGCTGATGTCATCCATCAACCCCTCATCATGTTCCGCTGAACCGCTTCTTCTCGCGCTAGTCACTTAGCCCGCGTTGTCCGCTCTCAGTATAAAGCAACAGCGCGAGCCAAATAAATATGTTTTATCGGGCAGTGCAACAGGACACCAGGCCAAGATAAGCCCCAGTGGACAGGAAAGCTATGACTCGAACAGCAAACTTTACCACAAAACAATGTCAGCTCGTCGTAAATCAGATCGAAACGACACGGCCTTACGGGACTCCACTGGTCAGGACCTGACCTTTGGCTCGTTTTAACCTTAAACATGTTCTGACTTTCACAATGTTGTAGAAAAAGAAAAATGGAGTCGGCTTTGGAACGTTCAGTGCTGCTGACAGATGTATGAATTATTGTTAGCTACACTATTGTGGGAATTCAGCAGAATGGGAAGTGGTGTTTTTATAGGTTTTAGTAGAAGAGTATGTCTTTCTGTATTACAAATATTAGGCTTTCAGTATTTTTGTAATGGGTTTGTAGCATTTTATTGTCTGTTCTTTGAAAGTTAGAGTGTACCATAAGTTATTTAATACAAAAGACATGCTAGTATTTTGTTTAACAGCAGCTATTATCATGTTTAGTTTAATAATGATCGGCATGTCACACACTTAAACTGTCATACAATGTCTAGGAAAAAAGTTCAACTTAGATAAGGTAGAAAATTTCCTAAGTACGCCAGAGCCATGATCAAACTGGGTTCTTCATGTCTGAAACCCTGGCCTCCCAGGAACTCCTTTAATGGCCCAAACATGGAAATGGAAATGGCTTGGACCGAGGTCAGGATTGTACGGGGGATGTGTCGAGTTCCTGTAATGTGCAAGTGGTGCTGGTGAAGGGTTGCGTGTACATTTCCCACAGACAGATGCAAGTTGGCAACAAAAGTCTCCGTCCATTTTCAAGGATCAGGTGTTCCACTCGATGAATGTTCACGAAAACGTGAAAAGTCTTATGTTAATGGCAATCGCTTTTACGCTTTCATTCACAAGCGATGCCAATTCCCGGGTTCGACTTGAACGCCACTCGTGTTCATATTCCCATATTGTATCTGAAATATGACTTGCTCAAAATAAAAATGCTTGTTTATGCTTTTGTTGTATAAAAGCTGTATCGCACTCGCAGTCGTGCGATTGTACTGAAATCAGCACGCCAAATAATCGCCAAATCCGTGTCACTTTTCAGTAACGGCGCTTCTGCCTGCGTAACCCATAGTGGATTGTGAGGACCCTGTATGATGAATTCATGAAGTGAAGAATCAGATTAAGCCTCATTTCAAAATAGATCAATTAACAGTGAATAATCCATTCATATCCTAATGTATGGACTGTGACAGTCATACGCGATGCCGCTGTAGTGTTAACCCCTGCTGAACTGACAGTGAAAGGTGTAAGTTACACCCGCGGAAGATAAAAGAGAAGAAAAACACCTCCTACTGTCAGGTGTTACAGAGAATACTAACGATGTTCAAGCATGCTTGAATAGCGGCCTCGGTCTCGTACAATATGCACGATAATCGCTCGCGCACGTTGAGACAAACGCAGATACATCCGACTCGAACCAGTTCGCGCTAACGAGGAAGGGAGCTAAGACGGAGCAGATTTCTTTTCAGGCCACTCGCGCATCGGAACATGTGACAGAACTCAAGATGTAAATGGGAAGTTTTACATTTGCGATAGCAGATGGTCTCCGAGCTGTATACCGATAAACAGCGTCCCAAATGGCCGCTCGACACACAAATCCATGTGGACAATTTACAGTCCTTATGCTCAACTCTCACAAGACTGTGTGTCATTTTATTGTACGGCGTCATGAGAGATTTCTCGTCGCTCTCTTCTATTCAGCTTAATGGCGATCTACACCGGCTTTCGAATTTCGTGACTCACTTTTAATGAAAAGATACGAAGGTTGAGGTTAGGGGCGGGGTTAGTGTTTGAACGATGATTTGTATGACATGACATCATGACATCAAAAACTAACCACCATTTGAACTGGTTCAAATGAAGACAAACGTAATAATGATAATCAATGTCAGCGTTTTTTAAAGTGAAGTATGTTAACCCAAGGGGCGAGCGCTTTGTAACTGTAAAGGTGTTTTGTAAAGTTTCCCAGGAGAGGAACTTCTTTAGGAAGTAAAGGTTATGCTTCTCTATTTCTCTGTAAAATGACAAGCTACAGAGAGAGCGGGAGAGAGAAAGAGTGAGAGAGAGAATATGTGGTGAGGAAACTTCTGATAACCTTTGCTGAAACCTGTGAGGGGTGTTCAAGTCAAAGCGGGACTTTTGATTGTGCAGGATAACGGAATCAGTTATAAGAGTAAAAACTAACTTAATAATTCCTTGCTACACTTTGCTGAATCTCAGGAAAGATGAAAATCACCGGGAAGGTCATCAAAAAAAACTAGGCGTCTAAAGAATTTCGAAATTTTGGAATGTAGTCGCAGATCAGAAGTTATTCCAAGGTAAATCAGAGTACACCATGCAGGTGGTTTGTTTATCTTTAAAATGGATCGTAAAGTTCAAATGTATGTTGAAAACAGGTAGTCCCCGACTTACGAACATTCGAGTTAGAAACAGAACTTGTTCATAAGTCGGGGACTTGCTGTACCTTTTAGTGTTTAAGTGGGGTCATGGCTCATAAAAACTAATACGGCTGTGGAGCAAATCTGGTAAAATGACTACATACAACTTTGTGCACTAAACTAATAGATACTACAGTTCAGTAATCTTGACAAATCATAGCAAATTGTAATATGTAGTGTAGTGGGTACTTCATAGGTAAACATTATAAACCGTTGGCATGACTTTGGCGGGGTTTGTAGCTGAGTTATAGGTGATTAAATCGTAATCGTCAGTACATCTTACTTTTCTTTATCGGAAATGCAAAGACAGCTAATCTAAGGCGTGTGATGTGACTGAGTCAAGCGTCAAGAATTTTAATTCAAGAGTCATCTCTAGCAAAAATGTTCGGGAATGTATATAAAGCCCCCTAATATTTTATCCTGTTATATCATATCATTTACTCACTCACTCACTCACACGTCCACACATACCCCTTCATCCTGTATTCAGGGTCGCGGAGGGCCTGGAGCCTATCCCAGCAGACTCAGGGGTACACCCTGGACAGGGTTCCAATCCATATCATATCATTTATTTTGCCTAAAATAAAAACCGATATTATCACTGATCAAAACGTCTCCGGTTCGAGCACCGGCGCTGCTGAGCTACTACCGTTAAGGCCTTGAGCAGCGGCCACTGCTTGTCAACATGCAAGACAACTGCTTGGGGCCCCAGGCCAGTAAGGGGCCCCAAGGGCTAACAAACCTATTCATTATTTATAAAATAATGGTGATGAATTCTGGTTGGAGAGGCCCCCTGCAAATTTTTTTTCCCAGCGCCCCAACAGACTCTAGAATCGCCTCTGCCCTTGAGCAAGGTCCTTCACCCCTCCCCCACAACTGCTCAGATACAATCTGGCAACCTGAGCCCATAAGAAACTGCTACTAAAACTATGGATATCTCTGCAGGGCATGAGGACGGATCCTCTATATGCCTATATGACTTCGATCGAATTTCACAAAAATCCATTAAACAGTTGAAATAAATGGCCAATTTAAACCTGATCACTGTTTACATAAAAGACTAGAACTCATAGCTAATTCTATGATTTGTAACTGATTAGTGAGAGATTTTGAAGAATATGAAAGTTTTCGCTAAAAAAAAAAAAATCGAATTTTATCACACTTCTCGTGTACATGCTCCTGTGAATACTCTACAAGTAAGTCTGATAAATGAGGCCTAATTACTGAGTACTAATGTGTACTAATTAACCACAATTAATACTGTGTGCTAATTTAAATCGAATATATACGACAATCCGGGAAACACGTCGCCAGAACAGAACGTTTCAATTACTGTATTACACTACTATTACTTCACTGTCTCAGATTTTTCAAACGTCTATCTTGACATTATTTTCTATAGTACGTTCTTGGAAACGCGGGTTTCCTCTAGCCGATAGAATAATAAGCTGATTCAGGCTCTCGGACTGTAACGCGGGTCTTGCGTGAACCGAAGTGCAGCTCTGAGTCACAGCGGGCTGCGTGGATTTGACAAGGCGCCCGATGAGGGATGTGGAAACTTAGCAGCTATGACAGATGTGTTGCGTGAGGGTCCGTGGCATTATACCTACACGCCGCGATGCCTCAGGCACAGACTGCCAGGCGACTAGATGAGATGCCACTGTAATTTGGAGTGTACAGTGCAGATGCACGTGAAGAAATTCCGAGCCTTAACAGTAAAAACTTTTTTTTGGAAATGTCTGAGAAAGAATACGTCCTCAATTAAAATTCAATGAGAAACAAGCAACGCACTTTTATTTTTGTAAATATTTGGACGCCATGTATGTAATTCTATAAGACTAATAATTAACTGTGTTGTCTGCATCACTGTTACAGATTAGATGGTGTACAATATTAAACAACTTCTGTTCAAGTCAAACCGGGACTCATAAATGAAGGCATAAAATTTATTTTTCATTTATAGAAGATTTCGAGCACAGTACGATGATGAGACTCTTAGCTTCAGTAAAACATTTGAGTGGTGCAAAGAACATCCGGCTGTACATCCGGCTATAATGATCCTGGCCGAGGTACGAAACATCGGCTGTGTTTCACATTTACATTAAGGCATGTGGCAGACGCCTTTATCCAGAGCGACTTACAGTTTTATCTCATTATACATCTAAGCAGTTGAGGGTTAAGAGCCTTACTCAAGGGCCGAACAGGGACAACTTGGCGGTCGTGGGATTTGAACCAGGGACCTTCTGAACCGTAGTCCAATGAGTTAACCACTGAGCTACACCTTCCCTCGTTTCAGATGTACAGCAGGCAGTCCTGAGAAAACTGTCTTCTGTTATTCTACACAGTCAAAAGTCCCAGTTTGACTTGAACGCCCCTTCTTTAAAGGAACGCTTAATAATTTTTTCCTCAGATTTTAATTTCAGTATTTTTCCTTTAATAAACAAGCGACCTGTTTTGCAAGGTAATATAATAAATCATATTTACTCCATATAGCACCTTATTTGTTACTCAAACCTTCACAAGCAGCATATAACATTATTATAATAATTATAATATATAATAATTATTATTATTATTATTGTTGTTGTTGTTTTCTTACCATGGAAACAAATCACGAAGCATTTAATAAGAACAGAACTCACCTCGTCACCCCAAAACAAGAGAGAAACGATCAGATCAGAAGTGTTCTTACCTATTGAACGGATTAGTAAAAGTTTACACTCCCCCGATTAAAAACTCATTCTGATGGGGTTCTGTATCGGCGACTTACATTTTGCTTTTTGATTCCGATTGCGCTATTATTCTGATTATTAACGGGCCATGTACACGCACCTAATGACAGAAGGATAAAAACAGTATTGTGTCTTATTAAGGTAATGGATGCTAATGCTAATGCTAATGTTTAACGTCTCGGCCTAATTCTATTGCCTTCCCTAGAAATGAAAAGAGTCTCTCTTGTTTATCCGTATACTACTATCAAAGTCAAAGTGCAATACCGTTACATATCAGGATCACAAGATTACCCATAAAACCCTGGAGAGAAAATAAGATGAGAGAAATACAGACTTTACACAATGACAAAGCTCTCTAAATGTCCTCCAGGTCCACGGTGGAGACATCATTTAGAAGACACTAAGCCGGTGGCCATGGAGCGCAGAGTAAATATTATTACCGCAGCAAATCTAATTTGCCCATACCCTACTGTAGTGGGTTTATTGCCCTACACGAGGTTGAGGCAGCTGCGGTGCCAACCGGGGACTCCTCGTGCCCTTGTGCCCGGGCCCACTGTTTGTGCTCAGCTGTAATTACTTTACATGAGTTTTGGTATGGAGGTGAGCTGAGTGAGCCGAGCTGCCGTAAAGGGGCTACCGCGGGACCGATGACTGAGTGTGTGTGTGTGCGAGTCTTAAGAATAAGCACTGTTACAGGAGTTCAGTGGTACAGCGGGTGCCATCAGATTTCACTTTATTTGGATATCCAGAATCTTTTGAAATTTTTGTCTAATATAACGTTGTCTAGTCACAGTTAGAGAAACTAGGGGTGTATCGGTACCATTTCTTTGGCCTATAAAAATGAAAAATTTTAACACAGATTCATGTAATTGACAGACATTCCATGTGAACGCTTCTAACAAAATCAGACACTTTATGCACCAGTGCCGTTGATGCCAGCGCAAACTGCACCCGAAATCATCTAGCACATTCGATCAGCTCTTTTCTTAACTGTTAACATCCTATTTCTGTAACTAAGCCGCTTATTACGTCCACAATGTAACATAGCTCCTAGCATGCACCGGGGTTAAGTCGGCTCCCGGAACGAGTATCCGTTACACTGGAAGTGACACTGTATAGCCGTCTATCTGCACATGACCAGATAAGAATTTGATTTAACACCCAATTAAAAGGCGTCATTGAAAAATTACTTCAAATAATCCTTTTATTTTCTTTAATCAGTCTTCGATTCAAGTCTTCCTCAGGCCCGCTCAAGCAC
Source organism: Leiocassis micropogon (assembly GCA_028565275.1). NCBI lineage: Eukaryota > Metazoa > Chordata > Actinopteri > Siluriformes > Bagridae > Leiocassis > Leiocassis micropogon. The sequence goes on from JAOVVA010000001.1 coordinate 28,967,091, forward strand.
GAATTGAGGACTCATGAATTTTGATTAAAATAAAAAAATATATATTTTAAAAAATCCAAGCCTCCTTCTAGCCGCCACCAATTTCTTTCACTTTTTTTGTTACTGGGTTTGATAGAAATTTAATAAATCTATGAGCTCCTGCCAGCTCAATTTATCATCCCTTTTCCACCAGACTGGGCCATTATGCCCACGCGGCAAATTACGTGGGAGCCAGCTAACCAAAACTTCACCGAGCGAGATTGAAGAAGAGCCGTAATCACTGCCACTGAACCATATAATTGCAGCAGAAAACGACCGGCCGAGACATTAGCCCATGCTTTAATGCAGGACTTCCTCATCAGGAACGTTGTCATGAAGATGCTTCAGATGAGGGAGGAGGGTTTCTGTTTGTTCTTTTCCACCTGCGATTTTTCTCTTTTCATGCGAAGGAAGACGGGACGGATTCATCAGTGTACTGCTGCACACCGAACAAACAAAAGTCTGTGATAGCTATCAGCTTGTACATTATTCTCAGGTTTTGCTATTTATGTTCCTTCACTTTAAAAATAATGATTGGTATATAATAAGACTATTGTCAACTACGGCTGGGAAATGGGAAATATCATTGTTAGTGGGATAAATTGTGTTGCGAAACACATTTCATAGATTTCACCAGTATTTCAGTATTTTACTCAAAAAAGAAACAAAAGAAATGAATAACAACCTAATATGAGTTGACAATTTTTCACAAATTTTATTTCACATTTATTTCATCTTGTAAATGTTAAAACACGAATAGTTCCAGGCCTCCGAATGGCGCAGTGGTCAAGTGCTCGCCCTATCATCCGGAGATCACGAGTTCGATTCCCGGGTGATGCCGCAGCCTCTCGCAGCCGGAGATCTAGAGAGAGCTGATTGGCCGAGCTCTCTCAGAGGGGAGGGATGAGAGGTACTTCGTGACGGGGAGGAATTGGACACGACGAAATAAGGGAGAAAATCAGACGAAGGAAAACAACACAAGGCAGTTTGAGATTACTGGAATTCCATTACGAACCCTCTTAAGAACACATGATTAAAACATGGAAGGGTTGCTGAACCATCAAGTTCAACCATGAAAGATGGTCAGAACGAAAAAAATTGGGCTCGGAAATGACTTAAATGCTTAGGGAAATCGCATCGTTAAAATTCAGTCAGAGTTATGATACGTACTGTACATAGTGAAAGTAAGAGCATTTCCAGACGCGTATAATGTGATGAGAACTCGGGATTGGGTCTAAACAGCTGCGTGTTTGTAAGGAAACCACTCGTCAGTGAGTCAAATCAGAGAAAAAGGATTTGATATGATAGGGAGCATAAAGATTGGACTTTGGAGCGATGGAAAACAGGTCATGTGATCTGATGAATCCAGATCGACCCTATTCCAGAGCGATGTGTGCGTCAGTCTAAGGCAGGAAGTACATGAAGAGATCTACCCATCATACATATGGGAAACTATACACACCTCTGGAGGCAGTGTTATGATCTGGGGTTGCTTCGGTTGGTCAGGTCTAGGATCAGCAACGTTATGTGGCAATAAACTTAAGTCAGCTGACAACCTGAATGACCAGATTATTACACCTACAGAGTTTTCTTTTTGATCTTGATGGTATGGATATATTCCAGGACTCAAATTGCAAAAAAAAAAGCTTCCGGGAACACGAGGAAACATTTTCATATATGAATTGTGCACTAAAATCAAAGCTAAATGCGGGTGAATGAAAGTGACTGTGTGTGACTTTTTTTCAGGCAGGCATCATAGGAATATCCTCTGTATATTAGCAATATAATGAATACTTTTTAATTAATATTTAGTAATACAGTATGTAATGACGTAATGTAGAATTGCATGTTAGGTATATTAGTTTAGTCATTTCTCATTCATTATTATTTCATTTGTTTGTGTGTTTTGCTCAAATATGTTTCGTATGTCTGGTTTCATACAGATGTGTAGTGATGTTTCCAATAACCAATGAATCGACTGTATTTAATCGAAATTCCCCGCCTGCTCTTTGTCTGCAAACAGACAGATCTTATCCATCCACATACTTATTTCACAAACCAAATAACGTCTAAAAAAAAAGCAGAGGAGTAGAGCGAGTCGAGACTTATATAGTGCACCCTGCACCTGAGCCTCAGCGCTCAAATAGAGCAAAAGTCTGTTCTGTCATCCTCACTACATCTTTCAGTGCCCTTGCCCCTTCTTCTTTCTACTAGTAGCTTTTGTTTTACTTTATGCTTGGAAATTAAATATTAGAAAGCCGGGATATACGGTACAGGACCTGTTGTAGCCGCCCACGTTGTATATTCGCTCTGAACTCATCACGATTGGAAATTTGCCTAAAAGAGTCTGTGTGCATTGTCCTCTCTCTTGTCTCTCATCAGCCCGGCATTACTGCCGTCATTATTATTATTATTAGTAGTAGTAGTACTAGTAGTAGTACATTCATCTTTCTAGAACCTTCTGTAGTCCAACTAGGGACCATGGAGCCCAACGGTGACCACTGTAGTTATTCCCATTTTTATGACCATGGTGGGACCTCCGGTCAACATTTCCACATTCATTCACACACTACGGGTAATTTTGGAAAGCCAATTAGTCTAATCTGCATGTGGGAGGAAACCCACCAAGTAACGGAAGGACATGCAAACTCCATGCACAAAGACCCCGAGATGGGAATCGAACCCAGACCCTGGAGGTGCAATGCAACAAAGCTAACTAATAAGCCATCGTGCAACCGTTATCATTATTATTATTATTATTATTATTATTATTATAATCCAGGCTCCAGAACTGCTTCTTCTCTAAGAGACTACCCCCCCCCCCCAACAACCTGCTACCCTCCTGACCCGAACTAAACAATTCCACATGGATAAATCCTCCCACCACCGACACCTCTGCCTTTTACAGCACTGGATCGTCTTCTTAACTGCACTCGTGCCCTTACAAACACTGCAGTATGTTTACTCGAATATTTATGTCTCTGTACAGCGCTTTCTACATCACTTCGTTTAAGAGTTTACAATCTTTAAAGCATCCAGCCGGTCTACAGAGTTCTGCACTGTATTGACTTCACCTAGTAATAAAATTACCCGATTTGGAACGAGCTCACATTTTATCTAACGCGCCACCAGACGGGATAAGGGGCTAGTAGTATTCCTTTAAAGCGCATATGTTATCTCTGTTTCTGTCAGCTGCCATGGGCTCCGAATCCTGTAACAGATGATACGATGCACCTGGAAATAATGATTTGTTGTGTTGTCCCTATCCATACTGGCATAAATTTAACACTATAATCATTTCAGATGTCTTCTCCACACCATGTGTGTGTGTGTGTGTGTTTATGTGTGTAACACGGCATGTGTCATTTGTCACTGCTGAACAACATCACAGACGCTACTTCTCTCCTGTTCTTTCACCTCTGAGTGTCCGCCCAAAGCCCCGCGAGCGGTGGCCATCACTCGCCGAGAGAAATGTGTAAAAAAAAATCCGGCATGGCAGGACTCATTTTTCAAACGGGCACCGTGGTGGCCACCCCCTTATCGCCAGGGGTGACAGCGCTCGGATCGGTAGTTCGAACCCTCCGAAAGCATATGCCTGTCGCGGCATTTCCACGGCGACCCAGGCTCCGCTGGTGGGGGAAAAAAAAAGGACAGCTCTGTGAGAACTGTGACAAAGAACCCCCACCTATACAACCCAAACACAGACACACACATACTCACATGCTTCCCCCTTCACACACGCGCACACACACACACACTCCTCTGCAGTGAATCCATTAAGAGACCCTTTTATTCACTTGCTTTTCCACTTCAAGCACATAAAATGGCCACCAAAGTTCCAGCCAACAACATGCTTTTGATAAATTTAGTGTTCACAAAAGAGCGTTTTTGCCGCTTCACCATCTGGGCAAGTTTTCTATTCATTCTGCTTCTTTTTTTTTCCTCCACTCAGTACAATAAAACTGCCTCATTATACGATTCCATACAAATATCTCTGCAGAAAGCAATTGTAAAATTCATAATAAGTGAGGGATGTTTAATGAATAAGTTCAGAAGAAAAGTTACGATGCCTACGATCCCTCACTGTCTTAACCATCACGAACCATCATCTTAAAGTCACTTATCTTATGAGATTTTGGTCATGACACAGTGTAGCCACCTCCAGGGTCTGGGTTCGATTCCCGCCTCTGTGTGCATGAGGTTTGCATGTTCTCCCCATGCTTGGTGGGTTTCCTCTCACAGTCCAAAGACATGCAGATGAAGCTAATTGGTGTTCCCCGAATTGCCCATGGTATGTAAATGAGTGTGTGTATGTGTGTGTGCCCTGTGATGGATTGGCACCCTGCCCAGGGTGTACCCCGCCTGGTCTTCGGTCAACGCCAGGTGAGCCTTGGAATCCCATGAACCTGTCACTAGTTTACTGGTATATAATCAGTGTTGATGTGTTAATGATCTGATTTATCGGAGTCCATGAGCGTATTTACATGCATATTATATGAATAAATATCATCATCTATACCTCTTTATCCTGCATTTAAGGTTGCTGGGGGGCCTGGAGCCTATCCCAGGAGACTTAGAGACTCAAGGACAGTCTTATCATTTTGATTCATACACATTGACATTTCATACAAACTTAAATAATACTTTTGATTGTGTAAAGCTGCTTTGCGACAACGTCAATTGTTAAAAGCGCTATACAGATAAAATTGAATTGAATTGAAATAAAACTTTTGACTAGTTGGATATATTAAGATTTCATTTTATAGTTATAGGATTTAATTTTTTAAATAAAAGCTTTCTTTGTCTATTTTCTTTGCAACTTAACCAGATGCAATATTTTATGTATAAATGTGTTTATCTGTTTATTCAATGATTTACTTTTATCACTGTTTTATGAATAAAATAGCGTATTTATTTATTTATTTATTACATGATTAATTCATTGATTTAAAAATTCATATTATTATGAACTCCCCGTTACGACATAGCATGGAGTGTAATTATTATTAAAGTAATTATTCATTCATTCTTTCTTAGTGTTTGAGAGCAACATTTCCGACACAATCGGACTCAATAACAATAACCGAAGCGATCCATCCCCTGCTTGTTCCCATCCGGACTAATCTCAGGGGTCGATCCCTACTGTATCTAAGAGGCGATGGAGTGCCACTCACTCAGCTGTTCAGAGGTGCAGCTAACTAAACTGACTCATGTAAGATCACGCTCATGAGTAATGGATTAGGCTCACATTCGCAGCCTTAATTGGCGAGTGAAGAGGAAAATAAGCATTAAAGTGTGTTTTTCTTGGCAGCTGGAAGGTTTTTTCTTTTTTTTTCAGATCCACTCGGTGTCAACATGTAACAGAAATTACAGAAATGCATCAGATAAGAACACAAATAAAGCTATAAAGCAAGGATTGAAAGATATGGCTGTGAGAGTAGCGAGAACTGTTGTTTTTTTTGTCTATTAATATTTTTCTTTAAATAGACACACTCTTAGAGAGAAGAAATAGGCAAAGAGAATATATATATAAATTATTTTCTATAATTCTAATACTTTACTAAAGATGCTTTACTTAAGATTATGAAGTTTATAATATTTAATAAAGTCATCCTGGAAGTATTCATCACGTTCTAACGTGTAAAGCATGCGATGTTCCAGGTTCAAATCCAGTATTACAAAAGCTCAGCAATGGAACTATAAAAACTGAGCGATGCGTGAAATCATTAATGTTATGAACACCGTGTTCATTCTGGATTAGTTTTAGTCTCAGTCCTTTGACGAAAATGTACTTTAGCTTTAGTCCCATTTAGACTTTTATTGATTGTTAGTTCATTTCATTTTTAGTCAACAAAAAACAAAAGAAAAACATTCTAGTCACGCATATTCTTACTCACTCATCGTCTACACCGCTACAGGGTCGCTGGGGGCCTGGAGCCTACTGTATCCCAGGAGACTTAGGGCACGAAACATTGGAAACATTAGGATACACCCTAGACAGTGTGTACGGGCAATTTGGGAACATCAATCAGCCTAACTGCATGTCTTTGGACTATGGGAGGAAACCGGAGTACCCGGATGAAACCCATCAAGCACGGGGAGAACATGCAAACCCCACACACACAGACCGCGAGGCGGGAATCGAACCCAGACCCTGGAGGCAAAAGGCAACAGTGCTATCTACTAATCCAAAATAAACCATATTTTTTATTTTATTTATTTTTTTATTATTTAAAATGACAATTTTCTAAAATGATGTGATTTGTCTAATAAACAGTTACAGAGTAGTTTGAAGGATACAGACAATGTGGTTTCACTATGACTGCAGGAAACTTTTGTTTTTAAATAGTGAAAATGCAAAAACGTCACAAGAACAACGAGAGGCTACGGTGCTGTCGGAGGATCGTAAATCACGAGATCTACAGGTTTCAGATAACAGACTCACGAGAGTCCCTCTACTTTTTAAAAACGGCTGTGAAACGCAGATAAATGCTGAAAGTACGATGCTAAAACTTCACAGGTCCTGCCTGTGTTGAGGCGGCTTCACATTAGCTCAGAACGAAGCGCCGTTAGCTTCATTCAATTAGCAACTGCAGTCCGTAATGCAGTCGTATTTCGGATGCTATAACGAATCGCATTTATTTGAAGTTAATGCACGTTTTGACCGCTCTCATTAACCGTTAATGAGGGAAAAGAGAACGCAGTATAACGTTAAACTAATGTTACCAATTCGAGAGTGGCTAACGGTAAATGAGCACAGAAGCTAATGATAATAAGATAATGTTATGTGCCAGGAGTAGATAACATTACTGCACAAGGTCAACGGTAAACAATGCTACGTATTTAATAGTAAAGTTAACTGTATTAAATTAAATAACAAATTAATGTATTGTGTTCACAACCTGTGTTATATGAATCGCACTTTATTATTTTATTTTTATTTATGTAGATTTTTTTTTTTACGCACAATCATAAGGCAGTTTATGCAGTCTGCAAAGTAAAAGCGTGCAAATTAAAGATTATTGGATTGAAACATAAACTGATTAAAAATTTTATTGCCCATTCATCCAACATTCATATTATCATTTAGTTTTTATTAGTTAACGGAAAATTATAAAATATTTGGTCATGGTTATCATTTCCAACAATGACATTTTATTTAGTTTTAGTGTAAATGAAAAAATACCTTGTGAACGAATATTTTTCATTATTTTCTGATCTATATTTAACTTTCTGCTCTATGTGCATTTTCGGGGGAAAAAAAAAGAACAACAAACAATCAACCTCGTTTCTATTCGTAATACCTGCGACTGTATTTCAAAAGCAGCTTCAACAATCATCGCTTAATAATAATAATCATAATAATAATAATAATAATAATAATCCTCTGAACATCAACCTCATGGAACTACAGTACAGTCTGGGCTAGAAAGTAATCGGCCCCAGTGTCGCTCCTTCACTTCATCACATGACCAGCGGTGGTGCTGTTGTGCTGCTTGTACTCAGTTGTACTCAGTTTTTTTTTTTAGGATTTAAAAGAAAAGGGAGGAAATGTATGCCAGATACAATCATCATGGAAATGTTTCAAAAAGTATGTGTGTTACAATAACTGCACTTTATCTTGTCCTTCACTGTCTGAAAAGCTGAAAATGATATAAACGCATGTGTCGTGTTTAACCGCATGAATAATACCATCTGTTCAGCGCAGGACTGGAATCGCTCCCGTATTAAAAATGCTGACCCTGGCTTTCAGTCTCCTTCAAACCTCTCCTTCTCTGTCTCACGAGATCAGTGTATAGTATCTGCAAGTGTGTGTGTGTGTGTGTGTGTGTGTGTGTTAGGCTCTCTTTCTCTTACACTCTGACAGGAACAATAGGTTAATGAAACCCTGGGAAGTGTGCACAGAGGCTCAGAGGGATTTTTGGATCTTCATCAGTCAGCATGTGTGTGGTGTGTGTGTGTGTGTGTGTGTGTGTGTGGGTGTGTGTTGGGGTGGGCAATGTGACAAAACAATTAAATCTTGATATTAAGATTGAAAACATTTGTACATTACATAATATGAATCAATATATAGGCTGGATAACAATTTCCAAACAATTACAAGTAAATAAATAAATAAAATTTCATGTTTTTTTTTAAATCATTTTAAAAACCATGATATCTGTGAAAAACTACTTTGAGTTGTCATAAAATAAATGTAACTATAGTTATATATAATATAGTAATAACATTATATATAAATTTTAACTCGTTTGCATTATTGGAAAGCAAGTTTATGAATTGTAAAAAAAAAAATTTTCATTTTGTGCAAGATTTAGTAAAGACATGGCCCCATGTGTCCCAAAGAATGTTAGCAAGGACGGTAGCAAGAAGAAAAGGGAGACACTTTTATTTTGGGTTTTAAAGCAGCTGGTGCCAAGAGGAATCATAAATTAAGGTTATGTGAGGTTTAATGTCCATTTATTTCATATTTTACTTCATTTACATGTCTTTTCTAAACGTTTAGATTTTTTTATATGCAAAAATATGATTATAGTGTTGGAAATTAGTAATTTTGGTAATATTTTTGAGTGGCTTGAACGGATTATCTGCATTTACATTATTTCTTATGGAAAAAGTTGTATTGAAATATACATTTTCAGCTTAACAACTTCCAGAGTACAAGCCTCCAGAATGAATTAAATTTGTATCCTGAGGTTGTAATAAAAAACAATACATACATTTCAGCTGTATTCAATTAGTTTGTAAATATAAAAAAAAAAAAATTTAATAATCTTGAAAGACATAATATTTTATCATGCTAAAAGTGTATTATGACAATTTATGAAATTTTTGAAACGTTAATTATTTTATTGTGTGTGCATGACCAGGCAAATGGTGAAAAAAAATACACCACAATCCGAACACTTCTCTCCATCCCCGCCATTAGCATCAGCGCTGTATTCGTATTTGAACGAGTGTGACTTCCTGGTTTCCCCTCGTGTGCTTCGGTGCAAATCAGGGCTCGTTCAAATTATTAGCATCAAACGATAATTCAAATAAGCACCCTCGTAAAAATGTCAATAGTTAGCGGTGGGTGTAATTGTGGAGGCGGAAATTTGCATCAGATATCAGCTCCGTCATGACAATAGAGAATACACAACAGTAATTAATTGCTGTTGAACGGCTTCCTCTAAAAACAAGGCAGAGAATAAAGTGTGACTGACACGAGCTTCGAGAACTTCCCATCACGCCTGTCACTGATCTGCCTCTCTGCCTCCCTGCCGTTCTTCTTCCTCCTTGTCTGAAGACCTGGGCTTCTGTCTTGTTTTTGTTTCTTTGTTTTTTTCCTTTTCATTTTCGTGCTGTAATTGACACCATCTGCAGCTGTCAGAAACGGTGCGCTGCTTGGCCTCGCCGAGATTAAGCGCCATTGATCTGTTTGGATAAACCCGCCAAGGTTCAGCGGGCCGCCGGCCTTCGGTGTCGAACGTCACCTCATCAAACGCTAAGTCACCTTCTCGCCTGCTCTTGTTTCTCTCCATCAATATTACAGTACGGAGCTGCACATGTTGCACAGGGCCGCTTAGATCCACCGCTCCTGACCTGACCATCCTGCTGACACCTGAGACGCAAACTGTGAGAGCGAGCATTCCTCGTGCGTTCTCTCTGGATACTGAAGGACGGTTAAATCGGCGTGAAACCAGCACTTAAAGTAAAACGCTCTGAAACCTTTACAGTGACAAATTGAAGAAGGTTTGAAGATGCTAGCTGGAAAGCAAAACTCTGGATCCGAACTACCAATACTGAATTCTCACTACTGGTTTTTTTTTTTACATCTGGTATTTACATCAGCCATCAGGAGGGTTTTCATGCATGTTTATCATGAATCTTATAGTTTCATGATAGTTCATATAGTTTCAAACACTTTCCCTGCTAACATCTCAAGTTTTTCTACAATATCTAGTTCTAGGATTGAAATATGCAACATGGGGTGTTCATATACTTTTGAATGCCCAAAAATATGTGGACACCTATCCCATTACACGCATTTACATAATTTTGCCCAAATCCACAAAGAAAACAAAAAATGTGAGCATATAAAAAATACAATTCAACCCTGGGACAAAAGCATGGTGGACATTTTTATAGACTACAAACTGATCCAATCACGTTTATGTCTGCTCTGGTCTATGTGTGTGAAGTTTGCATGTTCTCCATGTGCTTGATGGGTTTCCTCTGGATACTCCGGTTTCCTCCCACAGTCCAAAGAGAAAAAAACATTCACCCAATCATCTGAAGATAATGATTTTGAATCCTCATGATTCCTCAATCATACAACCGTACTATGAACCCGAACGGGTTCTCTCTCTCTCTCTCTTTGACTCTTTTGTCAATTAATCAATGATATTAGAAAATCCTGAACATTTCTGAGCGCATGTATGTGGAAGAGGGTGGATAGCACTTTCCTTAGTGTGTAATATGCAATGCTATGTTGCAGCAGGTTGGTTAGCTTCGTATGTATTAGCCTTTACTTAAAGTATTTATAGTTGAAAATTTATTTTTCATCATTCATTTTTTCAATTTTTCCAAAATTCATCCACATCTGATGGAAATCCCTAAAGGGACATTAAAAAGAAAAAGAAAAAAGAAAGAAAAAAAAAACTTCAGTATCACCTTTCGCCTCTAGGTTTCTAACCAATCATGGGCGACAATGAATTCTTGCAGCCAATCATAACTTAGAAGGCGGGATTTCTTTACCTCACACAAGCTTGAGAACAGAAACTGGCTAAAAGTTTTGCAAGCTTTCTTTTTTATTATTTCAACGATCATTATTATATTTATAAATCATGTAATTATACATAAATGTGGTTTAGACTGACAGTGAAATTTAATAATTAACAAATATTGTGTTAAACTGGGCCAAAACACGACCAATTATGTCCTGGTTTTGTGTGCGAGGTTTCTAACCAATCATACACAAGAATACTTATTTTTAGCCAATCACAATGTAGGGGGCGGGATTGCTTAACCTTTACAGAAGCTTGCTAACAGTTTAGCATTTTTCTTTTGAAATAAAGAAAAAACAAGAGTACTTGTCGAGAATTATTCTTCTTATAGTATATTGACCTGAATGTCGAGAGATTTCTTCCTAAATATCGATTTTATCTTTAGGATTAGGATTCATGTTTTACGTTATTGCTTTGTTCCTTTGTCCATTAAAGAGTACAATTTTATTACATCTGTATAAATATTCCCAGAAGGCTGTATGCATGTGTACAGTATGTGTAAGTGTGTGAGATCAGCAGGTTATCACATAAGGATAATGAGCTCAGCTTTAAAAGAGGCACATTACTGTCTCCGTTTCCTGACTGTGCCTGGCACTCTGACCTGGCAGCTCAGCGTCGAACCTGTTGCTTTAATCCTCTTTGCTGGGAAAAGAAAAGCCAGGAGCTGTGGTTCAGGAGTCAGGAGGTCTTTACCACCGCCGTTCTGCCAGACTCATGCTCTTCATGTTACACGATATCTCACAGACGATCGCGAACTTCAGGAGGGATGTTGAGGCGCAGATATATGACTCGCTGGATTTGGTATCGGGGTGAAATTGTGCTGTAGGTGCAGTCATAAACCAAAATGGTATACTGTACCTGACTACAGTCCTAGAGTCAATGCTGTGATCTATGGCACTTTTTTTAAAAAGAAGTCTACTTTTTTATAATTTGTGCATTGTCTTGCAAATGCATTTATACAAATTAATGGCACCCTTAAAAAAAAAACGTTTAAAATAAAGGTCACTGAATTTTTTTATTTCAAAAAACGAAGCATCTCATCTTACTGAAAAGAAGTAAGAAACTTTATCAGAAACAGTTAATTATCTCTACTGTTAAGTATGTGCATACCACATCAATGTTTATATTGAATATTTTATATTTGTCTATATTTACATTTGATGTAGGCTGCCAATAATATATATTTTTGGTATTGTAATGCTTTGTTCATTTATTTATTTATTTATTTATTCATGCATTGATCTTGTTTATTATGGGCACACTTGTGGATCCGGAGTCTATCTTGGGAAGAAAGTAGTGTAACCAACAACCTCTAGGCACGTTTTATGAAGGTGGAAGGAAACCAGAGAACCTGTCAGAAACCCACATGGATGCCAAGAGAAGACGCAAAACAGGGATGCTTTATTAAAAGTACCTCCAGGCTCTGGGTTTGATTGCATGGAGTTCTCTCTGTGCTCAGTGGGTTTCCTCCAGGTACTCCGGTTTCCTCCCACAGTCCAAATACATGCAGATTAGGCTATTTGGCGGTCCCAAATTGCCCGTAGTGTGTGAAAGTGAGTGTGACTGTTGACTCGAGGTCCTACCACGGTTAGAAAAACGGGAATAAATACAATAGTAACCAATGGCCTCCACGGATCCTAGTTGGACTACAGAGGTTCCTAGATGGATGGATGGAACCTATTATATACAGTTCTGTATATCTTCTGTGAGATGTGTCTGTAACATTAGACCTGTTCAGTTGGCCATAATGCCATTTGGATCAGTCGTGGCTCCACAAAACTGACTTTGTTCCACGGCTCTGGTTCCGTCTAGCGGTTCTATCCCACTTTGCCAAGACTCTGTAACCGAAGCTGAGGAGAGCTGGACTTTGGCTCGCGCTCCTTCCTGTTGATAATCTGCAGCGACGAGCGCAAGCCTTTTTTTCACTCTCCACACACACAAACACCTATCACCCTGCCTGGAGGAGCCAGACAGCTCCATGTGGACGGATGCGAACCAGTTCACCTGTCAGACTTCGCAATCTGTCACTGTTCCGATGGATTCTATGGATGAACGTACATGAGACAATTTAGCCGAGCTGTGATAGCGTGATTGAGACACGTCCAGGCCTGAGTTGATGGATGCTTATATGCCTGGCATTTTGAACTGACGCCAGGGAGAGTAAGAGAAGCGTGCGTGATTTGTTTGCTGAGGAAATGACTCTCGTGTGCGTTTTCAGTGTGCGGTAAGGCGCTTGCAGTGGGCCGCCCTCTGTCAGAGCTGTCATTTTCCACTGAGATCTAAAGCACATAACCAGAACCTTCTGGCACAAACAGCTTCCTTTGTGAAGGCCAACATTTTACAACACCATGCCTGTTTCTTCTCTCTCTCTCTCTCTCTCTCTCTCTCTCACACACACACACACACACACTTACACACACCCTCTTCATGTCCTCTTTCCTCTTCCTGGAGATTTACATCCTAATCCTTTATCATTAATTAGCTGGAGTAACTGGTAAACAATCATCCGTTAATGTATACAGATGACACTGAATGACGTCCCTGGCTAAGAAAAATGGCGTAACCTTGAAACGAATTTATTGCGTCGAGCAAGTGTTCGTGCTGTATGTCTGATTAGACGACGCCATTTCCGTGTGGCTCTTAATGCGAGCGTTATCTCAGAGCCGGGATGTGCACGGCTAATCAGCATTCGGAGAGTGGAGACGAAGCCACATGCCGGGACTAATGGATGGGTTTGTCATTTTATATTCCTGCCATCATTAAAGAGCTGTGCACTGCCTCACATTACCTCAGGACTTCATAAATACGGCCAGGAAAAACACACACACACACACACCCCATTTTTAGGGAATAAAAATATTCAGTAATTTGGAACACTTGGGAAAAGAGAACAAGACATAAAGAACTGGTAGAAATGTGCGAGATTGGACTCAAGCACTGTGGTGTGTGTGTGTGTGTGTGTGTTTTTCTTTGTGCTAAACGAATCCACAAACAGTGTTTAAAAACTCGTTAGTAATATTATTTAAATTATTATTAATTTACATTTCAATTTGAAGTTATGGAAGGCCAGTGAAACGAGTTAGTTTGTTATTTAAGTTATTTAAGCAATATCTCACGAGAGGGAGTGCTGTTGTACTGAATATCAGCACGGCTGTGATATCATCGGTGCTCAATGAAGATATCACAGCCGTGCTGATATCCAAGACAACAGCATGTTTTAAAGCATTAAAAACTACTGAAAGTATTTAATCAACAAAGTTCAAATGCTGTGCAACTTGTGTTGTTGCCTGTTTAAATGTCGTTTCTCAAAGAGCTAATCTTTTTTTTTTGCTGCTAATTTTCTCCTCCACACTCCTGTCCTCTAGGTGGGGGTGTTGCACCAACCGTCCATAAACTCAAAAGAAGTGGAACGGAAAAGAAACGGAAGAAGATGCGATGACTTCACAAAACATGAGTATTTTGCAAGTAGTTTGCGGAATACAGAAGCTGTTTGTAGTTTCTGCAAAAGCTGTGCTATATTATCAAAGAATTCATCAATTCTACAACATTTTATGTTTGTAAGTTTCCCTAAATAATTTGTGTGAATTGATTTTAAATCAGAAACTGGCTTATTGATTTTATGAATCAAATCAACTGGAAAATTTTTTTTTTTTTTATTTGCATAGGCGATTGAATCATACAGGTTTAATGTATAAAAAAAAAATCTTTTAATAGAATTAACTCATATTTTAGAACTAATAAATCACTAGCTAGCATGTCGTATATGCTAGGTTACTTTTTCTTGAATTAATAAAGCATGGAAATTTCCGGAAACACAATATAGTTGTTAAAGTGTTAAAGGCTTATAAGTTTCCCTGTATATTTCCACTTATTCCTTTAGAATATCAGCTACATTAACCTCCAGGTTCCAAGGTTGGATCCAAAATAGCGTTAAATGGAAAGCTAGTGCTAATGCTATGCTATGTGCGGTGTATAATCCATTGTTGCACGCACTACTGTAAGTAATGCCCTTGATCATCAAATATAGTTGTTAATAGTTTAAGCTTAAAGTTTATCTATCAGTCTTTTTATGAAAGTTTTGTGTCATTGTTTTTTGTAGATGCTAAACTGAACAAATATATAAAAAGTAGATTATTTCCATACTCGAGTTCATCATCTTGATGAATGCCAAACACGTATAAATGATCAGATACGTGCAACAGCGCAGCTCATTTGCATTAAGTGACGCCGTCAAAACTCCATAAAAGGCAAATCGAACTAAAAGAAGACGACTTGGCGGATTAAAGTGATTTAAAAATTTCTACTTTATACGCCATGATTTCTTCTTAATTAAATGATTACTCTTAATTTGGGCTCATTTAGGAAATTCGTGTTGGCTTGCCTTTCTTAAATTTGCTCATAGTTAATTTGTATGTAGTTAATGCAATTACTATGAAATGACTGGGCTTAATCCAAATTATCAGAGAATCTGTATGTGTGTGTGTGTGTGTGTGTGTGTGTTTAAATTAAAGAAGGACAAGCCTGAGTAGGATATGATTGTTATTTTAAGGAATTTCAAATTTCTTGTGTGTGACAAAAATTTTAAATAAATCTGTTTTCTGTTTCATAAATGAAGCCTGATATTAATAAAAAAGTGACATTAATTGACTGTTATTTTTTGTTATCACAGTTGTTAAAGACATTTACAATCATTGTACTGTAAGTGTGTTTCACACTTTTTTTTCTTCTTCAAAATCTTCAGCAAGAGCAGATGAAGAGACAGAGGCGACGCTGGAAAAGGCCTGGTGTCAGCACATGACAGCGTGGACCCCTGTTCCACACCACAACCTGACGCTGTATGTGTGTGTGAGTGTGTGTGGGAGTGTGTGTGTGAGTGTGTGTGAGTGCGCAGACCGGCCGGCTGGTATTTCACACCAGGCTTTCCACAGTGTTTCTGCAGACATATTGGACTACAGGGAGGAGAGGGTGAAAAGGGTTAGACATCCACACGCCTTAAGCAAAGAGACACACTGCTGACAAGGTCGTGACCTCTCAGTGACGCGCTGATCCACGAGAACCCTGTCGCTCCTGAAGCCCTGAGCCCAGAGCAGCTATTAACAGTGGAGAGGTATGAAAAATTCATGTCGTGATAACCGTACAACCTGATACCGCGGTTTGCGGTATAACACAGGATCTGCTTGGAGCGCCACATTCTCGAGGCGTGGACAGTAAAGCTGCAGAAGCTTTTTTTAGTCAAGAAAGTACTCGGATATTCCAAAGTGTCTGGATTTCAGAGTTAGTTTTCTATAAGAAGATAACATTTGTAGACATAGTTTTTAGCGTGATAACCAGAGCGGCGGAACTTTTTTCACTTTTTTTTTTAAGTTTTTATTTCCAATTTCTCCTTTTAAAAACTTGCATTGTTTTTTGTCTTTTTTTAATTTTTTTTAACTAAGACAAACAGATAAAGATGGACTGCATCCTGATTGGCTAGTGGTTACAATATATTAGTAGTTCTTAATTAAGATTTTAAACCACAGGAAGCTCAATTCAGACGGATCTGTGAACAGCGTAGAAGCAGAATGAATGAAGAGGACAAGCAATATTACCCATCAGTCACTGCACCTTGCTGGGGTGCAAAAAAACTCACGGATCACATAATACTGGGGATGACATACAGTAATATTACTATTATAATTCTAATTAGTATTATTACCATTATGATAATTATAACTTGTGATCTACACATCACACCCACTACAGGCCATTAGGCAACGCCAATTAACCCCAAATCTTTGGACTGTGGGAGGAAACTGGAGCACCTGAAGGAAACCCACCAAGCATGGGGAGAACATGCAAACTCCACGCACACATACCCCGAGACGGGAATCGAACCCAGACTCTGGAGGTGCAAGGCGATTATTTATGTATCGTGTTTTGTTTGAGTGTATAAATAATATTTCATTTCATTATTGTGAATTTTTCCCAGTAGAAACAACAGGTATCTGAGGTAACGCACTGAAGACATTGGAGGAATTTTGTAAAAGGAAAGTCCCCTTAACCGGCATTCCCTTAACAGGGACAGGAAGTACAGGTAGTAGAGTTTAAAGTACAGTTTGTCGCATTCAGTCATTCATCTGCTATAGTGCTTATCCTGTCCAGGGTCACCCAGGTCCTGGAGATTATCCCAGGAGACTTTGGGCACAAGGGCAGGGTACATCCTGAACAGAATGCCAGTCAATCACAGGGCAATTTGGGAATACCAACAAGGAATGTGGGAGGAAACCGGAGTGCCCAAAAGATACCCACCAAGCGACAATCGAACCCTCAACCCTGGATGTTCGAGGCCACGGTGATAAATATGCCATGTGCTGCTACTTTGTAACA
>JAOVVA010000001.1:28984343-28995208 GCA_028565275.1 Leiocassis micropogon
GCAAGAGAGAGATCCTGTGAGTGAAAATCCAATTAATTAGTGTGTGAGAAAGTGTTTGAATGAGTAAAATCATGTTTTTTGTATGCAGAAAAATAGATTTTCTCTATCAGGAATGGGCTCAAATATAACCCATACAGTAGATACTGCGACAGTAGTAAAATTTAATTTCGCACTATGATGAGTAAACTTTGCAAATTAGTTTCCGGTCCCTTACACTACTTGCCGTAATGTCAATAATTTGGTCGTGTTTTCTGAATGGGAGGCACAGACACTCACTGTCCTGTCAATCAAACTAATAATAGCGTTGAATATGAGGATGAATAGCATTTCCTATTCACACTTTCAATCCTAATGAAAATACAATTCAGTCTCTTTAACAGGAATACATTTCCAAGATCAGGATTGAATTTGTTTTTCTAATTTTTCCTCTGATACACATGGCAGAACTTGCTTCACACACCACAGAACTAAGTCAAGGAGACCCAAAGACTTATTTTACAATTCTTTATTAACTGAAGCTTCATAAATAAGCTAGCAAATTTTTCCTAACGTCTCAAACTCTCCTAAAATAATTACTGCGTAGTGTTTTGAGAGAAAGCCTGGAAAAACAGGAATCTAGGAGAGAGCCGATCATGTGGTGCAGCAGAGACAGAGGTGACCTGAGTCACAGCTAAAGGTGTGTGTCTTTGAGTGTGTGTGCGTGGGTGTGTTTACAGCAGCTGTGCCAGGGTGCCATGTCCAGAGAGTGCAGCTCTGAAGTGAACAGTGACACGCTAATTAGTGTCATCAATCACGCCTGAGCTCTGGGCCTGAGAGAAGCGCCGGCCTGTTTACTTGACTCATCAGCACCTGCTCCTGCACTTTCTAACGACGCCCGCTTCTAGTCAAGATCGTGATACGTGTATATACATACATCTACAGCTGTACATTACGTCATCTCTTTTCTTTATGCTCGATCCCAGCGCATGTGTCTGTATGGTTGCGCGATAAATAACGGGTTCTGACTTCCACCTTTCGGGGTTCTCGACATAAATTTGCTTATTAGTTTGAGATTTCATGGGCAGCAAGTGTGTTGGAGGTTGCAATCAGTGTGAAGTGGGTAGAAATGTTGGACGCGATTAGGGACGGAGGAAATCGTACGGAGAACATACTGTATATGTGAGACACAAGGACCTCCTCTTTCTCTTAGCCGGAGACACTTGAAATGACTTGACAGTGTTTGCACAGCCGGTAAATAGGGATCGCTGCCTGGCTTGGTCACCCCCGATTATATATGCATTGATTCTAAAACCAAAAGATCTCCAAAATTCCACTTTGTATTACATTTGCATATCTGGTCATGCTCCACTTGACACACTTGCAAATGTGCACAGCGGGTATTTCATTACAAAGCGCCGCAGATATCCGACAACGGCACGGCGCATCCGAAATAAATTAAAAAGACTAAAGACCTAACCAGGAGGCTGCGTTGCATATTGTCTTGTAACGCCCAAAGCGCCTCTTTTCCACATGAAAACAGACTCGACTGAAAAGGCTGTCAAAGTTTCACAACATTGATTTTTCCTGCTATTAAATTGGACTCCACAAATAGCCTAAATGCAAAATTCTGGCCGCAGAACCAAAGACTGAAAGACGTCTGAACAACTGATATTTAAATCAGTGCTGAAGTGACACCCAAATCGGAGCATTTTATTTTTTTTTGGAAGAAGGGAAATGTATTCGAGGCTGCGAGGTAGGCCATCCATCAGGAAGGTTTTGTAGCCGGTGCTGTGTGGTGACAGAGACAAATGGAGGCGAGATAACGCAGCCGTGACCTTACGCACGGCCGTGGGAGGAGAGGGGCAGGCGTGATCCATGGGAAAGGCTTTACATTTTTACCGTGGTCCCCTGCCGCAGTAAATCTGAACCGTAACTGGACAGGTAGTTCATGCACGCGTATTTATTGCCGACAGAAACTGAAACCATGTGGCGGAGTCCAGGGCTGACGAGTGGCCGAAAGTGTGCTACAGGTTACCGGATATAATATATAACTACACGTGGGCAGGGCTAACAGTGGGCTTTGAGGGGATTATTCTACCGTCTGTAAAAAAATTATATGGAAATAAATTATAGTTAGCGTTACAAAATTACAGCATAGCTAGTGGGATGAGAAATCACTATTAAGTCCTGATGATTAAAATATGCATCGAGTCAAAATAAATAAATAACTTTAATTAATACTTTTAAATAATGTTGATGACAAAAGTTTGATCATCATCATTTGATCAAAAGTTTGTCATATTTACATTATCAAAAAAAAACTTTTTTTTAAAACTTGGCTTATGATTATCTATATAATATTTCCTAAATTCCACAAGCCCTAAATTCCCCCCCTTTAAATACAAATAAACACAGTAGTTCATATTAAAAAGCTGTTGTTTTTGGATTGACAAAGATAAATAAAATATTTTGTTAATATAAAACATTTTTAAAGTATAAGCATACATTTAATAATTTATATAAAAATATTATTTTACATTATGTTTTCACATGAGGGGATTAAAAGAAAAAAATATATATTTTTATAAAATAAAGTTTTATATATCTTATAAGTTGTGTGTGTGTGTGTGTGTGTGTGTGTGTGTGTATATGCTTATTATAGTACTGCATGTACAATATTCTACGTAATAAAATATTCTAAAAACAAATCAACCCTGTTCCACATTTAAACACAAATTGCAAAAATTCTAATTATAAAGATTTAAATCCTTAAAATCCAAAATAGCATTAGCTCCATATGTTAGTGTACAAATACCGCTGAGAGATTTTTTTTAACCGCAGTGTACAAACTGCACTAATCGTAAAGCTTTTAGAGGAGCACGGAAGCTCTAATGAACAGTATTTTGTATTAAGGTTTTTTTTTCCCCCCATCATGCTTTGACAAGCAGCCCGAGAAAATGACTTTTGATGGGTATTATGCAAATGATACCAGCTGTTACTTCCAATGGAAAAGACTCCTAATAATTTTCTCTCTTGATTTCCATCTTGCCTCTTCAACCTTGTCTCTTTCCTTCTTTCTTACTTTCTTTCTGGCACATCTGCCTGTTCCACTCGGCTTTGAGGGTCAGACATCTGTGAGTAGTGGCAGTGGTCTGATTAGCGTACATCGGTGTCCTCACTGCTCCCGGTCGAGCTTGTGATGAAGCTCTGCTGTGTATATAGAGCAGAACTGAGCTCATTAGCTCCCATTCCCACATACACACACACGTGCACACACACACACGCACGCACACACACACACACTTGCTGGCCTTTATTCAGCAGTTACATGCACGTGAACAGGTTCCTCAAGGTCAGTGCGAAGAGCTGAATGAAGCCGACTTACGGTAGGAGACGGCACATCATCATGTAGCCCTGGCCTCAGCATACAAATCACACGCACATCCAGAGTTTCACCTTCTTTTTAAATCGTTTTTGCAAGGCATTTCTATTGCAGAATAACTATGAATAAATATGAGAGGCCATAGTGCAGGTTTCTGGAACCGTGGCAATCCGAGAGTCATTTTTACAAGAAACATTGCCTAGAGGTGGAGGGGGGAAAATGAAACGGAACAAAAAAAATAATAAAAAATGGATCAAATTAAAAAGGAATCAAACAGAAAACCAGCCAAAACAAAACATAAAATAAATTATAACAAATCAAACAAATAAAACTAAATCAAATAGAACACAGTTAAAAAAAACACAAAATTTAAATGATAGAAAAAAATTGCAACTGAATAACACAGAGTCAAATAAGCAAAAAAAAAACACAAATAAATAAACAACTAAAAGAAACAAAGAAATGAATAAATGAAACAAAAATAACTGACAAAACCAAACAAAATAAATTCAAATTAAATGAGGCAAGATAAAAAAAATGGTTAAATAAAAAAGAATATAACAAAATAGAATAAAAAAAAGTGTACACATTTAAAATAAAATATAAAAAGTAAAACAAGCAAACCAAAACCAATCTGAAAAATAAAACAGGAAAAAAAAA
Organism: Leiocassis micropogon; assembly: GCA_028565275.1. NCBI lineage: Eukaryota > Metazoa > Chordata > Actinopteri > Siluriformes > Bagridae > Leiocassis > Leiocassis micropogon. The sequence continues at coordinate 28,988,365 of JAOVVA010000001.1, forward strand.
AACACAAAATACAAAATTAATTAAATCAAAATGAGGTAAAATAAAGACCAGGTTAAATAACACAATGAAACAAAACAAAATAAAAATAAAGATTAAATAATGAAACTAAATAAATTCCAAAGTGAAAAGGCAAAACCAAACGTAAACAAATTAAACAAATGAATAAAAACAAGCAGGATAAAAAAGGAGGGGGGGATAATAATAATAAAATAACTGAGAATACAAAACAAAATTGAAAATAAAAAAATAAATAAATGAAACTGAACACAAAATCCAAAATAAATAAAAAAAATAAACAGAACAAAATAAAATAGTTCAAATAAGATGAATGAAATAAAACAATAAAGTTAAAAGAATAAATACAATAATTTGAGGAGCTTTATATTATTTGCACATATTTCGTAAACAAAAAAATGTCAAATTTTTAGGGAAATCCTATTATGTGTTATTTTTAATTATACTGTGCAACAGTCACCACACAAACTAATATCTGTGCGAAATAAAGCTTGGGTAATTACAGCGCATCCAGATTAATCTGCCACGATTATTATAAATCACAATAGTTTTGCATCGACTGATTGAGTGGCGTTTAATAAATGGGGATTGTGAAATCCTTTTCTTTTCTTTTTTTTCCCAAACCGCAGCATTATAATTCCTCCCATGCTATCTCTCCTCTACCGTTGTGTCTGCTGGTGTTTGGGAGGCGTCTGCTGAGAGGAAGCTCTGGAGCACATCCTTTTATGTTTATTAGCCACATTACGGGCTATATCGGCACATTTGCAGAAAGGAGGCGCCTTAATGAGGCCAAATTAATTCTGCTGAGATATTAAACAAAAGCTGATGAGAACAGCTCATCAAGCATGACTAGGTGAAAAAGATGTGCACGTGTGCGTGTTTGCATGTGAGAAAGAAATCTAAAGACAGACAGCGAGACACAGAGAGAGAGAGAGAGAGAGAGAGAGAGAGAGAGATGCTGGTAAGCCACTGTGACCCAATTCAGAGTGCTGAACTGAGCTCTGTCAATTTCCTTGACATACACACCCATTTCATCTAAACATTATAAATTACCGCATGAAAATGTGTTTTTTGTTTTTCAGATCTCAGATCCAAGTGCTTTCACTAATGCCGTCATTAGCTGAAAGCTTCTAAATGAACGCGCGTAAAACGCTGAGCTGCAGCTTTAAGTCAAATACATCAAGGCTGTTTCTGAGACTAGACTCAGGCTCGGTCTCTATCGCTGTATAACATAAGCAGCCTCATGTCTCTAATCTGTATTCTCTTGTATTGAGTGGTTCAGTAAAGCTCTCTGACTCTGAACATGTTCAACATAATGGGAAACGAGCAAAGCAGCTCAAGTGGTATTAATAGAGTGACAGCATGTAAGCCTATTTGGGTAGGAAACTGAAACGCAGCTTTTTATTGATTTGTCTAACAATTTGATTTACACTCCTACGCACTTTCCCAGCATACGGGAACTTCCAAAAAATAAAATAAAATGTAAAAAAACGGTCCACGGCTGCTCGTCAGCTGACGTGAAGGACGACATGGCGTGGCTGTAATCTCAGCGCACTGCTCTGGTGTGGCGTAGCAAGTCCCAGTGCGCTGGCCTACATACGCGCGGTGTGTAAATACCACAGAGACAAAACAGGTGCTGGCTTTCATCCAAGAGAAAAGTCCCAAACGTCCCACTGACGCCCTCAACAAACACGTCTATGCCACAGCTTATCAAAACAAGAGCGCATAAAACGTCCCTTAGTGCGCGAGTCAGCCATTTTATGGTGCTGTTATCAAGAAGCTACTGTTAGATTGACATTAAGCGTAGACTCACAATCCAACACTGGATGATACGATCACCCAATTAAAACCTGAGCACACTATATATGTACAGTTGTGGTTGGATATTTATATACACTCATCACGAATACGAGTATTGTAGCAATATTTTTTTTTTCTTTAACGGCGTCCTAATACTTATAGAGCGTCTTTTAATGAACGTGATACCGATTCAAGCGAAGAGCCCAAACCGCAGTGCTGAAATGTATATTTTGGTCCTTGTAAATATAAATATAAAACATTAAAATGCCTTTTTGGACTAATTAAAAATGTTAAATGTTTGTTTTTTTTCTCACTGAGGACATCAGAGAAGACCTGTAGTCTATATCTGTAGTCTGAGAAACTGGTTCAACTTAATAAACTGAAAAATAAGAGAATATGCTGGATCAAGTGCTTTTTTTTTTAAGCGGATAATGGAGGATAATGCGTTTAATTTCTCCAATCTTCATAATCCATATAAATACAGTATAATTCCATACATTCATATACAATCATGAGTTTTTTATTATTATTATTATTATTATTATTATTATTATAAATTTTTACTGTATCTTGTTGACAGTCATGGGAGCAAAACAAAATATGAGGGGTGTTCAAGTCAAACCAGGACTTTTGTTAGTGCAGAATAACGAGCATAGTTATGAGAGTAAAAACAAGCAGAATAGTAATTTCTCTACATAAACTCCTGCTCTCATCCCAGCCTTTCACTAGTGCTACGATACCATTAAAGTAGAACGATTTCTGGCTGTGCACGTGCCACGAAACACTGGCCTCCCAGGAACTCCTTCAACACAAATGGCTTGTAGAGAGGTCAGCCGAGTTCCTGCAATGTGCAACTGGTGTCTCATCAACGTACTGGGCTTGAAGTCTTCTGTAAATGTTTGTCAATCGGTTTTATTTCGTCATTTATAAGAATGTCCCGGTTTGACTTGAACACCCCTCGTATTTCCGGTTTCTCCCACAGTCCAAAGACTTAGGCTTACTGGAGTTTCCCAATTGCCTGTAGTGTGTGAGTGAGTGTGTGAGTATGTGTGCGTGTGTGCCCTGCGATGGACTGGCACCCCAACCAGAGTGTATTCTGCCTCATGTCCACTGGGATAGGCTCCAGGCCTCCCACAGCCCTGTTCAGAATAAGCGGTTTAGAAAATGTATGTGATTAATTAGATTTTTTTTGTTTCGTTTTTTTAATTAATTACAAGATTTTTTGCACATATTTTGTTTATGATTGAATTATTTTATATGCCATGCAAATTAAAGCTTAAAAAGTTTTAAGCTTTAATTTAAATTTTTTAAAAAGAGTAATCACGCTGCATTCAGATTAAAACATTATAAACATTTCGAGTTTAATATTAACATAATTTGAACAGGGAGCTCTGGAAATCAACTAAAGCATGTTTGAAATTTGGTTCCGAGTACCAGGAGCTTTGTCAGTGCAATTTGTGATGTAATATTTGTATGAATATACTCTGAATATGATGCATAAATCAATATTAAAAAAAAATAAACCAGATAAAAAGAAAGCATTGATCGTGAAAACCCCTGCTGCATGGCCACATTGGTGGTAAAATCTTAGCGTACCCATTAGAAATTCTATCACATTAGCAATTGCACATGCATATTTCAAATGGACCATTTCCCATATGCAACCCAGTGCAAGTAAAATAGTCTTGTCTCCAAAAACCACACTTCAGTGGGTATTTACCCAACATAATCCCATTAGCATGAATCATTCTAATGCGCTGTGGTGCGGTATGAGCCGCGCTTTCCCCACACATGGAGTCGTTTGTGATAGGCGGGAAGAGCCAGGCAGCAGATGACTCAGTGCAAGTGAGGATGCTTACTACAGGGAAGTGGCGTCTCGCTTTGTGAGTCTTGGCAGTGCGGTCTAATCAAATGTTCCTGGAAATGGCTTCCTGTCCAGCGATGGGAAGCCAGGCTCCGTGCGAGATAAAGATTTCTCTGCCTCCGATGCCAAAAGCTGTTTTAATAACCCAGGCTGTCGGTGATGGAGTGCTATAGGAGACTGTGGCGAGGTACAATGCCGTATTATGCTGTGGGCTGCAGTCAGGAATGGTTGACCAGTTGTTACGGATCAGTTCATTTCAAATGTGCCGGGTTGTAACTGCTTAAAAAAGTGCACACCCTTTGATTTTGGAATAACAAAGTGGGGCGGCATACTAGAGTGAAACTTCAAATAAAACAGTTAAAATAATATTGTTAAAGTAAGCAACACAAAAAAAAATCAAGTTTTACATGTTTTGACTTTTAAATTTAAGCTTTCAATATCTGAAATTTTTTGAATTTGGATGTCTTTAAAAACTTTATATTATATAGGTATAGGTTCAATTATTATAGGTTAGTTATTGGTTATAGCGTAAATTATTTCTATATTTCATTGATAGTTACTGTATAGTTACAGTGATTGAAAATGCAGTTATACTAAACATAGTTCTCATAATAGTTATATAAGAGTTTATATTTACTGCATAGTTATAATTACAGTTATACTTATAGCTGTTGTCATACTTATTGTTATAGCAACTGTATATATTATAGTTTTCACTATAGTTATTATTATAACTAGAATATTTTAATAATAATATTCTAATATTTACTGTATAGTTATAGTTACTGTAATATTTGTAACTATTGAAGAACATTAGTACTTTTTTTCAAAAACGTAACATTACAGAGAAACACCAAGCCCCTGTCCCTGACTATTTGACCCTGACCGTTACAATGCACTGACACCGGAGACTCCTTCCATAGGAAATCTCTCCATTATCATATATTTACTTTAAAATTTTAATATGCCCACCTTAAAATTCCTTCTGTAGTTTTTTATTATTGAAAAAAGCATCTTTGGTAATAAATGGTATTAACCCCTAATTAAATGTGTAAGTGTATTGTAGTTTCTATAGTAACTGCTAATGCTAATCACGCTTTCTTTTCCAATGGGGTGTTTCTCGCACCGGTACCGCCGGTGTTATGCGCGGCACGGACGAGGAAGGCTGAGGGAAGATGGTGATGGTATGGCGTGACGTGGATGCCATTTAAACAGTTCTATCTGATTACACAGAGCAAACAGATGATTGTTTGTCTGCTGGTGAGCTCTCGCTATTACATCATTGCTGTGGTGATGCACAGAAATGAGGTCAGCGAATAGTCAGGTCTCGTCAGTGCTTGGTTTTTCTACTAAGGATATTTATGAGAGAAGCTCACAGCTGCTTGCTTATTATGATTCATTGAATGAGCTCATTGGAAAACTGCTAGGATTAAGTACTTAGGGTTGTTGTGATTATAAAATTGAGAGAGAGAGAAAGAGAGAGAGAGAGAGAGAGAAACGAGGCCTGAATTGACTTAACGTTAGCATTTCCAAAACCACAAGTGACCCGAGTAATAAGGGTTAATACTAGAATAATTATGTGCATACGGACATTTTTTTTTTTCATTAAACAAATGGATAAATACATAAAAATTACACTTCTGTTTGCTTTTTTGGCCATGAAATGTATTTCAAAGACACAATAAATAATGTTTAAACATACAAAACCTATTAACGAAGGTCATGGGACAATAAAACAACCTACCAGCTCATTAGCTACGTACATAAATCATGTATTATTATTATTATTATTATTATTATTATTATTATTTAATAATGTGTTGCTCAATTACTGTTTATTTACATTACTTGTGTTACTGACATTGCAGAAAAAACGTTACTATACAAGAGAGTACTCTAACAAAGTAAAAGCCTGTTGTTAATACCGTGTAATGTGAACCTGCTTTGTTTTAATGCAGAACATAAAACTGGGTCCCTTTTAACACATCACACAATAAACAGTATATTTTAATACATTGCAAAACATATTGTAAACCAGATACATATTCTGTAAAATGCCACAGAAAAAAAGATTCATCCTGCTCCCAGAACAACTCTTTCACAATTTGAAATAATGGGTTGATGCGATAACTATGTGACATTCAGTACATTAAGGTCGCCAGCTGACTTGAGTTTATTGCCACATAAGGTTGCTGAGTGTAGACCTGACCAGCTGAAGCAACCCAGCTCACAACACTGTTTATGGCTTCTACAGTGGCAACTACAGTATACATCACATACACCCATCGCTCTGAAATGGGGTCAATCCGAACTCATTAGACCATCTGTCCTTTTCGCATTGCTCCAAAGTCCAATCTTTATGCTCCCTAGCATTTTCTCTAATCATTTCTTATAGCCACACAGCTGTTTAGTCCCAATCCTGTGAGTTCTCGTCACATCGTTGTACATGTGGAAATACTTACTTTCAGTATTAAACATAGTTGTTATGCAACATGCATAAATACACTCACACAAACCCTATATATTATATAATTTTTGATCAATTATACCATTTTCATAATCAAAGTTCACCAAATTCACTTCTGTACCCTAAATCCCTTGCCCATTATGTAGCACACCAAAAAAAATTCTCCACTAGTTATTGTCTTTCCAACTCTACTTGGTGATAAAGCTATTACGCACAAGAAGCCCAAATAACGCTGAGTGCATTTTTGGAAATTACTGTTTTTTGGAAAGAACAATTGTCTTATCTTTCTGTCAATGCCTCACACACCCATCCAAAAAAACATAATAATAATGAAAAAAGAAATAGACAGAAGCTTGGCCAGCTTTTCACAGTAAGCACCAAAACACTTGCCACTAATCAATAGAGCAGATGATAACAGAACACTTCCAAAGCCATTTAGCGACATCTTATCGCTGGACTGAGCTCTTACCCTGTCAAAATATTTTGCAGCGGACCAGTGTTAAGGGACAACAGCAACATTTAACGCCTTCCACAACCAAAAGCCTGGGCGCGTTAGATAGTTCTCTTTATCAAAGCAAGACTCTGAAGAAGTATGGAATATAGTGGAAAAAATATTGCATCCTGATATATACTCAGCAAAAAAAGAAACGTCCTCTGACTTTCAACTGTTTTTACTTTCAGTAAACTTAATGTGTAAA
>JAOVVA010000001.1:29012621-29024425 GCA_028565275.1 Leiocassis micropogon
AATTCAATTCAATTCAATTTTATTTGTATAGCGCTTTTAGCAATTGTCATTGCCGCAAAGCAGCTTTACACAATCATCAATCAAGTTTAACAGCATTTCTTTGTTTAACTTCTTGCTTATTACAACACAACATACATTATCTCAACCTAACAAATAAAATCCGATTTTATCCATACTTTTATTACTTATTTATATTTTATTACTTATATATATATTTTTTGCCACTGTAACTGTAACCGTACAGTGTGCACATCGTGTTGATATCAGTAGTGACCCAGTTCTAGCAGTGAAGAGGGCATGCATAGAGTACAGCGCTCTGATGGTGAAACTAATTTCAGAGGCTAAAAGGAATACAGCATGTGCTCAGATGAAGATAAATGACATATTGAGATGATGAGAGAGAGTGAGGGGGGGGGGGGAAGAAGGAGAAAGGTCTAGACTAAAACCGAGGGATGAAGTGTGCCTTTGCCTCGAGACTGTAATCAGTCTTTAAAGAAAAGCATCATTGGTAGCATTGGTAATTGCTAACACTGTGACATGTCAGGCCTTTATGACAAGTAGCGGCAATTCCAGTAGCGCTTCCCTTTAAAGTTACACTCTACACACACACACACACACACACACACACACACTTTAGCTTGGCGAATGAATCAGAAATGGCATCACCGTTCGTACTGTACGAGAACATAAATCCTGTTCCGTGTCTGAAGAAATTACACTGGATTGTCTGACAGGCCCTAAGAATCCACATGTACACGTATGTCATGATGTGATTATCCTGTCTCCTAAATCTCAATCAAATCATGTGTTCTCCATATGGCTAATGCTCTGTAAAGCTACTCTGTCACACAGTATAAAGCGTATCAATTTAGCCGTCTGCGAAAACCTGTTAAGATATGCATGCGCCTGAATTCAAGCCAATTCTACCAATAATGTTCCTCGACACCACTCCTTAAAGAAAACTTAAAGCATTTTTTTGCACCAAATCAAAGCGTAACTGGTTTTATTTAGTCTAGTTCCAGCTTTGTAAGGAGCTTGTATAAACACACACACACACACACACATGCACACAGTGATAAAAACAGTTAGCCTGATTAAAGAAGTCTTAACCCTTGATAACTAAGTGTGATTTTCTCATGATTTGGTGTGATCAAGTTCTACACCAAACCGAAGTGATAGCCAGAGGGACATAAGCATCCAGTTCAGTTTCTGATAAATTACCAGCAGTCAGAATGTTTATGACGCTAATGTGCCACGACATCAAAACAAAGATGAAAAAACGTTAGAGGTTCCATAGCTCAACATTATTTCCGACTGAGTAATCTGATTGTACGGCAGGCGTGGTGATATAAAGCATAACAGCACTGGGAAGTTTTACTATACACTATGTATCACACCGTTTTACAGGTCTTCAAATAACCCTTAATTGCGCTGTCGGTTGCCAGCATGCGTGAAAGTAGGTCTGTACGGCCCCCAGTACTTGAAAGAGGAGAGAGTAGCTGCCTGCCAAAACCCACAATCAAAACCAGTTCTGAATCAGCCCTATCACCTGGAGATCGCTGGTTCGGTCACCGGGTGATGCTGTTACCTCTCGCAGCCGGAGGTCTAGAGAGAGCTGATTGGCCGAGCTCTCTCAGAGGGGAGGGATGAGAGGTACTTCGTGCTCCCACAGCAATCACGGCTCTACAGCCAATCAGGGGCGTCTGATCTTGAGCTTGCGCAAGCGGAAGGAGCGGTTAGCGCTGTCCTCCGAGTGTGTTACGCCGCCCCCAACGGTGCATGAGCGAGCAGTTCAAAAAGATGCGGTCGGTTGGCGTCACGTGGTTCGGAGGAAACACGTGATAGTCTTCGGCCCTTGCGACTGAGTGAGAGTAGTAGCCTTAATGTGGGAGACCCCTAGTGACGGGGAGGAATTGGACACGACTAAATTAGGGATAAAATAAAAAAAATAAAAAAAAAAACACTTCATCTCCATAGTAACCGATTCTAAATCGTTCCAAATTGCCTCTGAACCGCCCATGTTGTATCGTTCACAGCTAACACGAGCTACAAAACTAACTAGGTTCTAATAAAAGGCTGAATCCCAAATCCCTCTCTAACCTCTAATTAAGGGCACTACTTGGTATGTGGAACAAGGGATTATACACCCTCCATAGTGCACTAGATATTTGGGATTCAACCCCTAAAAACTCGCAGAAGTTAGCTGATATTCTAAAGTGGAATAAGAGGAAATTTAAAGTACAGTACAAGTTTCTCAGGACTGTCCACCAACCACCTCTATGGTTTATTCTCCTCATCTTTTGGCGACATACTACCGGTAATAATTTTAATAGTATTTTTAAAAGTATTTTTAAAAGTATTTTTATTTATTATTTTTAAATTGCAACTAAACTTTCAACTGGTCGCCAGCTCCGCCAGTCATGGTTAGTTAGTTCCACCAGTTGCGTAAGGCTATGTGCTGGCAGAGCAAAGAAGCTTTCTAAATGCATAAGCAAATCTGTTGATCATAAACGGTGTTTGTGAAACCACGAGAGCGAGTGCTGTTGTACTGAATATCAGCACGGCATGTGATAGGGTCATATTCATCAGAGTGCAGCTTGAGTACTGAAGATATCTCAGCCGTGCTAACATCCAGGACAACGGCTCGACCTTTAGTGTGATATTGCCTTGTATACACTTTATAAATTATTAATTGATATTGCCTATTTATAATCATTCAATAAGCTATAAAGTGGTTTAATAAGATCAGTGTTCTTATTTCAAATTTATTACTAATTTCAAAGGTGAATTAATAAATTACTCTCGCTTTCAGGAAGAGTTATTATTATAATTTTTTTTTAATTTACTTTTTTTCATTATAATTTTTTAATGTCATTTCAGCCATAACCAGGTTATAAAGGGCTAGACCTTTTAAAAACGTACACAAACGCAAAACCTATTTCCGGTCATAAAAGCCTGTTTCAGCTACAAAGTCTGCTGTCATAGTCCATCAAAACATGTTATACTGTACGTTACTGTACATAAAGCCTCAGATAACCTGAGAAGACTTTCACAGACAAAACAATCAAGATAAGAGTAACTAAAGGCACTTAAAATGGCACGTCAGCGAAAAGCCTGGAAACGTGATGCCACTTCTGGGCAAGAGACAGGTTTTTTTTTTCTTTTTTTTTTTTCTTAATCGACCGCCTGGGGAGCGCGAAGAAGTAAGCAGCAGCATTGATCCTGAATTCTGAACCCCTGAGGTTTTCCGTGCTGCTGTATTGACAGCACTTCGACTCCCCTTTCACGTACTTTCTGTGAAAAAATCAGTCTTGTCACCTGCTAACAGCTGGCTTAGGACACAAATCAAAGAACGGAGGAAAAGACGGGAAGAAAGTGGTGCCTGAACTCCATGCAGCTTCCCGACTGAATGAAAGTCTTTTGGAGTGCAGAGGGAATAAGTGTGTGAAATTAAAATTTTGCCCAGCCTTTTACAGTGTGCATAACCAGAGGATAAGAAAAATACTTCCCTCCAGACTTCCCAGGCTTCATAGCTGGAGCCTATCCCAGGAGGCTGAGGGCACGAGGCAGGGTACACCCTAGACAGGGTGCCAATCCATCGCAGGGCACACGCACATACACATACACACACTCACACATTACGGGCAATTTGGGAATTTGGCAAATTAGCCTAATCTGCATGCCTTTGGACTGTTGGAGGAAACCGAAGTATCCGGAGGAAACCCACCAAACATGGGGAGAACATGCAAACTCCATGCACACAGAGACGGGAATAGAACCCGAGCCCTGCAGGTGCACGGCGACAGTGCTAACCACTACACCACCGCGCCCCCCCAAAACATAAACAATACATGTTTTTAAATGGCATCCTATATTTAGCCACTTTAGACTGCAAACATTTGCTCCAATTTCTCCAATCTAAATCATTTAATTTAATTTAATTTTATTTAACTAAGTATTAAGAAATGAGGTGAGGCTCAAGCCTTTTGCCCAGTACTGTACAACGTATAAGGTTTGCCTTTTTCATAAAATCTGTCAGTGATCCTGGAGTTGCATGTATCTGTATAAAATACAACCAATTCATTTATTCATTAAGTAATAACTGCATGCGTATTTTTTTTTTTTTTAAAGAATGAAGTTTGCCTCATACTTAATCTTCTAGAAAAAAATACCAGTGTAATGTAGAAACCCTGCATCGTCATATCTAAAGTATGCTAGGTAGCAAATCTCCATCAGCCTGAGTGGCACTTAATTAATGGAGTCTGGAGCATTAACACATGCTAAACAGTGGGTTGCGCTCTGATCGTTGTTAGTTGTTAATAACACCACCTGCTAACAATGCCACAGTCGCAGTATGATTAACACAGACCTATGTGATGAAAAATGGAATCCTGGCAATCAAACAACAGCGCTTGTTCACAATTTACACAGAATGCTATAGTTAAATGCACTAATTGCACGTTGTGTGGCATCGCTTAACAGTTTTAAAAAAATTAATTAATTAATTATATATACAACTAAACGGTCTGCCACTGTAGTCAGTTCCCTCAGCATCAGTACAGCAAGACTGAGAGTATTCTTAAAGAACACACATGTTCATCCAGAATCAAAATGCGATTGATAACACATTGTCCGTATATTAAATAATTATGATTCCAAACATAGCTGCATTAATACTGGTATATCTACATACCGTAATATAGAAAATGTCATATTAAAGAGATGGCATTACAGCATGAGCCAATCTGTGTCTGTGAGGTCATTAATGCCGAAGAGGGCAGATAGTGCTTTCCTCAGAGGGCGTTATGCAGCCCTTTGATGTGGTATGAGCACCAGGTTGAAAAGAACCAGGTGGCAGGCTTCACATATCACGTATAACACACGTATAACAGCAGCATGTGCCATGACAGAAACCTCCCAAGTAGATAGCAGTTGGTGGATGGGATTCGCCAAAACCAGGCTGGTTTAAAAAAAATAATTACAATCGCTCATTCACTCAGCCATCGTCTATATCGCTTTATCCTGTATTCAAGGTCAGGCAGGGGCCTGGAGCCTTTTTCAGGAGACTTATGGCACGAGGCGGGGCTCATCCTGGACAGAGTACCAATTCATCACAGAGCACACACACTCACACACTATGGACAATTTGGGAACGCCAATTAGTCTAATCTGTAGGTCTTTGGACTGTGGAAGAAAACCGGAGTACCTGGAGGAAAATTACAATTCAATAATCTAACTGCCATTGTCATAAGCCTGGGTAAATGCGTTTTGTAAAGCTTCGGAAATAATGAATTGCACAACTACTATATAATAGTTAAAATAAAAAAAAAAACATGCATATATACTGATCAGCCACAACACCACCACTACTGAATAACATCGATTATTAATTATATACCACTAAACTGGTGACAGGATCATTTATGCCACCACTAAACTGGTGACAGGATCATGGGCACCCAAGGATCATTTATGCCAGTGGGGACCAAAGGCCAGCCCGTCCTGTCCGATCCCACAGTAGCACAAGTTGCTGAAAAAAGTTAATGCTGGCCAAGAATGGAAGGTTTCAGAACACCTCGTTCAAGTTACTGTTCAAGGTTGTTTGTCTGGCCTCCGAATTCTCCAGGTCCCTATCCGATCAAGCATCCATGGAATGTAATGGACAAACAAGTCCGATCCATGGAGTTCCTATCCTACAAAACCCAGCACCAAAAGGTAATGTCCGCCGCTAATGTCTCAGTGCCAGACACGACATCACACCCCCCAGTGGTCTGGTGGAGTCATGCCCTGAGGCGCCAGAGCTGTCCAGATTCCACAAGGGGAACCAACATAATAATATTGGGACACATAATATTAACATATTTGAATGTTATGGCTGATCTGTGTACTTTCAGGCTTTCAGGCTTTCAGGATTCAGGCTGCATTCGCGTGTTCCTAGGACAGGAATTCAGATCCAATAAAGATGGAAAATGAGTGCCTGGAAGTCGACAATTTGCTATTGACACCCTAATGCAGAATACAAGACAAAATCGAACCAAAAATTAGGGTGCACGAGACATTTTAACAGTAGTGTAAGAATTCCAATAGGACCTGGACAATCAAAACAACTCAATGGACAACTATAATCATGAATCATTGTCAGCCTGCCTATTGTGAACTATTCTGCAACACACACACAAAACCCCACTATATTTCACAGGCTGAAAGATGCTCAGGAGTTTATTGGAAAGGACTTACCACGTAATTATTTAGAGGAATTGTTCCTGGGTGTGAATTATCCCTGAATGGAGCAATTAACTCCTTTTTCATAAACATTCGACTTTAATCAAGAGCGCTTTGAATTTAATGAAGAGTGTAGTTTTGAAGATCTTTCTTAGATTGAGTGGCCAAATTTCACACAGAAGCGAAAGTGTGTGTGTGTGTGTGTGTGTGTGTGTGTGTGTGTGTGTGTGTGTGTGCGCGCAAGTGTGTGTGAGTGTGTGTGTGTGCCTCTGCAGTTAAGAGAATGAGAGAATGAATTTAATACAGAAGACATAGACTGAGTTCTTGAAAATCCAAGCAAAATAAAAATTATTACAATAAATAAAACTTTTGTTAAAAAGAATTGTATACACTTCATACATTCTTTGCAGAATATTTCAATAATAATAATAATAATAATAATAATTATTATTATTATTATTATTATTGTTATTTTTTATTATAAATGTTAATATTTTTTATATCATGCCCAGATGGCATATTTATTATATACTGTATTATTAATATATTATATCTCAGAAAACAGATACTTAACTGATAGTCATGGTAAGATAAAAATATTATTTCTAACACAAATTAATAATAATAATAATTATTATTATTATATATTATTGACGATTATTATTATTATTATTATTATTACAGTACTATTATTATTAATGTGTTTTTTTTTATATCTTGCCCAGATGGCACATTTATTATATATTATTAATATAATATATTTCAGAAAAACATACTTTCCTGATAGTCATGGTAAGATTAAAAATAATATTTCTAACACAATTCTTTAAACATTTTTAAAATATAAATATACATTTTTTATAAAAATTTACATACATTTCATACATTGCTTAAAACTGAAGATCAACTTTTTAGAAATGTATATTTCTATACCTTAAAAAAATTTATTATGACTATTGCTGTTGTTGTTGATGATGATGTTATTGCTTTTTAATCTCGGCCATCCCTAGTTAGGAAGTACTCATAATGTATTATTAACATATTATATATCTCTAAAAAAACAAAAATGTTTACAGCATTTAGCAGACGTCCTTATCTAGAGTGGCTTACGTCTTTATCTCATTATACATCTGAGCAGTTGAGGGTTAAGGGCCTCGCTCCCAACACCTTAACCTCAGGGTGCCAATCCATCGCAGGGTACACACACTTACACACACTACGGGCAATTTGGGAACGCCAATTGGCCTAACCTGATGTCTTTGGACTGTGGGAGGAAACCGGAGTACCCGGAGGAAACCCACCAATCACGGGGAGAACATGCAAACTCCATGCACACAGAGACGGGAATCGAGCCTGGCTGGGAATCGAACCAGGACCCTGGTGGTGCAAGGCGACAGTGCTAACCACTACACCACCGTTTTCAGTTTTAAGAAATGTATTTTTGTAAAAATAAATAAATAAATAAATAAATAAAATCTAATAATAATAATAATAATAATAATAATTATTATTATTATTATCTATAGACTTGCCTATCCATAAGTATGAAGCATTATATTATATTATATTATATTATATTATATTATATTATATTATACATTTTACATAATTACATAAACCATACCATATTCAAGCAATATCACATGCATGTGGTTACTTAATAGCAGCAGATAATCACAGACGATATTCAGTATAAAGACACAAGTGTGAGATGGCTTTTATAGAACAATTAAATTTAATCCAAAAAATGAAAAATGAATATTCATTAACAAGGCCAGATAGTTAGTTCATTTTTGCTTCGACGCCACACTTATTGATAGCAAACTGTCTCGTAGCGATGATTTGTTCTACACTTTTACTATTGCTCAAGGTGTTTCTGATAAAAGACTTCTCTTCCTATTTGTCCATCTTCATATAGAAAGCTTTCAGATTTCTGGTCAGAGGTTTTATTCGTGAACACTGCACCGTTGCCTCTGTCCGCTAATGACGATATTACATATCCATATAAGTATACTTATCAGAAGGTTTAACATAAGGCCTTGGTATAGTGTGAACTGATTTGTTTGCTCGACATTTATCGCTGCTGTTCCCGCCGCATTTGCATGAAGGACGTCCGAAAATATCGCTGGATTATTGGCTCCAGCAAACATTGCTATGCTGCATATTTTGACTTCGTCATTGCTGTGAAGACTGGGATGAAAGTAAAAGAGCATAAAGCAGTAAATAAAGTGGCATGCGCCGTGATATTAAACCACTCCAGATTCTTTCTGCCTTCCTTTTTTTCTTTTTTTTTCCCAGGGCTGCAGTGTGAAATGAAAGTGCACAGTCGCTGATTGGACCCCTGGGTGAACTCTTACCTTGTATGGCTCACCGAACAGATTGAAGCCGGTGGAGAACAAATCTTCATCCTGCTGCACTTCCTGTGTGCGACGCTCCCATTCCTTCTTCTTCAGCGCTGAACGGTCCTGCTCATAATGGCTGTAGAGAGAGAGAAAGAGAGAGAGAGAGAGAGAGAGAGAGAGAAACGGTAAGTATGATTGGAGTTGGCATGCACGAAATCAACGGCGAAAAGCCGAGGCTTTTACGAGATGCAAGAGGAGCCCTGATCTGAGTCCGGGTTGATATGAAGCAGACGGAAGGCGCGCTGTAAAGTAAACGGATTGCAGCTTAGGAAAGGACAGCAGTCTGGCAGGAATCGACAGCGAGAGGGTATCAAGCCTCGGGGAGAGTTCCTCTCAATTTAAAGGTCCTCAGAAGGCAATCAACACAGTGACTCTTACAGGAAGCTCATTTTAACTAGTGCCTGCTGCCCCTGAGTGCACCTCAAGTCTGTGAGTGATAAAAGATCAAACCGATCCGACAGACCCGGACCAGTTCATGACAGCAAGCATGTAAGTAGCGCACTAAATTAGAAACAACACCAACAACAGAAAAACCGGGCACGGTTCAGTACCCCAGGGGAAACCTGACATTACAATAGCATTAGCATAATGGCCTACATTCCTGGAGCGGAGATAGCACCGTGGCCCTAGATTAACTCAGACGTCCCCACTGGACCTGGAAGCTTTACCATTAGTGACTGCACATACTGTACATCAGGATCATCAAGAACTGCAACCGACCCAAGAAACGTGGATGTCCTGATGTGGTCTTCAAAGCTTTCAGCTTTCTGCACGTTATAAAGCAACACTGTGCGGCACAGCGACATGGGTGTCTCCAGGGTCCGGGATTCGAGTCTAAGCTATGCTAGGTTAATGTATGCATGGAGGTGCACATCGTATCTATGTGTCGGTATGGGTTCTCCCCATGTTCTCTGGTTTCCTCCCCAAAAAACATGCCTCTAAACCCTGTGTTTCAATGGGTGTGTAAATATGGGTGTGCATAATGTGTGTAATCCAGGGTGTATTCCCACTCTTACTCTTAAGGATACGTTCAAGATCCACCACATCCACTTACTGTAAGTAGACCAGAAATCAAATAGAAGACAATTCATACAGCTAATGTCATATGAAAAGATGCAGAGTGTCAGACTGGGGTTAGAGTTTACACCTTTCCTTGCAAATCGTCCCAATGCCAAGAATTTTCCTCTATAGGGTTAGATTGCGATGGATCTGACTTGTTTGTCTTGGATTCATTAATCTGGGGAACTTGGAGGCCAGACCAACAACCTTAAACTGTTTTCCTGCCGCATGTGCTGCCGTGATGCACTGGGTGTTCTGATACCCTTCTATCACAGCCAGCATTCATGTTCCAACAACTTTGGTTTTTCTGCATGATCCAACAGGACGGGCCAGCCTTTGGTCCCCACTGGCATACTCTAAATGAGACTTGGATGCCCATGATCCTTTCACCAACTTACTGGTGTATAATTAATAATCAATGTTATTCAATTCTTCTTGTATTAACATCAAAGATTCACCTATTACAGGAATCCATGCACTTCAAATGTAACCCTCCTTTGCGTTAGTGAGAAGCATTTCTGATTCTCCAGAAAACCACTCTGCTTTTAAGGGAGCAACAAGCGAGCCACTGAGACTAACAGAAAGGACCAAGAGACGAAGAGCCGGAATCAGTTTGTTCTCAATCTGTCCCGGCTATTCCCCGAGCCGCTCTTCGGGGTCGCTTGGCTTTTACGCTGTGTCTAATCCATCATCAAATTATTCCAGAAAGGGTGTGGAATGGAGCTGGCCCGAGAAAAACGAGAGCAAGCCCGGAGGTGACAGCCACTTCTTCTGAGGGTCGAGGGAAAATAAAAACAGTGTGGAGAGAGAAAGAGAGAGAGAGAGAGAGAGAGAGAGACGGAGAGAGGCAGGAGAAGATTGACTGACGCCGGGACCCTGGCCGCAATGACAGCGAGATGTCAGTTATGTTTATGTCAGCTCACCTGACGGATAATTTTGACATGCTGATAGATCACGTTTACAGCTGTCAGAGACGTTATCGCGAGAAGACTGCCGTCCCTCGACACTACGTTATCAGGCTAATGTAAAGCAGGACGAGGAAGAGACGTGGCATCCTGCTAGTCAAGCCTTAATGTTAAGTACTAAAGCACAAATGAAAATGGTAACGCAAGCATCATGCTGAACACTATTTCTCTTTTAACCTTATTATAAATGAAACGTTTCATTCATTCATTTATTCATTCAGTTGTATTGCCTTTTTTTGGGGGGGGGAAAAAATTATAGCTTTTTGTACATAAAACACAATTCTGTTTAAAACCAAGTCCCATTTCCTCCATATCAATCTTAATGTTGCAGATTAAGATCTATAGTATATTAGCGCTGTCGCCTTGCACCTCCACCAGGGGCAGGGTTCGATTCCCGCTTAGGTCTGTGTGCAGGGAGTTTGCATGTTCTCCCTGAATGTTTCCTCCCACAGTCCAAAGACATGCAGATTAGGCCCCGTTCCCAAATTGTCTGCAGTGTGTGAATGTGCTTGTGAATGTTGACCGGACGTCCCACCATGGACGTAAAAAGGTAATCACCATTGGCCTCCACATACTGTATATACAGTATACAGTACATATGCGTGTATATAATAGGGTATACAGTAACTTTACGGACCTTGATCGGCAACATAAAAATGACAATTTTTTTCGATGAGTGCCTTATAAAGGGTTAAGATCTAATTGCCTTTTATAAACATATAACAGTGCCAGGTAATTATTTAAGCTATATATTATGAAGATCGATTTTTCCTCTTTTTTTTCTATACAATTTAAAAGTCATTTCTTAAAAGACATTTCTTTGCTCGGTCGTGAACAGAACAGATTGAATGTATTAAAAAAAAAAAAAAAAACACCAACAAAAACTACAAATGACTCAAAAAGCAAAAGGATTCCTGATAACCCCGGGGCAGACCGTGTGTGTAAAGTGTGATCAGTCGGCAGCTGAGCGAAGCCTCGAGGGATGGACGTTTAATGAGGATGAGGATTTTTCCTCCCTTATCCATATGTTGCAAAAAAAACAGATTTCTCAAATAAACCGAGTCTTCAGCTTAATCAGCATCGGAAGAGTTTATTTTATAACGAGCATGACGGCAGGCTCGATGATGCTGTTGTGGAGTACGTCCTCGTCTCTGAA
>JAOVVA010000001.1:29032615-29053041 GCA_028565275.1 Leiocassis micropogon
TATATACACAGCGTTACTTATTCCTGGCACCGCTTGCCATCGCTAACTGTGCGCTTGTTTTGAGGTGCAGGACGCGGTGTTCACCCCCATTAACCTGACATGAGCGCTGGCAGACCCAGATGTAAATAAACTGACAGAGCAGCCGAAAACAAGCGCGTTTTTAGTCACGTCTAGACACACCCGCGATGACCTCATGAGCCGCACGTCTGCCCGGACCTCCGGTACATTTCACACATGCTAACACATCTAACATAGAGGCCCTGATTTGCTTATGTTTTGCATGTGTACAAACAGCATGCTAACAGTGGACTACGTCTTACATCTCTTGTCTGATTTAGGGGTTCGCTCTAATGATTTTGGATATTTGAACTTAAATATCAGGAGGATATTAACGATATCCTGAACAGTGCGTGTAGAAAAGTTTTAGAAATTTTTGAAAACTAAATAAAACCAGACAATTTCAGTCGTTTAGAAGTCTAAAAAAATAAATAAAATAAAAACAAATTAATTAGACAAAGATGATTAGATAGATAGAGTTAAAAATAAAATTTAACTACTTACATTACATTAAACTAAGCAAAATAAAAATAAAGATAAAATAAAATGAAAAACAAAAGTGCAATAACATAAAATAAAGCGAAATTAAATTCATGTAAACAAAACAAAATTGAATTAAATAAAGATAAAATTAAAAAACAAAATAAGATTTAAATAATTCTTTTGATTGTTTAAAGCTGCTCTGCGACAATGTCAATTGTTAAAAGTGCAATACAAATAAAATAGAATTGAATACAATAAAATGAATTAATTATATTTAAATGTAATTAAAATTTAAAATAAGAAATTAAATTAAATACCCTAAATTATTTGATTATGTAATCTATCCATATAAAAAAATTTAAAAAAAAATAGATAAAAAACATATAAAAATTAATTGAATTGAATTAAATTAAAGTAAATTAAATAACCATGGCAAAATTCAAAAACGGGAAATAAAATAAACAGAGCAGAATAAAATGAAACTGCAAATGAAGATTTATTTAATTAAGCTAAAATAATAGAATTAAAAGAGAAGAAAACAAAATAAATAAATATAAAATAAAATGAACCCAGCACCATCTATTTGGTTTTATAATCTAACTATTAGGTGGCCGTTAACTAACTAAATAAATGAATGAATTATTTAATAAATACCTGACACTTTCAGTAAGCGTACTCTATACCTTGTCCATTGTGAAGCGTGTAGTGAAAAGCAGTGTGTAAAATGGAGGTCAGGGTTTATTTGAGTTGAACACAACACTCTTCTTTGATCTCTAGTTCTGCGGTCTAGCCCACAGAAATAAAAGCGCAGAAGCACTCCTTCTCTTCAATTTTCTGTCACATTGCCAAAAATCAAATGCATAAATGTAAGTGCACCTAACAAGATGTACTTCAGGGATCATCATCAAGCATATGTAATTCAATTTCTGTCTTGACTTGGCATGAAGAAGAATATTTAATCATCGATAGAGTTGCTTTGAAGTGAAACTTCATTTTACAATATTGATCCAATTATTTAATGAGCACAAGTTGGACTGTGATGTCTATAGACATTACGATTATATACAGCACTGTGCGAAAGTCTTGGGCACATGCAGAGAAATACTTTGAGGGAAGGATATTTTTATATGTAATATTTGTATATAAAAAACAAACTATTGAAAGCAATAAACAGGATTAAACTAAGCACAGTCAATATTAAGCGTAATAAGCATTTTCATGTTTTAAAATGAATTAGTGGTCTCGGGGACAATAACCGGTTTAATTTAAAAGGGATTTTTTTTTTTTATTTAATAAGGAAATGAGCTTCTTAGTTTTTCTGAGCATGATGGAGAAACCACTGGTTAGTGAGAAACATTAGAAAGAATGGGCTTTGGTTTGCTAGGAAGCATAAAGATTGGACTTTGGAGCGATGGAAAAAGGTCACGTGGTCTGATGAGTCTAGATTGAGCCTATTCCAAATCGATGGGAGCGTCAGGGTAAGAAGGGAAGCGCATAAAGTGATGCACCCATCATGCATAGTGTCCACTGTACAAGCTCTGGAGGCTTGGTTCAGTTGCTCAGGTCTAGACTCAGTGTGGCAATAAATGAAGTGTTTATGCGGCAATAAATGAAGTCAGCTGATGACCTGATTGTACTGAATGACCAGGTTATCACTCTATGGAGTTTTTCTTCACTGATGACACAGACCACATTCAAGTAGTTTGGATCATTTTAGTGACTCGGTTCTTTGAATCTCGTCCATCAAAATGAACGGATCTTTTTTGGAGTCACTTAGTTCATTGCGTTCTTTTGATCAGAAACAAAATAAAATGTTACATTTTCAATAAACAGGCCCCCAACACGTCTAACATACACAAATTCTGACTCTAGTTCCAGTAATAAAAATATTACAATGCAGCTAGGAACATATTATGATAAACAGAATGAGCAGCTCACCTCTCATATCTTCTGGTCAGAATCGTTCGTTCTTTTGTCACGTGACTCTCATAGACGAACGAACGAACGACTCGGACTAGAAGACTCATAGGAAGAACCGCCCAGTTCTGTTTCAGCACTGCATAGCGTCTATGGGAGTCACATGACAAAAGAACGAATGATTCGGACCAAGAGACTCAAAGGTAACTACTCATCTCTGTTTCTTGTACATAACCTACGGAGGTTTTGCGATGCTTTGCCAGTAGAAAATGAACGAATCACTCTCCGAGACGACTCGTTCTTCTGAGTCACGTTAAAGACTCATCACTATTGCACACCATAATCGAAGGTAAAGCCAGTACAATTAAATATTAACGTGTGTCAGGGTGCATCAGATTACTGTACATTTTTTGCTGGTAAAGTTTTTACCATATTAATCCAGGATTTCAGAGGCTTTCCTGAATTCGCACCTACGATCCACCCACCCGTCATGTCGCGCCTTTGTAGGGGTGTTGGTGGAAATAAACAGGTATAAAGTCACGACACCATTACTGAAAAAAAGACCCCGTAAAATGAGACAAAGCTCTTGTCTGACCCTCAGCAAGGTGATACTGCAACTGGCCCATCAATCAGAGCCAGGGCTGAAATAATGGACAAACACAAACACGCACACGCACACGCACACACACACACACACACAGAGAAAGAAAGAAAGAAAGAAAGAAAGAAAGAAAGTCACGATACAGGGCACCAGTGCTCACCCTTTGCATGGCATTACTTCTTTCACCATGAGATTAGACCAAATACACCAGTATTAATAATGCCACAGTGCTGTTGAATTCTCAACCATCTTTATATCTTTATGGCATACAGTAATGTTTCTTTGTCTAATTCTATCATCCATTTTTCATATATGGCCATGGTTTAGCACTGTCGCCTTGCACCTCCAGGGTCCGGGTTCGATTCCCGGCCAGGCTTGATTCCCTTCTCTGTGTGTATGGAGTTTGCATATTCTCTCCATGCTTGGTGGGTTTCCTCAGGGTACTCCGGTTTCCTCCCACAGTCCAAAGATATGCAGGTTAGGCTAATTGGCTTTCCCAAATTGCCCGTAGTGTGTGAGTGTGTGTGTGTGTGTGTGTGTGTGCCCTGCAATGAATTGGCATCCAGGGTGTACCCCACCTCGTGCCCTAAGTCTCCTGAGATAGGCTCCAGGCCCCCCGCGACCCTGAATACAGGATAAAGCAATACAGAAGATGGGTGATTGAGTGAACAGTATCAGGGAAAGTTTTCAGCAAGGTCATGACCTTGAACTCGAATCTCATTGGTCACATGACAAGCTGTCTTTTTGTCTTGTGAACCGAAAAAAATTTAATCCTTTGTGTCGTAGAAGGAATAAAATGTGTTGAAGAATAATCAATATCTAAGCAGCTACACAGCCCCACTTGATTATTTTCCCCTAACGTCATGACCCTAAGTGTATTATTTCTTATTTCTCCCGCACACCATCACACGATGAACAACAGTCCTAACACTTGATTATTCTCCGCTGTAATGTTCGTACTACCTTATCAAGAACCCAAAACACACACTTACACACACACACACACACATCGAACCGCATAATGTTCCCCAAGCCGAGTGTGAGAACATTTACATTAATAGGGAAAAACCAAGTAATCAGTGGCTTTGAGAAGAAGATAGCGCTAGGGCTTCTTTTTTTTTTTTTTGACACCCCCACAACCTTCTTTTTTTTTTTTTCTCTTCCATCCTTTTAAAGAGACGTCCCCTGAGACGGGCCAAGCACCACAAGAGGATATTGCCTCTCCATCAGCGGGGGCCATCGCCTCTCTCTTATTAGTCTCCAGCCTTCTATTCGCCTCACATAAATATGCTGAGAAGCTCCAGCCATTTTTCACTTTCGGTGTCAGCATGGAGCCCACCATGAGCAAAATCACACAGATTACAAGGCTGGCACGTCATGGCGGGGCTCCGAAAAACCGCGCGGATCTGCCGAACGAGGCACGCTTTGTTTATCAAATTAGCGGTAATGGACCTCGAGGGCTCTGATTACGAAGGGCAGTTCAGCCCGTGTTTACTTTTGCGTTGAAAAAAAAAAAAAAAAGTGCACATCTTCACATTCCAATAATTACAGGACACTCTCATGACTAATAGAGTACTATTGTGGAGTGGCAAGCTGTAATACCACTTGAGCATGCAATTTAGTCATTTTTTAAAAATCAACAACCATCATACGCTGCTTCGGAAAAAAAATAATAAAAAATCAAACGCTGAGCCAAATGCGCAGCTTCAAATCGACCGTCTTAAATAGTCATAAGGACCCCTGCACGAGTCAATCTCGTGGACAATGACTCAGGGCATGTTGGGAGTGCACTAATGCTCTCCGCTGGGCTTATTTCAATAACATGAACAGGAGGAGGAAGCGAGGAAGTGGAGGTTTTTTTTTTCTTTTTTTTTTCTTACCAAAGACCTCAACTACCTGCTCTAATACTTCTCTCTCTCTCTCTCTCTCTCGCTTACACACACACATTTCCCCATGCAGCATGAACATCACGGCATCAATCACTGTCTCACCTCACAGCCGTTTCCACGTGTCCAAGGCCGGCACAAGGACTCGGCTTACACACGGCTCACCGCTAAATTTGTTTAGGAAATGTACTGCTCTCCAAAAGCCACTAATGTGCATCTAACATATACACACATTACACTTATAATATCAGGTGATTAAATTAAATAGACAGTCAAATCTAGAACTATTGGCACCCTTTACTGAAAAAGTCTAAATAAATTAAAACACACAAAGTCAAATAATAATAAACAGAATGGCTCATTTTCCAGTAGAGAAACGATCGCATGCACGTCTTCGCTGTTTAAACTGCCAAAAAATATTGGCACCCCTAAAGAGACGGAATACAGCTGATATTTTATCCGAACACATTTTATAGTACACGGGCGGATCCTTAATCTTTAATCTACTCAATCTTAATTCATGGCCATGAGTTACCTAAGTGCAAAGTAATCTCGACGTGACGCCTAATGTCTTAGTTACACGCGGTCAAGGAAGTTACGCAGTCGTCGCCTTGATCTGACCGTTTCTTTGCAGTCGATTAGAATTTCCGAGGAAAACAGCGAGGAAAAAAATATAATGAGACATAACGGGAGAAAAAAAAATACATAAGACGAAAAAACTTTATTTTTTTCTGCCAAGATGGGTGAGAGTATATCTGGGTCAGTATAAAAAGAATAATGGCTAGACAATAACTTTATTTTATTTCTATGTTAAGTACAGTGATGAGACATTTGGTAACGAATGACCATCCCAACCGCTTTGGCTCGGTAGTCATTCCCGAGAACATTCAGCACATCATCCTTAAAAAAAATAGACATATAACTTGTTCTCAACGTGCAGAAGAGACGCATCTGTCTGTGGGAACTGTACACACGATCGTTTACGAATAGCGCTACCACGTTATAGGAATTCGGCTGGGAGTCCTTGCTACATCCCTTGTACAGTCCTGCCCATTAAAGGAGTTCCTGGGAGGCCAGCGTTTCAGATGTGTAAAATTTCTGACAGGAAGCAAATCCACATACATGCACTGGAAGTTCTGGTTTATAAGTGCGTTCTGTGACTTTTGCTATTCAAGCAATGGCTTAATACATTGTTTGGCAAAAAATATTGCACCTTTAATGAACAAGACCTTTCTTTGTCCTTTATATCTGAGATCTTGCTTATCCCTGTCCTCACTAAAGTTTGTCTTTGTGTAGCGTCACATGGAATCCTGGTCCTGATCTGCACCTTTAGTCCCAATTAGATGCCTTGTGAAGCTTTTAAAAAAAATCTCCTATTTGGAACACATGATCTGTCCGTGCGCACATTTCATTCATTACGTCTGGGAACTGTCTACGTCACCAGTCCATAAACAATTCATTTATAAAATATTGACACACTTTTATACGTCAAATTCTCGCTCATGTTTTTATAGTCCGGAGCATCCGAGAGCAAGCGCGCGTTCGTGTAGAGTCAGCTTATGAAACAGGCGTGTTTAAGATCAATGCCACAAAGACACAGTCACCCCGTTCTCTCGAAAGGACATCAAACACTCATGTAATGAGAGGCTATGCAATAGATGTCAGTTTAATAAATGCAGCTCATCTCTGTAACAAGGGCCTTTGGCCAACAGCAGAGAGAGACATTAAACAGATCAAGCCTGGCTGCCAGAACCTCGTGAATGTCTTTAAACAGATGGCGAGCAAATTCAAATTTTTTTTTTGTCCTTTTTTTTTTTTTTTTTTAATTCTAACACCATGACATTTGTTTACACATGGACCAAAATGCCACGCTCATCTACAAAGACAGAGGCATATTGTCCTACAAACTCCGGCCTTTTGTTTAGGGCTGGAAAAACATATCAACGTTCTCTAATAACAGAGAAAACCAAAAGCCTATTAATGAGAAGAAAAGCCGAGACAGTGTTGTAAACCCGGCTGTAAAAGTTTAGTGCTGTCAGCTTCAATCAGCGCTTAGGAGACGACGTTGCGCACGCTTTTCCGCTAAGTCAATGCGTAGCATTCACTTGTGAGTTTCATGAGCTGCAGGACACGGACAAATCCGCACGATTGCGATTTTACGGGTGACGACGGGAACGTGCGCTGTGTCCGAAAACACTACAGCGATGTTTATTTTGTAACCTGGTTCTAATTTGAATGGCCCGAAGCATCGAAACACCTCGAGGAACACGCGCATGATCCAAAATCTCCTAGCACACTCGCGGAACGCGATAAACGAATTTACTGACTCGTATCTAAGACGGCTAGCATACTGCAGCCGTCTCTGATAATACCAATAATGCAGTAGCGATTAACTAGTGATGTATTATACAGCCCTGTTTTATTTAGCCTCTCCATTACTCACATGGCAGGACAAATCTTTTCATCACTCATTCTGATACGCTGCAATCTAATGCATAAATAATAGATTTCATCAGGTTAAGTAGCTAATAACAAATGCTTATAGGCTCGAAGAGAAATTGAGCTCGTTTTTCACAAGGGCAGCTACTTAATCTGACAACTTGCACTTTAAACGCGTCTTCATCCTGCGTTTTAGCGCTAATACCGTCGGATTATTGTGTCCAGCATCTCATGAAGAAAATGTTTTGGTTTTTTTTCCACCTGTTGGAGCCAAGCTTTCCCTCCTCTGCACTGGCTGTCGCTGCCTCTTAAGGACGACATCTCAATTGATACCATGTGGGTTGGCCACACAAAGCCCTGTTATTATATCCAAAAATTCCTTGCAGAAACAAATTGATCTTGTTTGACTAGAAGCTGGCTTTCAGTCTAGAAAACAAGAGGCCTCTTGATCATGAAACTCTCACCACAGCAAACAAGGAAATCCTCAATCCTATGCTCACAGAAGGCTCGGTCCTCCATGCCTTACGCGTTAAAGCCTTGAATACACTGTCGGATCTTTTAACCGTCCCGTTTAAGTCGGCAGCAAATACGTGCGGTTGAACAAAGACACGGAAGAATGTGAAAGAAACAAAGCATTTTCTTTAAAAAAAAAAAAAAAAAAGACTTTTTAAGCCCCGGAAACTTCAATCACTTAAGTTGAAACAAAAAAAAAAGAAAATGAAAAAGGAATTAACACTTAATTAAAAGATTTGATTTTTTAATCCTGCATTAATTAGCAGACAGATAAGTGCAGGGCTTTGAAATATCTCCAGAAGTCTCAGCCTGGCAATGGGAGAGACAAACGATTCCTGTCTTTGGAGGTCAAAGCAACAGAACGTGGATGTGAATCAGCAATATAACAAGAGCCTGGAGCAGAGTGAAGGAACCACTCGCACACATTCCCAGCAGCTAGCGGTAATCCAGTTCGGCCTGATGTACTGTTCCCTCGAGACGGTTCTGCTCGGGCTGGATATCACACGGCAAAAACTGATAGTAAAAGATCAATCTTATTATTTAAGAAGACTCCTACGAAATAACCCTAGCTTCTGGCTAAGCAGGAACTTGCTGTATTGACCTAATGACATAATTAATAGCATTAAGCCTTGCGGAAGGCATCTAACTCGCTAAATCCTATTTGGGAGATATCCTTACATGTGGATTTTGAGAAGAGGAAGTCACGTGACCATATAGAATATCATAGGACATGACTAACACATGGCAAAATCTTTGACTAGCCTGCTAAGCGTACAGTTTTTCTAACTACAATAACTTACCAGATGTTCTAACAAACATTCCTTACCAAAAGATTTATTACCTAAAGAAAGAAAAGAAAACCTTTTCAATATTTTTTCCAGACCCACTTTTATACCTTCCAAACTTGCTCACCTTTAAACGTTATGAAGTGTATAATGGAAAAACAAGGTTGTGTAAGTGCTGAATATAGCACCTTAAGTCTACACGGTATATTACATGGAGTAAAAAATGCCTACAGCTGTGATATAGATTAGAGATTATA
Organism: Leiocassis micropogon; assembly: GCA_028565275.1. NCBI lineage: Eukaryota > Metazoa > Chordata > Actinopteri > Siluriformes > Bagridae > Leiocassis > Leiocassis micropogon. Next base: position 29,041,554 of record JAOVVA010000001.1, read on the forward strand.
CTGAACAGTACATGCATGATATTATAACAATCTTTTACAGTCTATCAAGGCCATTAGTTATTTTATAATGCTAACCATCAATAAGAAACTTTACTATAGTAAGTAGTATAATTTAATAGGGTAAACTATAATTTGGTTGGGGTCGCCACAGCGGAATACCCAGTCCGCACTACAACTTGGCGCAGGTTTTACGCCGGATGCCCTTCCTGACGCAACCCGCCCATTTTATCCGGGCTTGGGACCGGCACTGCATCCAGTGGCTGGGGTTTGGGCACTAGCTGGGAATCGAGCCCGGGCCTTCCGCATGGCAGGCGAAACACCTACCACTGAGCCACCAGTGCCCCAGGGTAAACTATAATACATACCATAATGTACCATAGTAGTACCATGGTACTTCAGACACAGCACCATTGTAGCCACCATAGGTCTTTACAGAGTACCAGGGTAGGTAATGTGTCACAATGTGGGTCCTGTGGTGGTACTATGGTCTGTACCTAATAAGTACCATGATCCATTCATCCATCTAGGAACTTCTGTAGTCCAACTAGGGGCCATGGAGGCCAATGGAGACTATTGTATTTATTACCATTTTTATGACCTCCGGTCAGAATTCATACACTGTGGGCAATTGGGGAACGCTAGTTGGCCTAAACTGCATGCCTTTGGACTGTGGAAGGTAACAGGAGCACCCGAAAGAAACCCAACCAAGCACAGGGAGAACATTCAAACTCATTCATACAGACCCGGGGGTGGGAATCAAACCTCGACCCTGAAGGGCAAGAAAGCTAACCACTAAGCCACTGTGCCGCCAGTACATAATGTGCATAAGGAAAACGTGTTCAAACATGGTGACATAATATTTTAAAAACATCATCAAGCCTAATAAAACAGTACATTCCAATAGAAATGCTGCTGCCTGTCAAAGTGATGTGAATTATTTGATACTTACCTGCTCTTATCTTTATACTGACTCTAATGCAGAGTACACACAGTATGTAGAATACTTGTTTTAATTGTATATTGTTAACGGATTAACGTGAGCAGACCTGGTGTTAGATTACTGGATCAGACGGGCTACAGTAGATAATGCCGGAGTGTTCAGATGATAAAAGCTACCTCACTCCACAGCCTCATGTTGGGTTCTGGAAAGGTCCAGACCCTGCTGAGATCCCCTGACCCTGAGGGCTCGATGTGCCAATCCTGGCAGTGGCCCTAATCTACGGACAATGATTCCACCAGCCAGTGTAGCAGATAACAACCCTGAGAAAGGGGCAACAATGGTTTTGTGACTGTTTTATTGTGATAGAGAGAATCATCACCTTCTGAATGGTGAACGCATAGACTCAGTGGGTTAGATGTAGTTTCTTTTTCTACCAATAACCAGACAAAGACAAAAAAAAAAACACATAAAATGCTAAAACACTGACAAGCCAAGTAAAATAAAGTATAGAAAAGAAAACATCAACCTTACCGAAGGAAAAACAGAGATGCTAGCACGGGTAAAAATTAGCAAGAATGTTGTTACCTCAGAAGCTTTTTTTTAAAAAAAAAGATAATGACCTCTACACAGGGGGTGTAATGATAATCCGTCCAATTTGTGTTTAACTAGTTACAAGCTAACTAGCATTATTACATTATGTTAGCTGTAATTTGTCCTTATCATTGATGTGAATGTCAATAATCCATTGGTTTGGATCAATAATCAATCATAATTATGTTCTGTTTTAATGGTTAAATGCCTGGAAATGTAGCAGGCTACAGAATGGCAGCTAACATAATGTAATTATGCTAGTTTCAAGCTAACTAGCATCATTATATTACTGCATGTTAGCTGCCATTTCCATTGCCTGCTACATTTTCAGGCATATTTTCAGACAGAACATTAGAGTTTAGCTAATATATTTATCATCTGATAATTTGTTCTTAACATTGATTTTTATCTAGTTGAAAAGTAAACCTGCTCCTTTCATTAATCGTGAGTAGGTTAGCCGTAGTTAGCAAACAAATTCATAGACAAAGATGTTGTCAACTGAATCGTAATCTTTTAGCGCATATGCTAAGACTGTTAAACAGTCCACACTGTTAGTCCGTCTTGTTTATACAAAAAAAATAAAAATAAAAAATCAAAGAACTGCCTTTTATGATAATTGTTTTAGCAGGTCCATGCTCTCTTGCCTTTTACTTCTCATAATAAAGGACTTTTTTTTTCTCACTTGTGGCTCAGTCTTACTAGCAGTACCCAGTTTATTACCCAGGAGCTTTAGTGAATAAAAAAAAAAAACAGATCTGCAGTTGTATATATATAAATCATGGTTCTCTTTATAGTATTGTTTTATTATGCCGCCAGCACATGCCCTGTTAGCAGCCAAAGCTTGTTTCGTTCATCTTTTGTCTTTTTTTTTCTCTCTCTGGCTAATTTTTCCCTGACCTTTTGTAAAAAGTTCTGCGTTTGGGGAATAAAGGGCTGCTAATAACAGTCATCTGGCATCACATTTGCAGGAAACTAAAGTCGTCTTTCTGGTGGTTAATGTCCACCACATGGGCTTAAAAAAAGCAGCTGGGGAAGGAAAGTGTGTGTCACTGTCGGGAGTTTAAACTCCGCCGTTTGAGCCAAACGAGCTTCGCAATTGCCGGCGGCACACTGGAATCGTTTGGCAACTAGCATTTTTGGATTCATTAGCTCTCTCTCACACACACACTCTCGCACACAAACTCACACACACACACACACACACACACACACACACACACACACACACTTGCTTGTTTTTGGTGAAGACAATAAATCCAAGTGCATGAAGTGAGAAAGCAGGCAAACACCAAATCCATCTCACACACACACATAATACATACACATACACGCAAGTGCATTATTCATGACATTTACCCTGCTGGTTTTTATGATTTTTCCTTCATTTTCCATGCTAATCATCGGCGAAAGCGAATGCAAAACCGATAGCGAATGGTTTTATTCCAATATTTTCTCGAGCCAAGGAAATGATTCTTCTCGAGTAATTAATGTAATTGATTTAATGAATCGCATTTGTCACATTAATGGAAAGAATATCCTTTTTTTTTTTGGGGGGGGGGTGTTTCATTTCATTACAGTTAACTCCTACTGTAAATGACATTTTAGTCAATTAGCGCAAGTAGTGTGAGCCTCATATAACAAAAAAAAAAAATACAAATCTCACACTACAAGATGCCAAGAAAATGATGTGTTTATAGCCGGAACAATTCTGTAATGAACCAATAACAATCTGAATTTGTGTACACACCAGGAGCTGAGAGAGAGAGAGAGAGAGCAGCCGCTGATTCCTGATAAGGGAGAATAACGATGGACAGACGCTTTATCAAGGGAGGGAGTGAAGACAAAAAAACAGATTAGAATTATGAGCGAGGGCCGCCACCCTCAACTGCACAGGAACTGATAAATCCCCCACAAAGCAGCCACAACAAAAGTGTAAGAGTGCGGTGTAAGAGTGGGCATACGTGTGTGTGTGTGTGTGTGTGTGTGTGTGTGTGTGTGTCTCTCTCTCTCTCTCTGTGTGTTCAGGCACATGTGCTCAGCCCTCCGCTACTCTCCTTGCTGGTGAGCTCTCACAAATTAATTACCCAGTGCCATTAGACAGAGGCCAGGGCCCGGTGTTCATTCCTGCCTTGATTTGCTGCTGAAGGGTGCCAGCAGGTGCTGAATGGTTTTTTGCAGGCATGCAGAGAGCACGGAGAGTCAGGGTTTCACCGCGACTACATCAGCAATTCGCTCAGAGAAAAAAAAAAGTCTTGGAGATATTGCAATAATAATAATATCAATAATAAAAAGAAGAAGAGAAAGAGGAAAAGAAATAGTAAAAAGGAAAAAGAACTAATTTATGCACACACTATTTAAATATGTTCGATAGGAGAAAGCTGAAATAAACGAATAAATGAACGAATAAATCAGAATTCTTATATAAACTAAGAAAAACAAAAAAATTATGTAATTAAATAAATAAATAAACAGACACCTAAACAACTAGGAATCCCTAAATAAATAAACAAATGAGTTTAATTAAATACATTTATTAAAAAAATAAATGAATACAGGCATAAATAAATAAATCAATAAATTAATAAAATAAATAAAATAAATAAACAAAAAATAGATGCACAGAAAGCAAACAAACATAAAAAATAAGACATTCCTAAATAAATAAATAAATAAATATAACTACACCATAAAATGTAAACAAATAATAAAAGCCCATTAAGCACATCAGCGATAAAAGCATCATCTAAAATACAAACAAACCTTTCAAAGTAAATAAACTTAATAAGTCAAATAAACCTGAATAAGTAAATGCGTATCAGTTGATATTAAAGCTCAGAGCAGTACAATTAAAAGTTAGAACAATTAAACAGTAACAGCTGACTAGGAAATGTCACAACATGAACACGTTATCTCTTAAGGTGACTAAAACAGACTTAAATAATCGTTAAAGCCTGAAGCAAACTCTTCACTGATATATGTTTTTTGTTTTGTTTTGTTTTTTTTAAATAAGTATTCCTTCTACTCTACAGACATTTGTCTGGCCTGCTTTCGTGCCCTAATGGCACCCTATTAATTTTCCTCCAGTTAAAGCTCACGCCATCCAGCTTGTTTATCACCAGAGGATGGAGGAATTACTAAGCGGCTAATGGGGATTTTCTGGAAATCTGGTGCACTTGGTGTGCAGTTGTAGAGGGATGCTGAGCCTTGAAGCAACGCAAACAAAAACTCAAGAGAGCCTGAGCATCTAGAGCCTGATGGCCTGAGCGCTCGTCTAGGAAACGCTAATAGGCTTGGAGAAAAAAAAAAAGAAAAAAAAAACGTCTGCTTTTCACACACAGTTACTTCCTTTCAACACAACGGCTGATAGTGGCTGTGCGTCTTGATAAAGCCTCCCCAAACATCTGTGCTCCCTTATCTGGTGCCGAATAAACACACAAACAAAGTCTAATTCTAGGTCAAAGAGTCAAGACGGCCCTTGAACTGATATTGACCCCCCCACATATACACACACAGACACACACACGCACACACACACAGAGATAGAGCTCCATTACCATTCCTGAATTATTCATTCAGCAAGAAATGCTGCAGAAATTACAGTCTGTCACTAGCAGATTTACATATTCTCTGGAAATAATATTTTTTTTAAAAATCCTCCTCTCAGTTTGACCACCGTATAGTGTGAATTAGCATGCTAACATGAACATGAACGCTCCCGCGGTTGCCTCTTCTGAAAATAAATAAATAAATAAATAAAATAAAAAAATAAAATAAAATAAAATTGAAAAGAAGAGATGGAGAGAAAAGATAATACAATTTCTGGCTCTTGCTACATTAACTCTTCCCGGGGTTGCCATGGCAACGGGCTTCGGGCCCAGACATGGCGATGAATTGGGGGGTGGGGGGCTAAGGATGAGAAAGAGAGAGAGAGAGAGAGAGAGAGAGAGAGAGCACAAAGCCAAAGCCAAAGCCAATTACATCCATGGCAGCAGTTTGAGGGTTAAAGCCATCAGTCAGTGCACATTGATGATTCTCCAACAAGCAGCGACGACGCTTTGATTTAAGACATAGAAATTCTGACATGCAACAACAATGTCTGAGCATGTGGTCACACAATAAATTAACTTAAAAAACTTACATTAAAACCACATATTAAATTCTAATAAAATTTAATTACTTTTAAATATTAAATTTCTCTCTTTTTCCTGATACTCCACGAATCCTTTATTCATGAGGATATACCGCAAAATACGCAAGACTTACCCTAACAATTCCACAGAATGGAACAAAAGACTTAGGGGTTACGTCAAACCCCTACCCCTTTTGACACCATACGTCAAAAAATTTCATATCGTGATTGCTATGATACGCAGTGTGTTGTGTTTAAAGCAGTGTTGCATTAAAATTATACTAATATTATTATTATTATTATTATTATTTAACTTTTTTATGATAATCATTTTAATGATTTTTTAAATACTTTTTATGTATCAAAATGTATTCATGTAATACTACTACTACTAATAATAATAATAATTACTTAAAAATATTATTGTATACTGTATAAGTACTGGGATTTAACACATTATTATTATTATTATTATTATTATTATTATTATACATTTTGCAGAATAAGTTAAAATATGTGTATCATAGACTCACACTGCCCACAAACTATTATTATTATTATTTTTATAAATAAATTATTATAAATTAGGATTTACCACTTTTTATTTGACAATTTATTTAGTTTTTTTTATTAAGTATTATATTTTATATACATATTTTTGACATCACATCATCTAGTTTTAATAACTTTACAAGAAAAAAGATAACTTCTTCATGAGTTTTACAAATGAAAACTCATATCAATATGCATAATGACTCAGATAATCGTACTATGGCAAATGACCATGATAAGAATATTTGATCTAATAGTTAGTTATGATCCACTAATTTAATCATTTTTTAATCACTATTTTCTCATCCATTTCTCTTTTTTAACTTTAAAAACGGAGTAAAAACACTCAAGATATTGTTTTTCCACAATTTTGTGTCTGAAATGTCAGGTCCTTGATATCCATTTGATGTTTGTGGAACTGTTGTGTAAAAGCGTTATCACCCTTGTAGTGAACCCTTGAGTTCAATTAAAACTCGACTGAAATACATAAGGGAAATACAAATTAGGCAATGCAATAAAAAACAAATATGAAATAAAGAAAAAGTATAACAATACAGTATCTAGGAATTGCTATTATACTGGCATCGAAAACAATACTAATAATGCATAAATATTACATTTACAAAAAAAAAAAAAAAAAAAAAAAAGAAAAAGTTTATTGTGACATAATTGATCACTATACGGATATTTTCCGGATATCTTATGACCCAGCTCAGGTCAGCTACACTTTCCAATCTGACCGCATGGTGTTAATTAAATAAAATCGGTACGTTTCCAGAAAAATGGAAAGTGTTTCGTTCAAGCCAAGCGTGGAGCACGAACCCCAGTGATCCATAGAGATTACTCAGTGTAACACTATGTTCATGCTCCTATAATCTAATTCACCAAAGCGAGTAGTTGAGAAAATGAGAAAATGCAGTATGAACTGGCTAAAGTAAGGCTCTGATGAAAATAATCTGTGCGTATTAACACTGAGAGGGCTGCCAATAAAGCGGATAAACCCATTTAGATCTGATAATCATATCTAGCCAAGTCGACTCTGACTCTGACACCGACTGCGTTCCCTCCGAATGTGTTTCACATTAAACGTGAGCTCTAACAGAGGACTGTTTTAGAAAGCGTCAGCCCGAGAGAACGCGAAAAAGAATGGGGGCCTGCGCCTGAAATCAAAACACGTTGCTGTACGCTGACTCAAACAGAACCTTTTAAATCTGTTCCTGAAAGGAAAGACAAGCATTGCGAGCATTCCTTCCTTCTTCTCTGAATACTTTTCACCTGGGATGCCTTCCAGAAAATACCATCTGGTTCGGTACTAGAAATCCTGATGGATGAGTAAGCGTCGCTGACACACTTCCCTTCCTAAAGTCATATATGCGACGCCTTTTTTTTTTTTTTTTTTTTTTGCATGTAAATCCGAACAATCGTGTCTGTCTTGAAGGATATAAATGAATCTGATACTACAGCAAATGTCATCAAAGTAGATTTAATGATTTCATCGATCGTACCGGCAACCTGTAGATGAACAAAGCAGGCACAACACTTCGAGGTGTAGACTATTACTATATTTTCCATATTGACATAAACGTTTTTTATTCATTCACAAAAGAATGGATTCTTGGTGGTTTTATTTAACATGCAAATGAATGCATGATTAATTAGAGGAAGTTTAACTTGAATAAATTACAAGAAAAAAAAAAAAAAAAAAACCTTCCAGTTCAGGAAAAGAAAAAAGAAAAAACCTGAAAGAATCTCCGCAGTCAACTGCCAAACATTCATCTGAACAGTGTGTTTGTGTGTGTGTGTGTCTAAGGTGTGATGTGAGTGGGTCAGTGCGGCATGGAGTTATGATTGCAGCGCACTGCATACTGAGGGGGAAATGGATGTGTGTGAAGAGCAGAGTGGGCAGACCCGAGCAGACACAATGCCAGCCAGCTGACAACCAGCAGCACCGCAGCATCCGTCACCCGGCCCAAAGGTCAGAGGTTGTGCGCTACAAAGACTGTCTCTGGAGTGGCTAATGAGGATATATGCCAGAACGGAGACCTGTATAGTTCACTTTCTCTCACATACATACACACTAGGCCTCAGACCTCTGGACCACATGTTGACCCTTTTATAATGAACTGTCAAGTCAGGACATGAAGACGCTAGACTACCATGATGCATTTTTGCTGTCCTTGATCGTTCGTAAAATATTCGTGATATATTAAACTAAAGGTTACTACCTCGTTTGTTTCAAAGGTTATTTTACTTGTAATAAAAATATTTAACTATAACACGCAAAGTGTTCAAGTCAAACCAGGACTTTTGATTCAGAAAACTCCCTTTATGTCTCTATATAATCCCCTGATACACTTATACACTTTCCCACCATTAGGTGGAAAGTTTCTTCAGTACGCTGGAGCCATGATCGGACTGCCCGCTTCACGTCTGAAACGCTGGCCTCCCAGGAACTCCATTAATGGCCTAAACATGTGGAAATTCCTCAGAATGAGGTCAGGACTGTACTGGGTTTGTTGTGGCAAATAACTCCCAGCTGAGTTCCTGTAATGTGGAAGCTGTATTCTTGAATGATTGTGTGTACAGTTCCCACAGAGGAGTTAATTCCAGATGATCATTTCTATAATTATGTTCAAACAACTTTAAACGGTTGTTTGTTTACCAGTATCTTATTCTTCTCTTTATTGGAGCACTGAGAACCTTTAAAGCAGAAAACCTATCTTTCTAATGAGTGTGTTAAGACAAACCAGTTTCAACCAGTTTTCGTTTGAAACCTCCTGTATCCGTGCCTCCAAGTCCAGCAGTTTGTTCTCCAGCATTTTCCAGGACGCTGGCTGGAACGACGTGAACATCCTCCAAAAAGTCCAGATCTCACACTATGTGATTTTTTTAAATTGTGGATCTACGCAAAGGAGGACGAGATGTACAGGACAAAGCCTCGCACCCCGAAAACTTGGAGGCGTATGATTTGTTTCAATACATTTGTGTTAAGAATGATGACTTTATTACCAATCTTTAATGCCTAGTTACTTTTCGCCCACCCTGCACTAATCTGTGTAGGACGAAAGGTTAAGACCGGATCCAGCCATTTGTATTCCAGACTATTTAGACTGGTTTGACCAAGCATCTGTTTCCACACCACACTGACCGAAAGAAATGTCTAAGTAGCAGCCCAGTATTCAATCCAAAATACCAACATGTGCGGAAAAAAAACGGGATGGTTCTGGACATGCTCTGTTGTGTCCTATTTATAGCCCATGGTCGACCATCGGACAACCAGCTGTGGAAGCGGCAGGGGGAAGAAAGAGTCATGCGGCCTGATTCACAGCTGCTAGAGCCACCTGGACTACCCCGGCCAGGGTCACTGCTGAGAAAAAAAAAGGAAAAAGGCAAGGGGGCGAAAGGGAACTTGGGCAAGGGGCTTTTAACTGCATCCCAAAGAAAAATAAAGCAAAGGGAAAGTATATGGACGTGAGTTCATTCACAGTCACTTGAATAGTCTAGAATATTCTGGAATTACTTTCCAACTATGATATAAATGTATTCTGAATATACATTATAGCCGTCTGATTTTCGAGAAAAAGCCGAGACGTCGTAACAAGCCAATCGTATTGCTTCTTTTTGTCACGTGATCAGTGAAGCAAAGTCACTTCCTGTGCAAAAAAATCGGTGGCTGCCTCGAGTGGTTTAAATGTGTTCAAAAAGTTTTTGGAGGATGTCGAATCTAAGAAAAGGACATTTAAACACCTGCAGTAATAAATGACAGGGATGCATCATTCAACATCCATGAACGCTGTACAATTTGGATGTTTTTCGAACACCGTGTTATATTACAAATATCAGCAGATGACTGACAGGCACGCGGTCGGTTCATGAACGAACGGACGTTAGTGTATATATAGGGTGCATACCTGATGATGCTGTAAATTAAAATTTTGATGTTACTCATAATATTTCACACATTTTATCTTCAATAAAACAGTGTGCAACAACACTCAATTCCTAAAAAAAAAAATGTCTGCCTCACACTACGTATACTATATATAAAGCAACCAACATATTATTGCTACTAAACTGCATAGTTAATTTACCACAAACGCAACTGCAGGCTGATTCATCAATCGTGACAAAAGTTATAAAGAGTTATAGCGTTTTGCAAAATTACTTTAAAAACATTTTTATTTACAAAATGTACAAAAATGTATGTATATACATATGCAATAAGCAGCATATACATGTTTAAAGTATCAATTTTCTATCTATTTATACTGTATTTCAACTGCAGGCTGATTTATCCATTGTGACAAAACCTGTGGGAGGTGGACTTATAGCGTTTTGCAAAATCACACGAAATTCACACTCATATAACCCAAATGATTCTGACAAAATATTTTGCCATTTCTGCTTTTTTAACACCCTTGTGACTCAAAGAAAGCATGCACAAAAATATTCATTTAATCAGTTTGCAATACTTCATTTGAAATAACAAAAAAAAAACGATTTGCTGCTCTCATTTTACTGTCAAATTATATAATTATATAATTATAACATAATATAATCTAATCATTATAACGTAGTTTTGTGCTCTCATTTTGCTGTCAAATTGTTTATTTAATGATAACGTCAATATAATCTAATCATTAGATTAGTGATGTGATGTGTAACATATCTGTCCATTCACATCTCAAGACAGACCACCAAAGACCAGAACACCTCTTAAACCGTCTTCTTATCATCGCAAACAGCTAATGAAGCAGGTAGAGCACTTGTCTTCTACAGTATAAATCTAAACGAATCAAATATTCCCCATCCTAAGTACATAAACTAGCACAGACTGCAAATAAGGTTGGCTTATCGCACAGTGAAGTCAAGAGAAAACTGAATTCCTTTACTGAATTACTGTTGTGGGGCAAAAAAAAAAAAAAAAAAAGCTGATACCAAGGAGATTTTCCTTCCCTGTAGCGACCTCATCTTTTTTCTGGAAGCATCCAGAAGGCACCGGTAATTGATATGCTGCAGAGAATTTGGACGGACGCCAAGCAAAAGAGGTCAGAACATAAGGTAGATCCGAGACATGGAAGTATTTTATATGAGATAAGAATTAAAAAACAGACATCCAACAAAGCGCTGCATGTTTGCAAACAGGTAAAGGAGGAATCTCTTATCAAAGGCGATGAAGAAATGTTCGAAATAAAAGCGTATATTGATTCCTCGCAGGGAGTCTGAGCGCAAATTCAATTGTCTTCAATCCGACATTTAACTGCGCTTATAAAGCT
>JAOVVA010000001.1:29053062-29073074 GCA_028565275.1 Leiocassis micropogon
GGGGGGAGGGGGGGGGGGGTGGTGGCTGTGGCGCACATCCAGATCTATCATATACATGGACTATAAAATCTGCCCGACACAATGACATACATTTAGCTGTCGGCTCCTGTAATTAGCGCCGGCGTCGTTAAACACCGACGGGAGCGCCGGACAGAACTGTATAAATAATCACAGGTCCAACAGTGTTGCCATGAGATTTCATAAAACACTTTTATAACGTTTAATAGGCAAATATATGCTCTTTTACTCTTCCCCTAACGGGAGGGAATTTCGCAACCTAATTACTGCAATTTTGGCTGCGCCGTCGGATAACAATGTATCTACTGCACGTTATGGAGGCATTCATCACAAAAATGCAGCCGCAGCCATTTCCAGTAACACGCTTTGTCATAAAAACGTGTCATTAGCGACAACGTGGGACGCTCATAAACAGGAAACGTCCCATAATGAAACATTAATCTGACCCCACTAAACAGCTATTATACAGCCGTTTTCCTGATCCCGCGGTGACGTCCACGCTAGCTGCTCGCGCCGCTTGTTGTTCTTCTCTTGTGGATGTGTAGCCTGTGTTTGCATAAGCGTGCTGTCCGGGACTGTTCTGTTGGTATGTTTTGATAAGAAACTGTATCAGCTATATTCCAGAAGTGTTAGTACGGTTGTTAAATTCACGTTAGTATTCGTACTACTAGCTTCATCAGCAGATTAGCAACGGCCACTGTACAATCACCAGACGATCTCTGCTACTTCTTTCCAAGCGGGCAATTTGGGAACGCCAGTTATCCTAATCTGCATGTCTTTGGACTGTTGGAGGAAACCGGAGTACCCGGAGGAAACCCACCAAGCACAGGGAGAACATGCAAACTCCATGCACACAGAGGTGGGAATCGAACCTGGCCAGGAATCGAACCTGGACCCTGGAGGTGCAAAGCTAATTACTAAGCCACCATGCCGCCCTAGGGAACTAGTTATCAGTAAAAATTTACATTGTGACGTGAGTAGGGAACTGAAGAAACAATGGACCACGTGTGCCATATGATTGGCTCTAGGAATTGTTCAAGTCCAACATCTGGGGATTGTCACAAGGAGCAACCTCCAGTTCTGAAAATGTGCCAAACATCAAAGTGCCAAAACATGCAGTTCCTTGAATTACCAAAAGTGAGTCAATCCCACTAGACCCCCATGTTAAAATGTCCAATGATGTCCATTACATTAAGCAACAAACGTATGCATACGTACACTGTGACCTATTAGAGTACCACCTTCATTGCAGGTGGCAAACCGCTAGATGTCTGCTATGTTTCACTTTTTACTAACCAGCGAACTGGAATCAATAGGAGTTTAACTTAGAAGAAGAAATGTAGTAGCTGACACGGGATGGCGTGTAGGGTATGAAAGGGTGTAGAGTTCAATCAAATGCAAAGTAAAGTTAGCATATAATTCGCTTAGCATTTTAGCTAAGTTAAAGCTAATCTAGCTAGCTTGTAGTAACTGGGGTAAGTAGGTGTTGAGCTTCGACTTGAGTTTGTCCGGTTCTTTTACAGCCTATGTTTTGTCATGATATGATGGATTAGCAAATGAACTCTTTAAAGGTCCCATATTTAACATCCTCCAAAGTCTGTGTATTAACGCTCCAGCTAAAATTCCTGCATTTTTGAAACCTCAAAACTTACTCCTGCTCCAAACACGCTGTTTCAGCACCCCTCGAGAGAACAGGAGAACTAAGCACCAAGCCAGACAAGGGGGTCTTCTAACATGAATTGAATTGGCTTGTTTAAGCCATATCCAACACAAAAATGGGGGGAAAAAGGAGGTTATCTATTTTTTTTAATGGTTTTTGTTTGGATACACACACACAAACTGGAGATCAATCTGAATATCTAAAAAATGACTAAAAAGTACATTTTGCATAATAGGTCCAAAGCTTGTTTAGTGAAACGATTCCATGTCGTGCAGACACTTAGAAAACAAATGCTTGTCTGTTGATTTCTAGTGCGAACATTGCCAAAAAGTTTGTTTTGTCTGTCTTTGCCCATAGACACAGCATCCTTATTGTATTTATGTATATACCAAAAACCAAGTCAGACATCTGCGTCCAAGGATCCATGAAGCAAAGCTAGTGGTTTGGTAATGTTTTAAATATTACTTACAGTGATTAAAAAAAAAAAAAAACATTTCCAGCCCACCATTATGAAAGGTATATAATTATCATTACTGCGCTCGTAGATGTATTAGCCTATTTTCCTTCTCAGTTGAATTAAATGGGTTGAATCTAAATCTTCTAAATCAAGTAACATATAAAAACATGTCAAATGGCACCGAATGCGTTCTGTCAGGGATTTCAGAACCCCTGATGTACCTCCATTCTTCTGAAGAGCTATCTCGAGACGAGAGCAAACAGCAGTTTACCAAGAAGTGCCCACTGTAGCTTACGCCAGCGCCCACTCTCGCCAACCGCGCTCCTGTTGCCACTAATTACGCCCCGTGTAAAGAGGATGTTTATATCTTCTGCTTGAGTGGATGGCGTGCTGAGGATCACAATTTCTTGCAACACATGTTGTTTGCAAATGCAATAAACATCCCAGGGCTGGGGCTTTTTGCTTTTAAAAAAAGTTCTCCCATATGACGTGCGGTCAGGGTTGCCAGTGTTTTCCGGTTTCGCTCCTAGTCCTAGATTGGACACGTTTGCCGAAGGCACATCAAATACAGCTATGTTATTAGTACAGCTCAGGCACTTTCGCTCCCCTACTCAGGCCTTACAGCTAGCCCGAGGTATTCTAGAGGCTCTAGAGAGGAGTGTAGTAAGTGTTCATCCCATCATCATCCTATCCGCCGTCTCCACTAGTCCTGTCAGATACACGCTGTCAGGTTCCTCCGCCCACTCGGCTAGGCTCTCTCAAACAGCTCCAGGAGTTTTTTTTTTTTCTCTGTGCTCTGTGCTTCTTTTACCGTAACCAAACAATTTAATATCCTGTAAGTCATAAGGAAATTGAATAATTTTAGGAATCACCGCTGTGAAGGAACTGATTAGCAAAACCGACGCTGTTAACTTTAAGCATTTAAGCATTGGCAACACTGATTAATATGAAGATGTGGGCTATAAGGCTACGTTCACACTACAGGCTAAAGTAGCAAATATCTGATATACCGAGCAAATCTGAGTTTTTTTTGTCATTTGTTTTCTGACATTATTCCAAGCAAATCACGTTCCTAAACTGCCTCTTCAAGCAAATTCAGGAATGGTTCCCAAGTGCGGAACAATTGTTTTCTCACTAATCAAAGTGAACCAGAATTTGGGATCAAGTGTTCTCGGAAACGATCCCGGGGCCCTAATTTGAAAAGTTCTCATCCTAAATTCCAACATCACCCAAATTTTTATCCATTTGTAATCCTATTTCACTGTCAACCTGCATCTTTTCTAGTCCCAAAGCAAATGTCAAGTTGGACTGACATAAAGGAAGTTGCAGGAAAACCTATTTAACAGTTCAGATTGAGTTCACACTGCAAAAATAAATCTAATCTGCATCTGGTTTAAGATTAGATATGGAAGTGGGCCAAAGATTTGAAAAGATGGGATTAGTGCTTTTCGCTTGCGATCACTTTTTACTCCAGTCCAGTTAGGTTTCACGGTAACCAAATCATGGCACTAGGCACCACCCTGGAGCTCTTACTTGCCCCTGGATTTAGCTAATACATTTAGGATCTTCCTGTAGCACATCTATTCAGGAAGCTAGCAAAGGAAGCGTCATCCCCTCTGCTTTTAAGTGATGTAGTAGCAGTCAGGGAATTTCACGATTCTACCACTTCGAGCACGTCCTGACCTTTCACCTTTGCTCCATCCACCGCAGTCAGACCTCTGACCTTGTATAATTGGCGTCAGTCGTCGTTCCTTCATCCTCGATCGCTGCTAACATTGTTTGCATTGAAGGCAAATGATACAGTACATCTTCCCTAGTCCTCTAGGAATGCCCGTGAGTTGAATTACGGTCTGAGCATGCTGCTTTTCCTATAAAATCAACATTATCAGAGTAATAAAACAGGCCTTTATGTTCCATAACCATTACAGGCACTCCACAAGAGAGGCCAATAGTTAATGACAGCTGCGGTTGTGCCTAACAAAGCACGTGGGCCGCATCTCTAGTCGATTCTGTTATATTGTGATATTTTTTTTCCATATTTCTAACCGAACCGTCTTCCTCGACGAGATATTGTGATGCTTGAACTCATTAACAGCCTTACCAAGACAAAACAAGATGGTACTGAACTGCAGAAATGAACCGATGGCATTGAACTAGAAAAAAATAAGGCTTTTGTGGCTTGGTGTGCTTAGTGGCGCTGCTCCAGCTCGAGTCTTTTTTCCTTCTGTTCCGACAGAAAACAAACAGCATGTCGTGGATCTGGCTTCAAGAGAACATTGTTATTGTGAGGCTCTTTGAAAATAGTTACAATACCCAAAGCCGTAGCATGACCAAATATTTCACAGATGGCGTCCCGCCTTACACGCTACTGTAAACAACAAAACAAAGCGTCCTGGCGCTTTTAAGTCAGGAGTGGCACCAAGTCGAACTCAAATGCCGTGGTATCGCCTTAATACCAAGCTAGAGATCCTGAAAATTAGGCACCATCAGTAAATGATATGTTCAACAGACTAGCGTGGTTCTAACCCCAATATCCGTGCACCGTGACACCGCCAGACTGCCCTTATCTCCAGCCACAGAGGTTTTGCTTTCAATTCCCCCGAACACCCAACTACCCACCCCCACCCACACCCAGAGTGCAGCGGGGCATGGCATTCCTGCAAAGAGTAGATACCATTCAGGTGGTGCCCTGGAGGCCTGCCACGGGCAAGGGGCCTGTGAAATACACTCGCATGGGACAAATGAGAAACAGTGAGAGAGAGAGAGCGAGAGAGAGAGAGAGAGAGAGAGAGAGAGCATCAGAGTGTGTGTGTATGTGTGTGGGTCTAACAGATACAGTCAATGGATACTGATTCCATCTCTGCGAGCCAGCATCACATCCGGAGGTGCAAAAAAATGCAAAAAAGGGGTTGGATTTACATGCATGCACGTGTTTAGATTTTACGCATTTCATACAAAATCATCCTCAAGTCCTCATTGTTAATACTTACAGCTACTTCTATGGGGTTTAAGTTTATGCAAACCGAGTTATTCAGATTGTCACTTTGGATGGCTGCCTCTCCATGGACTTTGTTCAAGAATTTATTATTAATTAAAAAACTATCTTTATTTTTAAATTTTTGTATTTCACCCTAATCCACTCATTCCATACCCTGTTGTGTCCAACTGTGACTCTACAAAATATCTACACCCCTATCTGTCCGGACTCCCACGATTTGTACTACAGCATCATGAGTGTTTTCGCTGCAGGAGATGAGGATGGCACGCTGCTGGTGTCTATTAGTATGTTCGTCTCCATTATACACAACGCAAAAGAACATGATGCTACTACATTAGCAGTGTAGCCAGAGACGGGTATATTGTGTTTTGACTACAGTGTCTGTAATTATGTCTAACCGATCAAAAGTATGGCTCCATTTGATTCACTTTACCACCATTTTATTTTATTAAATTTTTTTAGGCAGAGTAGTGGCGTAGCGGTTAGCACTGTGGTCTCGCACCTCCAAGTTTGCATGTTATCCCAGTGTTTGGTGGGTTTTATCCGATAGTCCAAAGGCATGCAGATTAGGTTAACTGGCATTCCTAAATTGGCCATAGTGTGTCTTCCCTGCGATGGATTGGCCAGGGTGTCCAGGGTGTACCCCACCTTGTGGCCTTAGTCTCCTGGAATAGGGTCCAGGCACCCCAAACATAGAATAAGCAAACCTCTGCTGTCCACCTACGGGCCGTTTAAGACTGTGGTAGGACCTCTGGTCAACATTCACACATTTGGAAACACCAATTAGCCTAATCTGCGGATTGTGGGAGGAAACCGGTGGAAACCCGCCAAGCATGGGTAGAACATGCAAACTCCACGCACACAGACCCCGAGATGGGAATCAAACCAACAGTGTTAACAACTAAGCCATCGTCTTTCTCTGACCCAGAGACGCTGGACTTCTTTAGGGTTAGAAAACTAACCGATAAAAGTGTTATAGCAGCGAGCCTGTGAGGTACCGTTAAGCTATGTCATATTGACGGATTATTTTCAAAATTAATCTATGTCTTTGAACGAAACAATAGAGACTAAGATAGTGGGAATAATTTACTTTTGTTGTTTAAGTTTTATTTCTATTTGTTTGGTTTTTTTTACAGCAGTTTTCTGCAGTTGCTAGGACTACTCCTTACTCAATAAGATTATGTGTAATCACTCATTTAAATATGTGTATCATTAACAACCATTAATAAAATAAATACGCTATACAAAGTAAATAAATCCTGTATGCATACTGTAATCTAGCGCTGCAATGCGAATTAGAATACTTTTTTTTAGTCTTTGTAGATTTTTACACATTTGTCCAGGTCATGTAGTTTTTAAACGCTCCCTAACTTACCATAAAGCAGCGGTGATGAGCGTTTCTCAGAGATTAGACGCAGCCGGGATCTAATAACGGGAGTAAATATAAAACTTTTTATCCTGTCCACCCCAGAATAAGAAAATACACAATCTGTCCTTTTTATGTGTTTATTTTTTACTGACTAGAAGACAGAATCTCAGTTGTGCAGTGAATGTCCCATTATAAAACCAGCTTTACCACACTTTAAAACAGCGCAATGCACAGCGGTGCTGCTGTGTTTAGAGCCTCATCTTCTTTACCCCGGAATACCTCCAAATTTCACTCCGGCCTCGACTCTGAAAGAAATAAAAAGTGCTCCACTGTTGCCTGCGATTCATTTAAAAGCTTCCTGCGGCTCATGTTTCAAACTCGGTTCATTTTTTTCTAGAAAAATACAAAAAGAAATGATTCCGTTACATATTTTGATACATTGATTTATTTATTTTTTTAATCATTTATTTATTTATTTATTTATTTATATTTGCATTCGAGGTGGTGAAGTGTTTCCGTTCCTCTATAATCCTACAGTCGCTCTAAACTACTCACATGTTGGCAGGCAGCACAGCATCCTGTGTGGTAGGAGTGAATTATGTGCTAACTATCTTTAGAATTTGAACAAAATGTATAAAAAAATTTTTTTTTTAAATGAATATGGAATTGGGATGTTTATAAAGTCGCGACACTAACAACTGCAATACAAATCGAATCGACACCTAGGTATAGTGATAATATATTATCACCATATATTTGATACCTAGGTGGCGATTTAATAAAAATTGCAATTCTATAGGTATCAAATTTTATACCTACCCAGGATCAGATAGACAAATATAAAAAGTCGCCAGAACACAAAAGCTTCATTTATACCGTAGCTGCACAACTTAACTGAACATGAGTAATTAAATGCATCCCGTTCCTTATAATGGTTTTCTGACTTAAAAACCAAATGCATGATTGAAACAATACAAGCTAACTTCAAATACGAAAATTTGTGTTGTTTCAATTCTGAGTTTGTTTTTTAAGTCAGAAAACCATTATAAGGAACGAGATGCATTTATTTACTTATGTTCAGTTTAGCTGTTGAATGAAGCTAAAGTATGAAGCTTTTCAGTTCTGGCGACTTTTTATATTTGTCTTAAAATTGTAACAAAATTGGAAGAACTGTAATATCGGATCCGGGATAGTTATAAAATTTGATACCTATAGAATTGCGATGTTTATATTTTTATTAAATCGCAACTTTCGATAACGTAACAGCATTAAGATGCGCTTCTGTTGCATCATTCGGAAGCTCATGCATTCAGCACAGAATCGTTTATATCCGAGGCAGTTGAAACTGAAATGGCTGGTCCTAACTGAAAACCAGCCAGTTTTGGTCGCTGCCTGGTGAACCAGTGCGTCTTTATTATAAATGTATTTAATTAGTGTATGTGTAATTTGAAATTTGAAAAAAAATCGGATTGATTCTTTTGGAGGCAATATACAAATCGTTATACAAAAGAATCGTGATGCATAACTAAATCGATTCCCCCAGATGTGTTAGCTCTTATGTAGAGCTTTGCATAATAAAAGTATTGATTATTTTAAAATGCTGGTGGGCAGTGGAGGCACAACTGGTTAAGGATGTAGGTTACTGGGTGATGATCGGAAAATCGGGAGTTCAAACCCCAACACCGCCAGGCTTCCACTGGTGAGATCTTGAGTACAGCCCTTAACCCTCTCTACTCCAGTGGTGCTGTATGTGTGACAAATAATTACATTATATAATACCAATAATTCTAATTCTACTACAGTGGTATAATTTTAGTATTATTATAACAAAAATTCCGACTAGGAAATCATAGCAAATATTTTGGGGTTAACTTCTTGCCTTTTATTTATTTATTTATTTATTAATTTTTTTTAACATTTGTCGAGCAGATATGAATTAATCGAATCCTACAAATTTCTCTGCATCCACAGGTAAAGAATCTAATCCAGAGTGAAAAATGTGTTTATTCATGTGACTGATTGGATTTCTTGGTCATGGTGGTACGAAGTGAGCAAGACATCTCTGGCTCGGAATTGATTTCCCAGTTTTCTGGATTCTTAGGCACCAATCAGCGGCCAGTGACTGTGTCTAATATGACCTTAATGAAAGTGTACAGTGTTAATTGAGAGCACAAACCTGCTCCTGTTCCAATCAATATGTATTGAGGGGCCTGAGATTTGTCCACACACACACACACACACACACACACTCACAGTTTCCTTAGTGACATACCCAGTATAGATTTCTACAACCACAAAGTACACCATCCTCCGTGTGTACTGTAAGTATGCATTTGTATATGTGTGTGTTTGTGTGTGGCTTTCATTGACTGCCAATATATTTGTTTTGCTCCTGGCACCTTTCCTTTATGAATTCATATGTTTCCTTTCTAAGCTACGAGTAATTAAGCTCACATATTAGACCCTGTTTTTCGCAGATGAAATATGTACATTACAGTGAAATTTTAATTATGTTTACATTTCTTTTTTTTATTCTATTAATAATAATAATGGACGCGTGATCTTAAACGGTGTGCTGTAATCCGTTCGTTATGGATACCGCTTCTCCTGTGTAGCGTCACAGGGGACCTGGAGCTCATCCCACTAAAGAGCCTAAGGCAGGGTACACTCTGGATGGGGTGCCAACCCACATACTCTCACGCACCTAATCTTAGTTTAGGGTCAATTTGGAAACACAAAATCAGCCTACAGTGCATGTGTAGGAGGAAACTGAAGTATGTAAAGGGAACCTACCGAACGCAGGGATAACATGCAAACTCCATGCACAAGAGACCGGAGGTGAGATTCAAACCCCCGACCCTGGAGGCATGAGGCAACGGTGCTAACCGCTAAGCCACACTGTCACCAGCGTCCTGTAATAAGTTTCTAAATTGAATTCCCGTTTATGCTATACAGGGTGGCAGGGACCTGGAGCCTATCCCGGGAAACTTCAGACACAAAGCGGGGTACATCTTGCACAAGGTTCCAATCCATGGCAGAGCACCAACTAGCCTAATCGGCATAGTTTTGGATCTGGGAGGAAACCGGAGTACCCAGAGGAAACCCACCAAAGCACGGGGAGAACACGCAAACTCCATGCACACAGACCCCGAAACGGGAATCGAACCCGGACCCTGAAGCTGCAAGGCCGCAGCGCTAACCATTACCTAGCCGATTTAATTTTAATTCCGAATATTTTACCTTATTTTGACTATGATTACATTTCCTAAACTACCCAGAATGGTGTTTGGTAAAACAGACCGTAGATAGTTGTGCCACTGTAAATTAACCTTAACCCCTGATTCATCTCTACCTCAAAAAACTGTATTGGAAAGCTGATGACCACAGGTTTGGTGAAGAAGAAGAAGAAGAAGAAGAAGAAGAAGAAGTGGCCGTCCATCCACTTTCCACATTGAAATTTCCACATTGAAATGTAGAAAATTAGCCTTTGTCTTCCTATGTAATAAAGTGCATGTATAATTTGTTTCCAATAAATTTTTATTAGAAATATGGACTTTATTACCCATTTTAATGCCTAGTTACTTTCCACCCACCCTGTACTTCTGTCTCTTTAAAATTAAACACAATTTAAGTCCCGCCTTTGTGCTCTCTGTTTCCAACCAATAACAGACAAGATTGAATTCTTTTAACCAATCATAACGCAGAAGGCGGGATTTCTTAACCTTACACAAGCTCGCTAACTAAGCTTGCAATTATTCTTTTTTATTATTGTATTAATCATCATTATTGATTATAAATCACTTAATTATACATAAATGTGGCTTAGATTGAAACTTACATTTAATCATTAACATGTTTTGTGCGACACCGGGCTAAAAATACAGCAGTTTAAGTCCGGGCTTCGCTAACGTGTTTCAATTTTTTTTTTGTTAGAAAAGAATTTTTGTTTTGTTAGAATTTACTTTACAGAGAAATAAACAAGAAATAAACTTCTAGTCTAGCATAAAAAACTTCTAGTCTAGCATTGACCCGCTGTGTCTCTTTCCCTCCCTTGACCCATCAGCACAAACGTTGACACTTCTACTAAGCATCAGGATCACTGAACACATCATATTCGTCGCATCTGGTGACTAGCTGTTAACGTTCCTGAGAAGCCATCCTGGATTAAATCACCAAAAAGTGGAGAAAAAAAGCAAGGAGACATCTCAGTTCCCCTGTCAACCGAGAGACCTGTACTGGAGAGGTATTCTCGCTAATTAACGCGAGCCGAAATTAGTCACGGTCCATCAGGAAACACAGAGATTGACGTACTGCAGGCTTTCTGGAACCAGCAAAACTTTCAACCGTTCCCGAGGTTAGAACGTCCGCCCGTAACTCTTTTCTTTGCTTTTGTGAGAACCAAATAAGCTCCTCTCAAAGAAAAAAAACAACAAAAAAAAGAAAACAAGAAATTTCATGTTAATAAGATTTTTGAATTGCTTAGTCGCTGAATTGCTTTTTCATTTCCCCGACTTGAACAAGGTCTGGCTTGCATAGTGTATGATGGGAAGACAATGTGAGCGGTAATTACAATTATAAGATACGTTATAAGAAATCGTAATTTTTAAGTGCTTTTGATAACAATTGAATTAATGAAGGCGAGCGAGCACGCAGGAGTGAATCAGAGCGGCTTCTCGGGTAAAAGGACGAGCGTTAGAGAGCTAAAGAAGGTGGAAGATTACAACTTTTAACAGCGACGGAATAATGGTAATTTCTGACGTTCTCTCTCCTCAGCCGGACGGCGCTAATGGATTCATTAACACTTACGCTCTCAGGCGGGCAGTAGCGGACAACGTTGCATCCATCTTTTACCGCATCACAAAGAAACCGGTTAAACCCGGGCGCCGAGAAGAGGCGAGAAATGAGCAGGAGCGAATCGATGGAGAAATATCAATGCGAGTCAGGGTGCAAACATGTGCAGCGCCGAGAGAACGGAGAAATTGATCTATGACAGGTATGTTGTTCACACTTAGCATAATAACTCAAGGCCAAGCGCTATAAAGGCCAAGCAGAGACGGGACACGTGTGAGCGTTTGTTTTCTTCTGACCTGTTCACGTTGATTGAAATTCTTTTGCCGCGGAAAGAAAAAAAAAAAAAAAACGGAGATAAAGTGTCTGAGAAATGCAGACCAGTTATGAAGGTATGCTATTGTGCACATAATGTGGAGTCGTCATGAATTATGATTGTCGATTGATCGAGTTATTATTAACTTTGTTACTGCGCAACATTCTCTCTCGTGAAGACAAACCCACTTTTATTAAAAACAAACTGTGATTAAAATACGATTTCATCCCCTGTAGGGCTGAACGATCTGATAATAAATAAAAAAATTATAAAAAAATAAATAAATGTTAAAAATCACATTGCAACTATTTTGACACGAATCTCAAATGTGGTTTGAACCATGATATTTAACTATTAAATGTATCATTTTGTCTACAAACTTATTTAAACTTATTTAAACATATTTAAAATGTTTGTTCCCATTTCTTTCATTTAATCTACATTATTTAATTTAGATACAGTAAGTCCCCTATTTACGAACGGGTTGCGTTCCGTGAGAACGTTCCTAAGTCGGATTTGTTTATAAGTCCAACAAAGTAAGTCTTATACACCTTTGACACAAATATACAATGTAAAGCACAAAAAAACACCGGTTTGGTGTCAGCTGAACTCGTTTAAAGGGAACCCGAGGAGATGTCGTAAAGGAGGACAGCGCTACACGGTGTTTACTGCGCGCTTGAACGGGTGCCATTTTGTAAACGTCATAAATATTGGTATCCGATGCCTATTTTTTTGTACAATATATGTGAGCTACTTCTGCAATTTGCTCGCATCTACGAATGTTCAAAGATTCAATGTTCGTTCATATCTGCGGAAATTCGTTACTCAAATGTTTGTAAGTCGGGGACTTACTGTATAGCTAGCTAGATAATATTTAAAGCTTCTCTTTCTAGGAATGTTTCTGGCCCTGGAATTAGCTCCACCCACAAACCTTCTGCACTTTTTTCTTTTTTAATTGAGAAATAAACTTTTTAAAAAATATGGAAACAAGGAGATTTTTTCCCTGAACAGCAATTCACCTCACAAATACAACTCGCCCCTTTAATGATGAAATAACGTTGAATTCTATGCTAGGAAAATCTGATATTTTGAGTCTTTCGTGTTTTTTTTTTTGTTTGTGTTGTGTTAAATGCCACATAATGTCACCTTTTGAGAAAATGCGATGCTGTAATCAGACACTATGATGCACTAGAAACTGTGATATGGTGATATGGTTATCATCCCCAAGTCTTCGCTGCAGAAGAAAAAAAAAAAAAAAAAAAGCTTTGACTTTTAACTGCGACCCACACTGAGTGCCTGAGGGTTCAGGTGATGCTGGAAAGGTGTCGACTCAATTAAAGTTCTGCTACACAGCGGCAAGTGTGCTAACACTAACACCTCAGAGAGGAGATGCGAGAGAGAGAGAGAGAGAGAGAGAGAGAGAGAGAGACTAGAAAAAAAGGCGGATGAAATCGCCTGAGGTTTGGAATGGTACTGGGGTTGGCATTGTCTGCTTTGAAGGAAATGTGCAAAGCAAGGAGCTGCTATAATCATTACATATTAATCCATATCTCAGCATGGCATGACAATGAGGCTGTCAGGAAAAAAAAAATCCTTCATGTCAGTAAGATTCGCTGTTTATTTATGCATGAATATCTACTGTTGTGTGCTCGCACTTTTTTCCTTCACTTTCACCTACCCGAAAAAACGCAGGAAAATAAACACAATGGATGGAAAAACAGAGTAACAGATACTCCTATAAATATATCCTGTACACTGTGAACTACTTCACACGCACACACACACACACACACACACACACACACACACAAATGAACTAAAGACCCGTTCTTGCCGCCGTTGATGACGGCTCATGACCCGAAGGCAATTAAAAAACGAAAACAGATAAAAAGCGTCTGCGTGACAGACGTCTCGGGTTCTGCGACTTCTTATCTAAGCATGCTCCTTTTCCTGTCATGAGCTCCTTCCTCCCCTGGGAGTGACCTATCATGTCAGTACTTTCAGCTCAGCGAGGAGAAAACTTAACCTGGACCTCAAACTAGAGAGCACCGCCACACTGCCATCAAAATGTCACCTCGCAAATTTCCCGCCCGTTCTCGCAAAAAGACCTCTTGTCCTCCCCTTCTTCCTCGTTCTCAATGTCTCGCTGTTTATTGGTATACAGCTGCAGGTCCTTACGGGATCGGTTTTGATCAAACTGTATTAGCTGAGCGTACTTTTATTTGGTTTGTTTCTGAGTCAAACGGAATTCTCGCATGGATTCCTAGCCATGTCTTTTGTTTCTAGCAGCTCCATGCTTTGCACATTGAGTGTATTGTATTCGTACTGTATTCGTACTATTAGATCAAATTTTGTGGTTTTTTTGTGGTTTTTTTATTCTGGGACTGGGCTTTCTGTATGTGTTGCCAGTTTATTCAAATTCCATCATTACTATTACTGTGTGTATGTGTGTGTGTGTGTGTGTGTGTGTGTGTGTGTGTGTGTGTGTGTGTGTATCATGGAGCCCAGGCTCAAGCATGTAATCCTGGGATTCACTTAAAGAAAGGGGCATTAAGGATAAAGCTTCTGTAGCCGCGCTCACTTATCTTGAAGGTGTTTCTGAGAGCAATGTAAAGCAGCTGACTATTATTATTATTATATACTTTTTGTTCTTCTTCTTATTTTTTTTTTATTGATTTATTTTTCATTTCCTTGTTTTAAACATAAAAATTGAAATTGCAATATGGACCAGGCTGTAATTTATTCCAGGTTTATTTGGCATCAATAATTTTTCCATTAACAAATAAATATTGACAAAAATTCTCTCAATGAGATCACATGTCCATGTATTTTGTATTATCTTAGATAAACACAAAATGGTACATTTAATAGTTAAATATCACGGTTTAAACCGCAACCATGATGTCTTTCAAAATAATCGCAGCCAAATCATGCAGCCCTACGAGGAATGAAACCAGGACATCTCATTGTCTATACCGCTTTATCTTGTATAAAGGCTCCCAGGGGCCTAAAGCCTATCCCTGGAGACTCAGGACACAAGGCGGGGAACGCCGATTAGCCTGACCTGCATGTCTTTGTACTGTGGGAGGAAACCGAACAAGCACAGGGAGAACATGGAAACTCCATGCACACAGACCTGAGGTGGAAATCAAACCCAGAACCTGGAGGACAGTGTTAACCACTACACTACCGTGCCACCTGAAACCATGTCTTTGCGTATTATTTTGTTCACAATCCATTTAAATAAAAGTGCTTGCAACTTTTCTCGCATGTGCCGTTGACTGACAGCTGTAACAACATCTGCAGCGACCTCATTTCCCCTCTCGTTTGTTCCATCCACTCAACACTCAACAGCATCACCAGTACACTAATCACCGGCCTGATCATCTGTCATCATCTGCTCCTGTTTCTCACTGGTTCATGCCTTAAGTTAGATTTAAAAAAAAAAAAAAAAAAAAGAAATTTTATGAATGCTTACTGTGTGGCTTAACAAACAAAAAGTTTGTTCTAAAACTGCTCAGGTACTGAGACTAGACCGAAAACAAGAGCCGAAAAAGTCTTTCAGGAAGCCTGGAGTCTAGACTAATCCTCAAGACTACATTAAAAACACAAGGAAGTCTGGCTCTTTGGAGGCAAAATATGAAGAAATGAAGGGTAAGTCAAAACTTTTGAACCGTACTACTGTATATAATGTGTATTTACATTCAGCCAAAATATACTGAGATATCATTTTTGGCTCATATCATACACCGCTAATTAATACCCATAATCATTTGTTTTATTTTATTTTATTTTCATTTTCTTAGAGAAAAGAACACTCCTTGAAGAGCACTGAAGGACACTCGGACTGTCCTGGGAATTAAACTAGCAACCTACCGGAACCTTATCCATGCCGGAACAATAAAATCTAATCTGCATTTAGAAATCTTAACTCAAACCACTTTTACAGACAAACATGGACAAAATCGTTCCAATTACGCCACGCTGACGCTCTGAAAGCTCCTGATATGTCCGAGGTTCATAATCAACACTGCAAATAAACTCAATTTCCACATGTGAAGCTGCTTAATATTTCACCATGTCCACTTTCATGTAAAACGCATGATAAATAAAACATTTACGAACAAGAGAACTGATCCAGATCTTCTGATGTAATCGTTATTCATTTATAATTCCTTAGTACACTGGGTTCTGAACATGGCTTTCCATTATTATTATGTTTATTAGGTAAAACATAAAAAAAACAACATTGATTTGTACTTTTCTGTAACAGCACATTCTGCAGTGTCTTATTCTTTTCTGTTTATTTATTTAAAAATGTGAGGTCAAGTTGAAATCTCTTTACGCTCGTTACGAAAACAAGAGTGAAACAGCTGTACGTTCTTGTAATCTTTTATCCTTTAACAGCTGTAGAAAACCATTGATTCAGTGAATTATGTGATTTCAATAATCTTTTGTAGGTCAAATCGATCCTTCGAATCAATAAGTCAGTTTTCAATTCAAACTTCAAAATCAATTCACACTTTTTACACTATTTTCCATTTTTTAACTTAATAATTTAAAAAGTGTAAATCGATTCCAAGTCAAAATCTGACTCGTCGATTCAACGAATCAAATCCCACATTGGCTAAACAGAGGTTAAATAAATACCCGTTTGGGAAAGGTTTCGTGAAAGTTTCACTTCTTCTTCTGATTTTATGAGACATTGAGGCAATACTGCCCCCTATTGGACTGGAGTGTTAAGCATAAGCTCGAAAGAAGAAAAAAAAAAAAAAAGTTATCGCTTTGTACAACTTCTATTGACATTTAAACGATTTTAAACTAATATCATTTTAAACAGCACTGCAATGTTCATTAGACCCTTATAGGAGTTTTACTTGTGAGAAACCTGTAAAAAGTATAGCAGCTTGAGACAAATCAGACAGTCTCTACGTTACTGAGAAATTGTGCAGCCTGCTTTTGTTCTGAAGATTTTATCTTTAAATCGTTTTTAAGATTTAAAGACGGAGATTTAAAGACATTTCAGAATTTGATCCCCAACAGGTTACAATCTTTAAGATCACACAGAATCATCATCAGGAAGTTTGTGCGACTTCTGTACAAGCTCGCCGTGCCAGCCGTCATAAAAATGATAAAATTAGAAAACAAAACTGTAAAAAATCTTTACTATAGAAACAATATCTTATTAGATATATATACGAGTTTTCTAGGACTACAGTTCTGGAAAGGTTTTCAACACCTTCTGACCAATCAGAATCAAGAATTCACCAGGACTCTTTACTTCAACAATGTAATTACCTAAAAACAGTCCTAAATTGCTGCCGTCTTAATAAGAACACAAGCAACGGCATGTTTTAGCAAAGAAAAGGGATCGAGTAGAATGTAAACAGGACACTGTGAGGATTATGGTCCACTCGTGAAGTTCTGTACAACATTTTGCAATGAATGAAACCGCATTTCAAATATACCGAACTGTGCAACTGTATAATCCTTGTTTTAATATAAAAAAAAAATAAAATAAAACTTTATTCAAGGCTTTCCAGGCACACCCCGTGCTACATGGAGTCTCAAAGACTGAAGACGAACTCTTTGATCTGAAAGG
Organism: Leiocassis micropogon; assembly: GCA_028565275.1. Lineage (NCBI taxonomy): Eukaryota > Metazoa > Chordata > Actinopteri > Siluriformes > Bagridae > Leiocassis > Leiocassis micropogon. The sequence goes on from JAOVVA010000001.1 coordinate 29,070,271, forward strand.
AAGGACATGGGAATAGTGCTGGAGCGCTTCGCACGCTTACCTGCCTCTATTTAATCTTCATATTTGTCATACATAGCGTTCTGTAGAAGCAGTGACCTTTCCATGTAATGAGTAAATTGCTCAGCGGGATAAAGATAACGCTATTAGTCTTTAGACACTCCGACATGAAAAGAATCCACATAAATACCAAACATCTTTTAGACCCTGTTTTTTTTTTTTTTTTTTTTTCACATCAGGAAAGCGCAGATTCTTTGATTGTATGATGTCTGACATCCAGGTTGTGGTTTTATGATTCATGAAAAGCTAAGTTTTTTTTTTTTTTTTTTACATCTATATCTCCACAGCCCCATTTTAGAAAAAGTAGATAAAGAATAACAAACAGTTAATACAGATCTATTAAACGACAAAAAAATTGTCCATGTTCTTTTAGAAGCCTTTGCCCAGATTATTTTATATAATTTTTTTTTTTAAATGTTATAATCGTGTACGCACAGTAAAATGTCCCTGAGAAGTGATGCACGCTGTTTCGCCTGGAGGAAAAATATATAACCGACATATTAACATGAAATGTGGAATAAAAACACGACAAGTCAAAATGTTATAGCGAAAATGATCATTATCTACGGGTTACACGGATAACGTTTCATCAATCCGATTAAAATCTTTCCGATTAGAGATTACGACTTAACTGTTTACACGGTCGCTGGTCTGATAAAGATGTGCCCTTACATGCCTAAAGCTTTTAATCGGAGTATAATTATATTTTTTGACATATGCGAGGTAGTCCTGCACGCGAATATAACCTGAGATGTATTTCATTCCAGAGATCTTTTCTGATACATTCCACCTTCTGCGTTATGATTGGGTAGTTCAGTCTTATCTACGACTGGTTAGATGATTTACTTCTTGTGAAATGGTGAGCCAATCAGAGCTCGTTCCTCAACCAGGGCAATCTCGGAAATGTTGAGGGCTTTTCTTTCCATCTGTCTGATACTGGAGGCTCCTTCCCAAAATTAGCTTCATCATATCCTTCATTTAAAAAAAAAACTCTTTATATATATATATATATGTGTGTGCTCATAATACAGAAAAAGCACATTAATGTGAATTAACATTTTTTGAACAACCAGATATGGGGAAATTTTTTTTAAAATTATTATTATTATTTATTTATTTATTATTATTCATTTTACACTAAAATGATGCTTCATCACTGGAACTGCGTCACGTTTCTGTTCAGCACCATTAATGCTTGAGTCAACCCAATCTCACACCGGGTGACATTCTGGTCTAAACAATGCCGTCAAGCCTGCTTGGGTGTAAAATTTAATGCGCATTTGCATTCATGGAGTCATTACCTCAGGTCTTATTAGGGCCATTGTAATTAGTACGGAGTTAATAACTTTCGCGGAGTGCGGCTGCCAAGCGGGGATTAAAGCTGGAGAGGTCTGGTGTAGCCTATCACTGATGGATTTTCCCCATGAAGAGGTTTTTGGGACTGGCAAGCGATGTGTTGAATACCTCCGACCGTAAGAGTTTCACAGAGGATTTGTATTTCGGGAACCCGATACTGACACCGCGACTCTGAAATCGATCGTTCGCCTGAAAATCACGCCGGCCTGCCAAAAACCCATGAAGTGGCAACGTCCTCCATCTTCAGGTTTCTACACTGAAGGCTTCGGTGGCCTTCCTTCCTCCAGATGAAACTGTTCACTGAGTGCCAAACACGGCGGGTCAAAAAGGTGCCAAAGCGTCACCTTTCATTCCCGCGTCCGACGGAACGGGCGCTGGTCCAAGGCTCCTGCTTTATCATTCTGCAGCATTTGGCTTTCCTTTGGCAGGTGGCAAAACGAGGCCATGGGCGCAGTAACTTGGCAGCTCCCGCTCGGAGTCGGGGTGCCAACTGCCGAGGCTCTTCGCCCGTATGGTGGGCACAGGGGCTGGACGAGTCAGTGCCTGGCACGGCTGCTTTTTTCACGCCGGGCACAAATGAGATTGGCGCCGAGCTGTGCTCATCACACGAGCGTGGGGATATATAACGCCCAGCTGAGCTCTGGGAGCAAAGACAGACCACGAGAGGAGCGGGGAAATGCTACTACGAGCTATTATTACTAATAATAGTAAATACTGTGAGCTGCCTCTCAACAGGTTAGCAGTTTGTATTTCTATCCATCAGGGAAAAGATGCTGAAGTGGCTCTAACACTGCGGAGCTAATTCACCCTGAAAAACTGGAGATCACATCTTTATATCTTTTTATATCACAACATGTTTTTTTTGTTGCATGTTGCTCTTATGGGGAATTTAAATTTTTTATCATAACAGAAATAACAAAATGATCCTAGAGATTAACATCAAAGCTTTAAGAAATTTGGATTAACGTGACTTCCTGTTGAACATGTGACCTGTAGACGATGTTTTGTTCATATGTGTATATTATAGGAGTGAATGTGTCCAGGTAACAAAAAAAAAACAAAACAATGACTTCAAATACAACATTTCCAAACTATGAGTGGTGTTCAGGTCAAACCGGGACTTTTAATTGTCCAGCATAATAGAACATATGAAAACTAGCTTTATTGCTCTATATAACCCCCTACACTAATGCACCTGCTACACTATATAACCTGCTACACTAATGCACTTCTCCGGGTGTTTTACTAGTGCTTGGACACCATCAAGGCAGATGTTTTCTCTGTACACGGGAGCTATTTCCCATTTTACACATCTGAAACGCTGGCCTCCCAGGAACTCCTTTAATGGATTAAACATATGGGAATGGCTTGGACTGAATACCTCGCAGGAG